>VWYH01007988.1:430272-817267 GCA_013399365.1 Pampusana beccarii
TCATGGTCATCCTGCTGTCCACCAGGACCCCCAGGCCCCTTTCCCCTACAGTGCTCTCTAATAGGTCATTCCCCAACCTATACTGGAACCTGGGGCTGTTCCTGTCCAGATGCAAGACTCTACACTTGCCCTTGTTATATTCCATTAAATTTTTCCCCACCCAACTCTCCAGCCTGTCCAGGTCTCTCTGGATGGCAGCACAGCCTTCTGGTGTGTCAGCCACTCCTCCCAGTTTGGTGTCATCAGCAAACTTGCTGACAGTGCACTCTATTCCCTCATCCAAGTTGTTGATCAATATATTGAATAGTGCTGGTCCCAGTACCGACCCTTGAGGGACTCCACTAGATACAGGCCTCCAACTAGACTGTCCCTGCAGTTGGAGCAGGTGACACAACTCCTGTCCCTGCTGCTGACCTGTCTGCAGAGCCAGTAGCCAGCACTATAATTAGATCGTGTTCTTGCCAACACAGGGTTGAAAATCCTTACGCTTCAGGGGAGTTTGCTGCCCGCAGACCAGCTTCCGAAGCTGTGGTTGAGGGTGAAGGATCCATAGTTTGGATACTGCATTGCGTGAGTTAAATAATCCACAGGGGCTTCCCGGAAAAGTGACCCAGCCTGTTCCTGTCACTCAGCCCAAGGGAAACACGCTGACCCTGTGTGAGCCAGTGTGGGTGTTCTGGGGAGAGGGAGAGTGTTGTTTCCACAAGAGCTGTGTAGCCATCCTGCTCCTGACAGGGTCTGGGAGTCAGGGTATTAGCAGGACTTTGCAAGCTTTGTGCCTTTAAATAGACACCTTAGCCTACCAATGGGAATACTTTTCTGAGCTAGTGTGGTTTTATAAACATACGTGCTTCTTGATGGTTAGGCCGAAATATTTCTGCTGCTGCTAAGATTTGTTGATGATCTCAGTGCAGATCCTTTGTTCACTTAGCCATGTTTGCAATAGAATTTCAAGTGGTTCAGTGAAATTGAAGGCTCATGTTAGAGTGAAGATATGGATGTATGATCCAGACCTGTCCTGTGATTGATTAAACAAATTTTGAGTTTTAAGCCATCATAGTGAAAGCTATAAATAATTTTTTTTGGCTTTATCATGTGACCAAAAGCAAGCTGCAGGAAGGAACTAAGGTGTAACAGCAAGTCCGCTGCTTGGTGCAAAGCAAAACTGCCATCTCAGGGAGAGATTTTTGGGAACATTGAAGCTTTGGTATTTGTCATAGTTGTAGTGCGTGCTTATTAAAACTACACATAATGCATTCCATCGTACCAGATGAACAAACTGGAATCTTAATTGTAACTACAGAAGGAGTGATAAGGTGAGCTAAAAGGAAATACCTATGGTAACACCTCTACATACAAAGCTAATATGTGGTAACATTCTGCTGTCTGTAATTTCCTGAGAAGCACTTCATTATTATCTGTCTGCAGGGACATTTAAAGCACCTGGGGCAGCAAAATGAAATATTGATAATGTATGTATAAATAAACCACTCTGATTTCCGGAAGTAATGAAGAGCCTAGGTGCACACTGGTGCATTAGTTGTTTTTACAATCTAGAGAGAGCGTCGCCAATTTTAATAAGCTTGATTTTCATAGCGTTAAGAAATAGCAATATATTTTAATACTGTTATATTTGTCATGCTTTCCTCTTTCAACTGAGAGTGACATCTTTTTATTATACATAACCTTATGTTTTTATTTATTTTAGACAAGCTCTATATGGGACCAGGGCAACTGTACCATGATCTGCAGAACCTTTTGCATGACTTGAATGTAGTTGGTCAAATTAGTCAATTAATAGGCAGCCTTAAAGGAAACTATCAGGTAATAAACAAAGCTGGATTTATTTTTCAAACATGTTCATGTTGTAAAGTAGCATAATTGTCTCTCCCTAGAATCTGTGCAAGATGTTCTTTAGCATTCTCTGTAAAGAATGTAATAATTTTAACCTCTAGTAATTCATTTACTGTTAACTGTGTAGTGTTATAAGTAGATTACGGCTGTCTTCTAATCTTGTTTTTCTTTATTGTTTTTAAGTGTAGGTGGATACTACAAGTGTCTGCATTTGCTCAGTAGCTGATAAGCTTATATGGAAACAGAATTGCATTTTGATCTTAAGAAATTGGATTCTTGGCAGTTAGACAAGGCAGTAGGAGGGTGGTTCTTTGGAGGAGCCTCTTGATGCCCATCCGAGCTCATAATCCTGGCTTTTGGGGAGAGCTGTACTTAAAACTGAGTGCAGATTACAAAAATATAAAAGGATTTTCAGAGGAGGTCTGAAAGTAATTTGTTCGGCTTTGCTCACATCCCTTTTGTTTAGCTTGTATTCCCACAAACAGATATAGTACTTTAACAATGAATTTCAGAATGAGTTCTCCACAGTCTTAAGACTTTTAAAAATTGCTTTTTACCTTTTGTTTTATATGCTTTCTGTATGCTTTGGCACAATTTTTAACTCCTACCTGCCACTGTAAAGGCTGTAAATATATACCTGTGTGTGTGAATACGTATATGAAAGCTGAATTTCTCTGGGGATATCTTGACTTCAGAGTCAAGGGATTTAAATAAAACATAACCTTTTGTGAAAATGCATACTGTGAAGGAATTTTATGGAAAAAGTACTTTTGGACAAAATTTCACAAGCATTTGAAGGTGAATTTCAGCTGCATTATTGGTAATATGTATATCACAGATGCCATAAGAAACTCACCTGTTAGCATGTACAAAACCTTTCTGCCTGTACTTCTAGTCAGAGCTAACGACATTTTGAAAACTTAAAATTCAGTCAATGTTTCCAGGTAGAGATGGCAAAGATAATTAAAACAGTTTATTTGAGGAATGAGGTCATCTCGTCTATTTTGAAAAAGACTTCAATTTTCATAAAATTCTGACTGCGGGAAATCATTATACTTTTGTGTATGAAGACTCATTACTATTGATGCTTTAAGTGTCGCTGAGGTGGGCTTTTACTCTCTGTGACCAAACGCTCAGCTTGCAGCCACAGAGACTGCTTTCATGATGGCTCCGTAAACACTTTGGCTCAAAGATATGAGCAAAAACATATTGGCAGTATTATTTGCAGATATTTTAATGAGATTTCCTTCAGAAACAGTATTTGTGGGTTCTGTATAACTACTCATTGAAATGAAGGGGTTGTGTGTACACCTGATGCAAATTTGCATTTCTTAATCTGACAAATGCTTGGGATTGTCATTTGTATATCATCAAACTCTAAGCAATGTGAAATTAAATCACCGGATAGAATATGTTAGCAATTTTTTAACAGATATTTTGGAAATGTGTTTACAAATACAGCTAAATTATCTGTGATTAAAATGTGGACTAATTGAGGGCCAGGTGCCAGGAATTGTTTGTTACATGCAGAGATCGCCTTAGTTAGCCTGTTGGAAATAGGCCAGTAGGCTGGCGCTGAATCTTAGCTTTTTTAATTTTTCAGAACTTAAACCAATCTGTAGCCCATGACTGGACCTCAGGTTTACAAAAACTGATTTTGAAAAAAGAAGATGAAATCAGAGCGGCAGATCGCTGTAGAATTCAGCTGCAACTTCCAGGAAAACAGGACAAGTCAGTAGTAATCTTGATTATGAAACTTTCTAAACAAGCTTATGTATTGGGCATAGATGTACCAGGGACGATTTGGGAATCTGTAGCTTTTCTGCTTTTTCTGTCTCCACAGTTAGCCTCTGACTTCTGCTCCCATGCTACCAGGCTGGGAACTTGTGTGTTCCAGGGCAGTGTTGTAGTTTTTCTCCCATTCCACAACCCTGTGTTCCAGATGCAAGAAGCAAGAGAGGAGCCATGGCAGAGGCAGCTAGCGGGGAACAGCCCTGGTTATGTTGCTTCAGCAAGGAGGGTGTTCTCATCCTACCATTTCATGTAAAGTGTAGGAAGATGGGCATATGCCATATCACAGGCTGCATGCTTATATCATAGCTGTGCCTTTGTCTGAGTATTAGAAAATAATGAAATTTCATCTTGCTTGACATCTCTAACCTTAACGGTATCTCATACTCAATGCATTTAGAGTGGTGTGTTTGTGTCTTGCAGGTCTGGGCGGCCCACTTTCTTTACAGCTGTGTTCAACACGTTTACCCCTGCCATCAAACAGTCTTGGATCAACAATTTACAAATGGCTAAACTGGCCCTTGGTAATTCTTAGTTACTTAAATTTCCTATCAAGTTCAGGTAGCTCTCAATGTCATGTGTAATTTTTTTTTTTAATTTTTATTTTTTAGAAAAATTATTGCGAAAATCTATTTGCAGATGTTAAAACTGCAATACAGTAAATAGTAGTGATTATGTATCACTACAAAGCAATGATGTGATAGATAGGATGGGGGTTTCATTATGAAAGAATATAATTTCTACAGTATTTTAATGAAGTCTGTGATAAACATTGCTAATTGTTATATCTAAAAAACAAGAGTGAGATACACTACAGTAGGGACTGGTGAGGAAGTTATTGTGTTACACTTTTATTTCATCAGATCTTTTGAACTTTGAACTTCAGATTTAAATTTCTCAGTTTTAGCTCAGAATGATTTTAGCTAGGAGATATCAGTAAAGCTGTTGGGTTTGTTTAGTTTTCTGAGTATGAAAGAAACTTTGGGTGTAGTTTTAGTATAATGCAATATTTCTATAGTTGGATATGTAAAGCTCAAGGTTTTTTGGGAAGGTGTTTTTTTAACATAAATCTGCAGTCTTCAGTGGAGGGATTTAGCACAAACAAACCTGACCTAAGTGGGAGCAATGAAGAATTTGCTGTCCTGTGATGTTTTTAGTCTCCTGGGTTTACATGGGGCAAAGGTTTTCAAAGATACCTGGGATTTTGAATGCCTAAATTGAGAAACATTGAGGATATGCACTTGCTAGAAAGCGAGTTTCACCAGCACATCTTCAAAACACAGTGCTTTTTTGCTATCTTGCTGAAGGCAGGCAAAACGCAAAACCAAGAGAGAATGGATGTCTGCATCATTCCAGGAGAAGGATCCTGATAATTACAATAAGTGGTAGTTGGTAATGATGTCACTTATACAGACAGAGAAATGCTATTGCATTTCCGAAAGCCTGAGAAGAGGTTTGACGTGCCTTTTCCTCCTTCAGTAACCTGCTGACAGGATCATTAAGAGAACATCTTTAACATTTTGCTAGTGTTAAGCTGTTCGTTTTGTTGTTGGTGGTGTTTGTGGGGTTACTTTTGTCTTTTTTTTTTTTTTTTTTTTNTGTAATATACTATATTGAATTTTTGCTCATAGTTTTAAGTTGTCATTTATGCATATATGGCATAAGAACAGCCTGATTGGTATTAACAAATCTTAATAGAAGTCTTTTCTATTCCTGTAGAGAGGTACAAGTGATTAGTCAGTGCAACTATTACTGGATGTTTGTTTGTTCTTTCCATTACAGCGGAGGATAACCTATTAGGTTGGTTCTGTGTAGAAGATGATGGAAATCAAATAAAAAAAGAGAAACATCCTCTTCTTGTTAGACACATGCCAGTGATGATGGCCAAGCAACAGGAGTTTAAGGTGAACAGAATTGTTACATGAAATTGACGTTACTTTTCTCATGTGATGTAACTGCTGAAGGATACCATATTGTAAATACATCTATTAATTCAAATCTATTATTTCTCTTGAGTTACTACCTTGATGTATGACCAGTAGCAATGGAAGGCTCAAGAGGGTCACAGGCAGCCTTTGAGGCACTAAGGAACATAGTGTTTATATAGTATGACATTTACTTCCAGATGTAAGCTCATCACCAGGTGAAAACAGAACTGCTGGGAACTTGTAATTGGTCTTGAGTTTTCCAAGTGTTTGTTTGAGTTGAAAGTAACCTGGAGCTTATGAAGTGTAAGGATCTGGTCTCTGTGATAGCTGTCCTCTACTGAGAGAACTATACTGAATTCTCCTCAAATTTTTTATTTTAATTAGTGCACAGAGAGCAATAGTTTCAAATAATTTCAAAATTTCAGTTTTAAGGGGGTCTTTCATAAAATGTAGTTCTATTCTGAACAATGATACAAAAAATATCTCAGTGGCTCATTTCCTAAAGTAATGTGTCAGTTTGAAGTCATATTGACCACTGGCTTTAATGACAGAAAATAAGTCCAGCATGTCTAGATCAAGAGATGGGAGGGAAGGGTGCTGGATAATTTTCTTTTTTTCCTGTGCATCAACAGGATTTTTTATTAACCATCAATCAGCTAGTCTTGCACAAAAACACTGATGGAGATAAAATTGTGTATGTATGGCCAGAATCCCAACATTGAATTAGCGTCATTGCATGGGTACTGCTTAAAGCAGTAGGTCTGCAGACCCTTGTTGCTAGGACAGCCTGCACAGGAGGAACGTTCAGCTGGCAGCTTCACTTCAAGTGTGAATGCACAGGCCCGGATGTTGAGGGAAAATAGCTGCTAGCTGGAAATGCATTTGAGATATGTAACAGTGTTAAATCCAGCTGTTCCTAAGATACGGGTTTTGGAGCAGAGCTGTGGTTTACAGCAGCCAAAGTCTACTGAAAGTCTCTGCTCTCCCAGACAACCACATCCTTATCTTATTAGACACTCTGCTTTGCCTGTATTGAATACTTTCTATACTCACCACTGGTGAAATCACCAAGCTAGTTTAATTTTTTTGCAGAAACTTAAAACATATAGCCTTTAAGCAAATGTAAATATTTTAAGTCCTGTTGGTCCATGCTAGGATCATTGAAGGCCCAGGCTCAAGTCCTGTAATTGAGTTACAACAGAACCTGTTTGTTTTGAAAGGAAAGGCTGTTGCTAGTACAGTTGGGTAATGGTCTTTGCCCTGGTCACCTCAGCAGAAGACAGTGTGTGGCAGTGTTTGCCTGAGCCTCCAGGTCAACTTGGCCAGTTTTGTAGCTCCTAAAGATAACATGGCTGTGAGCCCAGCTGTCATGCCTGATGCTCTTAAGTCCTTGATATTACTGGAAAAGATGATCTAAGTATTATTGGTGGTTTTCTGCAGCCTCAGCTGCAGTTTGGGTGTCAGGCCACAGCTTGGGGTGGGAAGAGAAGCTTTGGTGGGCTGACCCTGCTTGTTGTGTCTCTGTGTGCTGCTCAGGCTGCCTGGTAATGCAGGGAGCCTGTGACACTGTCTCCCATCACAGCAGGTTTACACCTCAGGCAAACGGCTTCTGTCAAGATTGAGAGCAGAACTGCCACAGTTTAACTCCAAAAAACATCATCGGTTTTGACTAAGATGCAAAGTAACACGGCAATGTAACAAACAGCATGAGAAATACCCAGCATGCAGGCTGTCTTTTCTATTCCTAGTGGTGTATTTATCTGTCATAGCTACTGTAAATCACCATTATGAGTAGATAGTTTCAGCGTGTGTTAAATGAGACATGCTAAGACTGGCATGGATAGCTCTTTTTTTTTTTTTTTAAACCTTGTATTATTCTCATCTATCAGTTTCCATCATTTCTCCTCATACTGAATTGCTTTGTTGAAGACATAACATTTACTACTGCTGATCACTTGGTCATGCCTGCTTACTTCAGGGAGATTTGAGAAAATCTTTGCACTTCTGAAAATTAAGTAAACTGGGAATTTACAACTCTTAAGTTACACCTGATTGCTTCCGTTTTAGTTATTCGCTGTAGTGAAATGTTTCCAGCTTATAGTGAAGTTGTCTATGTTAATACTAAACAATTTATCTCTAGTACTGCAATATAATCCTAATGACATTTGTGTCTGAGATGAGAACATTAGTGTGAATTATATACAATCTTGTCTAAAAATGTAGTATCGCACCTCATCAGGAACCTTTTTATTCTCTACATGGTTATTAAGTGCTTTTATATGTTTTGAAGTGTTTACATAAGCTTTAGTGAGCTCTGCCATGGATATTCAGGAAATTAGGGAAAGGAGAACTCCATGACTGCTCATAAAAATGCTTCTTTTCAGAGCCCTGGTGCTTGAATGATTTTTCAGAGTTGGGATGGACTTAAATATAGATTGTGAGTTTGTAGCTTTGAGGTTTTTCTCAAATGGCCTGCATAATAAAATCATGAGTAGAGTTATTAATTTACTGACAGTGACATGATGACATGAAGTTGCGAGGGAATAGGAATATTATGGATGATACCATTGCATTCAAAATGAATAAAGCACCTGGAGAAAAAATTGAATGGGGGGAAAGCGAAAAGAGATGACAGTGAGTAGGACAGGCCCATGGTGTGCTCAGGCAGAAGCAGATAGCTTTACAAGTACACAGTGAGAGGGTGGTTGAGCAGAAAATCTGCAAAAGTTGTTTTTATTAGACCAGCAAGTGAAGGATTGCTTAATAATGTAATATTATTACAAAGAGCAAATAATCAATGGGATGTGGACAAAAGTAATCAGGATGCAGTGCTTCTAACAGCTCTGCTACAATAGCATGTTCAGGTGAGACTGTTGTGCATTCTCAAGTACAGGGAGCTCATACAACTGCTGGAGAGATGCCTGTTTTAAAAGTGGTAATAAAGAATTTTAAAATGAGGAAAAAATAGTTATTTTGAATTTTTAAAAAATTTATTAAGTGATAATGTTAATTTAGCCTGATGAAGGGGAGACTCGGGCATGGTCATGCCATACATAAGCTTTACATGTAAAAGGCACTGCAGAAGGGAAGTACCTGCTGGCTGAGATGAGGAGTAACAGGCCAACGATTACAGTGAGCATGATGTTAAGTTGGGTATTTGGAAAAACTTAAAGGTCATGAGGCATTTGAGCAGATCAGATAGAATTTTACTCTTTGGCTTTATCTGTAAGAGTGTAGATAAGGAATGGATCAGGAACAAGACATGTGCAGCTGACCCTGCCCATGGGAAGCTGGACAGACTAAACTGACTTCTTGCCTTCTGTGACTCTTTGATATCTTTACATGATTTAGTTAATTACAGGCTAAATTAGGCAGAAACTGGCATATCTTTTTAATGCGGCAAGTGGTCTCTTTTTGTTTTTTGAAGATTGAATGTGCTGCTTATAATCCTGAACCATACCTCCCTGGTGAGACGGAGTCAGATTCCTGTGCCATGGAACATGGTTTCCTTTGGGTAAGTGTCATCTTTAAAAGCTAAAAACGGGGTTGTCTCCTGTTTCTTTGCATTGTTTTTTGTGACTTGCAGCAGGGTATGGATCTGAAATAGATTTTGAGTTTTGTTCTTTTGGGGTTTTGTTTAACATAGACGTCTATAAGGGCTAGCTGGTAGTTTTGGCCATGTGATTTTGCTGTTCTCTGTAGGGTGTCGCTTATTTGTGTGTGATTTGTTAGGGTGGCACAGAACAAATTCCAAAGTGCTGAGTACATTCAGGAGTGAGTTACGTGCTAATTTATAATGAGGGCTGCTAAACCCCATATGAGCTCACACTGTCCTGTTGTCTGTTTCCATATTTTAAAAGTGTTTTAGCCATAAATAATCTGTTTAAGTCTGTGCAGAGGAAAAAAACCCACTATTCTGGCATATTGTTATGACCTCAAATATGCAGATATCCCAGCAGACAAAGTGAGATAGCCAATACTTTTTTTTTTTTTTCCAGCTAATGTTTTCAGTAGCTTTTCTGCTTTCTACAATCCTGAAGTTTAAAGGGAACCCTTGTGAATTGAAAGTGGAAGTTAGGAATAGTTTTTGTCATTGATGATCTTCAAGTGACCTGTAGAATTTCTTTTTGTCTTTGCTGTTTGTAAAAAGTCATCACAAATATATGCCAATAAAATCTTTATATTGCCACAAAATGTTTTATTTTTTTTTCTATTTGCAATGTTTTTTTTGTTTCATATAAACATAAAGAGTTACTAAATAAAAACACTTATTGCTGCTTGGGCAGACATTTGTTTTTTACTCTTCTCAGATCCCTTAAATGTAGAGATTTGTGGACATATTGATGATATTTAGTTCTGGATCAGGGAGAAGCCTAGGATTCTGTATCAGCAACTTTACAAAAAGGATTATACTAATAATCCCTCTTTCTGTTGGGACAGAGCATTTATTTGTATACCTGTTACTGTGCAACAGCCAGGCCTCAGCCGTGTTATCTGTTTTAAAGAATCTGAGATAACTTAGAACACCAGTTACTAAACCAATTTATTACACAGGTACTTATTGTAATTGCGTTACATTATATATATACATATGAGTCAGACATCAGAACAGGCCATAATATTCCTCCTTTCAAAAACAAAAGAACTGATTTTGTGAGTATACAAGGGTATATAATGTTTTGAAGTCTCTTGTATCCGTGCTGAATTATTTTCTTGTTTATGTCTTAATGCGTGAAAAGCTCATATTCACACATATAACTTGAGATACGCTCTTCAGTTACCATTCCAGTCGTTCTTTCTTGTTAATGCTGATCTTCCTGGAGACAGGTGTCAGTCTTGGTCTTTTTGTCTTTGTTTCCTCTTTCCAATTCAGATTGGCAGTTGTACTAATCAGATGGGCCAGATTGCAATAGTCTCATTTCAAAGCTCCGGCCCCAAGGTTATTGAGTGCTTCAATGTGGAATCACGGATTCTCTGCATGGTCTACATACCAGAAGAGGAGAAAATGAAAGAGCAAAATAAGGCTTTTGACTCTGAAAATGTTCTTGCAAAAGCTTCTAATGTGCCTACTATTTGCCTTGGCATGGAAGAAGGAAGGTGATTCTCATTTTTAGCGTACTATGTATAATTTATTCGTTAGGTTTACTATTCTATAACAAAATTGTGTGAGATACTTTCAAGAAAATGTTTTCCTTTAAAAAAGGTATCCGTGAATACCCAGTGACCTCAACTTATCCTTTATACCTAAATCAAGGAGAAAATACACTCCACATGATATTAAAATACACAGTATGTAGTATTTGAAATTAAAATAATATGAGTCTTTGATGAGAGCGAATTTATTCATCATACATCATGTCTGAAAAATGTAAATATTACTTTTATTATGTTACAACATAATCTTTAGGTATTGGAAAATTTTCAGAATGATGGAGTGTTAAATGAGGAACCCATTAACCTTCTACACTGTGATATTGTGCAGGATTTGTCATGTGAATAAATAATAATTCTGTTTACTATTGACATGAATTATTTTGCTCTATTTGACCTGATGACCTTACTAAGTCATCACTTGATTTATATTGAAAAACAAAGCTGCATTTTCTAAATGTATGGGTCTGTAAGCAAACAGATCTTGTTATAACTAGTGATGGCATAAAAGTATATGACTACATGTGATTTTTGAAGGAGTTTCTAATCAGAATAGATGGAGAAAAAAAAAATCTCAAAGGAAAATGCTATTTTTCCAGAAATTCCAACATTGAATTGTACTGATTATCTTCACTTGTGAAGTGCAATTAATTCTAAATTTAATTTTCAATATTCCTAACATACCCATGGTAATCACCTCCAGGAATGACGGGAATTTTAAGTGTAACTTATGTCTGGTAGTGAGGTTTTTTCTTCTCTTTTCCTTAGTTCTACAGGTAATGCTTAATCCTTTTATCCTTTTTTTTTTTTTTTTTAAACCAATAGAAAGTTTTGGATAAACTCATAATAAGGACTGTGAGCACAACTTTTCTGTCTCTCTTTTGGATAAATGTTTCTCCAGAGAAGATAAATTGAAAAGTGTTGTCATATGTCAGTGATAAGTAATTGTAGATTGTCTACATAGACATTTTGGAGAGTCAAGATCTTTTCCATAATTGTTTTCCTATGTATGGAAGGAGAAAATCTTTTTTTCCCCCCAGTGTTTTGATCTAAACCTCTTTTATGCATATTCTAATAAGAACTAAATAAAGCATTTTCACCGGTTTATTTTTCTTACTTCTTTTTCTAGTATTTCTGTTTACAAAAGTTGCCAAGGCTCAAAGAAAATTCGACTTCAACACTTCTTCACTCCTGAAAAATCAACTGTTATGAGTTTAACATACATGTCTCAGTACTTGTTTGCTGGCTTGGTAAATGGAAACATCTCAATCTACACAAAAGCAGAAGGTAATGTACTGATATGATTTAATAACATCCTGAGGAACTCGCCTGTCAGTATATTTTGGCAGATGTAGTTTTCCACTATTACATTTTCCGAAAATTCTCTGTAAAACTGCTGAAGTAAGATTACTGTACTTTTCAGGGCTTCTGAAAAGACTTCTCATCCCTTGTTTTCTCTTTTTGAAGGATAGTAGATATTTTGATACTGTTCCCACTTTTACCATACAGTACCTATGAAAGCTGATTTATACCCATTAGCTTAAACCCCAAGGTCTTCAGTGTTACAAGAGTCCAGAAGTTTTTGACAACAGGCAGTATACTGTATTTTATACAGCACAATGCTAATTCCACACAACTACCCAGTATTGGTGTTTATGAAAGACAAAAATTTCCTGTGTCTCATTTGAAATGGCAACTTCATTTTCACTGTGCAGATACGAGAAGTCTTTCCTATGTGTGCAGCTCATGTATTTCACAGTTGGACTCCTTTTTCCATAAGCATCACAGTTGGTTGTTTTGTATCTAGCTAGGTAATTGCTAAAATAATTGGAATAAAAGAGAATCCCAGGTGATATTTCTGAACTAGAACTGTCTTCTCCAGAGCTCGTTTGGGTGCTTCCCCGTGTACTTCCAGGATGTCTCACTAACTTTCCTGCACTAGTGCATACATACGGAGTTAATTTAGTTCAAAATCAGCAAGGCTTTCCTCAAAGTTTGAACTCTGAGGTTTTGAGTGAGATGTCAGCACAGAGACACCTAAACTACCAAAGTACAGAGCCAGCAGAGATCTGGTGAACCTTATTAGTGTGAGCTGCATGATGGTGGTTGTCATACTCCTCTAATGAGTTGGGTCCTGTAAATAGTGCAGTTGCATTTGTGTATTATAGCACTATATTAAATGCTGTCAGCCTCTAACTGAGGAGCCAAGCTCAGTATCTTGAATCTTGGAACAAATTACGTGTCGAGTGTTAGATGATATGAAGACTTAGTCTGGGAAAGGTACAGGGTGCAATTTCTGTTCTTTCAAGCAACAAAGAATCTGAAAAACGTATTGGGAAAGAGATTTTCTTTCACCAGTTGTCGTCTTCAAGACAGTGGGCTTCCTGTTGAGCTGTTGTCTCTTATCTAAAGCCAGACACGAGATTTCAGTTCCCTTTAAAAAATAGGTATTTATTTTTTTACCACTGAATAGCATTTTTTTCTTTGTTTTGGAGGCACTGGAGTGAGGCCTTGATCCTAGTCTCGTAACATCATTTTTGATATTTCAGTTTCTTTATGTACCTACCTGGGTGGGGTAGTAAGTCAATCTGTCATCTTCTCTGAAAGGGGCTGGTGTATTTAAGCTGTTTAAGACTGCAATTTTTGTCACTGAAGTTCTTTCAGAAAAGACCCCTTCAAAAACACAAGTGGCATCCTTTGCAGCATAGGTAAGAAGGGATACGTGGGTTACATATTTACAGAAGATGTTAAGGATGGGGCAGAGCTGTAAGCCAGACTGAACTCCGTTCTGAGCTGGAGGTGGTATTGTATTAACCGGGATCATAGCATCCCCTGTTTATCTTCCTTGGAAGACACCCGTTCTGTGTACCTAAGGTATTCATAGAGCCTGTCGCAGTCTGTTTCGGGATTGCTGAAGCTCTGAGATGGGAAATACACGTTCATTTTTTTCTGACTCAACTTGTAGCCCTTTCCTTTACAGCTTGGTCTGTGTGATTTCAGTTCTCTGTGCCTCATGAAAGTTGTGTGCATCAGCTGCCCCCATGTTAGCTTTCATATTCCTTATATAATGGCTGGCTGCTGTGGTCATGTGAGGCGTCAGCCCTGGAGGGGTGTTTTTATGAGCACTGACCTATTTTACCAAACAAAGGAATCCGAGTGGTGAAACGGGAGGGAGGGGGAAGGCAGCCTCCAAAGAGCTTTGTGCAACTCATCTGGGTCGAGTCTGTTCTACAGAGGGGGTTACTTTCCAGCCATGCACTTCAAGCTTGAGTTTTGGTCTAGCTGCATAAAGGAGATTAAGAAAAGATTTAAAAGTGAACATGAAGTGTGGTCACTGCATTACAAGACACCTTGATTTGAAGCCTGAGAAGGGCAAATGAGATGGGATCCACGGGTGATGTTGTGCAGCCTGTTGCAGGCCTCCATGAATGAGAAGGGGTAATCCTTCTTCTAGGGTGAAAATCCACCTCGCAGTCCACATTAGAGTCAGGATCCTTGTCTATTCCTCTATGGGCAGAAAGGGAAGTTGGATCAATTCAGCCACTGAAGCTCGGTATCTTTTATGTGTGTAGCCAAAGACCCACAACTTCAGCCGTTTGGTATTCAGTAACCAAATAGCTCTAATTTCTTTTGTTTTCAGATGGCTTAATTCGTGTAAATATCCAGCTTGTTTAGAAGCAGCAAGTGCTTTTTCCTGATTTTTTTCACAAGAGGACTTTGTCAGATCGACAGCATCCAGAGTGCGCTCTGGCTGCAGAAAGTCTTGCTTTGAAGTAATTTGAAATGGAAAGTGAGAACAACTATGTATGACAAACCAAGGAACGTGTGCCACATTAATAGTAGGGTTGAAGGTGCTCAGTGAGGCTTCCTTTATGGAGGCTAGTAGTGTTTTACTGAGATACTTCTGTATCCATGTATTTTCACTTACGAGTTAAAACGTACTTGAGCTTGAATGTATTTGGACATAAATTAAAAGCAAAGTCAACGGGGCGCTGATATTGTAAAATCTACTCAGTTCTTAAATGTGACCTAACATGGTCTGTGAAAATGTCACCGGAAGACTAGGATGTAGGACAGCTGCTATGTTAATCCTAAAAATAGGATCCCTAATAATTATCCTTAATAATAATTAATTTTATGTGGGTGAGAAGACTAGTTTGGGGAACTGTGAAACAGCTAATGCATTAAGTGGTGTTATATATAGCAATGGTAGTGATGCAGTTTATAGGGCTATTACCTTTTGCACAGTTATCAGTCTGAAATATTGTGTATTTAGTGTTTGTTTCAGACTGAATTATTAGGAATATTTCCAGGCAAAACACTTCTGGATGAGGTTAAGGAAAAAGTACATTGTATTGTCTGTGTTCAAAAAACATAACAAAACCTCTTTGTGATGATTGCAGACGGCCCAGCAGATGTGTTTTCTGAGTGATGTAATAGCAAAAAAGGTCAGCGCGTGTTTGACTTCCACTCACAAAAGCATCTTAGGAAAGGGAAATCACAAACTCCGTATAATATAGGTGTATTGTTCTTGATATACTGGAATCTGTTCCAGCTACTTCCTTTCTTCTAGACATTGATATACATTTCCTTTCCATAAAGTCCTGTAAAGAGTATGGAGAGAAATGGGAAAAAAGAAAATAAAAACGCTCAGAATGATTGTGGCAGAGTAGAAGAATTAATGTATTAGTGGTTTCAGAAGGAGTTTGGTTAAGGTACTGCACCCGTAGTGAACCCTTGCACCCTCTCCCAGAGAACACATGAACATACTGGAGAGAATCCAGCCCAGGGCCATTGAGGTGATGAAGGCACTGGAGCATCTTCTCTGTGAGGAAGAGCTGAGAGAGCTGGGACTGTTCAGCCTAGAGAACAAGAATTCTGGCCATGCACAGAACAGAAGTTTGTCTTCTTCAGAGAGACTTCGCTGCTAAAAACTTAGGCAGCTCTGAAGTTGTTGAGTTTTGATGACTCGTCTATCCAGAGAGGCCTCATTACACTAATCAGTGGTCACTTTCAGAGGCTTAATATCAAGGAAAAGGACCGAATCTGACAAGAAATGTAAGAGTAAGGCGAAACAATTAGTGAAGAGGTAGCAGATCAGTTCGTTAGCAAGATACCTTGATCAATTTTGCAAGACAATTGCGTACTTTAACAAAAGCAGGGAAGGAGGAATATGTGGAATGTAAAGCACTGATGTCAGACTTGAGAGCTTGAGTGGGTCCACGTGCTGCCCCAGCGTGTCTGAAGAGTGCGGTTCTGGAGTGTGATCGCCACTTGAAGTGGATGTGCTGAGAGATATTGCTGTGAAAAGCAAGGCAAAGTATTAAGCTGTTTTGGAGAGGACTAGAGCAGTGGTATTGAAAAAGAAATAAATACTTCTGTCTTGACTATGTTATCACTGTTAGCACTATGACCCAGAACTCGTTACCAGAAATATGTTGACATTGCTGTCAGTCTTATTCACATATCTCACACTGGGACTTCCAGCACCACCCCTCTCTATAATTTTAGGTAAAGCTCTGTCAGCGATTTAGCATGAAGAATTTGTTGCATATGTAGGAAAAAATGACTATATGCATGTGTAGCACAGGACATTCCGAGTTACACCTTGTTTAAACCAGCAGACCTGAATTTCCCAGCTTATTTCCACATTATAAGAAATGTGCTAAACTTTTTACTTCCATAGCTACTGTCTTACTCCTCAGTAAAAGTGCTGGTTTAGGTACCATGTGATAGAAAAAATGTTTGTGCTCCACTGCACAAATTAACCAACAACCACTGTTCCCAGGGCGTTGTTGGCAGCTCTGCTGAAATCATCAATAGAGCTGCTGAGCAAGAGAGGAAGTTACCAACAAAAAAGCGTGTTCAGTTCAGCTCAACTGAAAGTGTAAAGGAGAGGAAAAGTACTACAGGCTTTAAAAAGACTTTCTGAGGAGATAAGGTGTATTTTATTAGGTTATGTCATATGAAGAATTGAGAGCACCAACAAATTATAATTGTGAAAAGTACTAAATATTAATTATAAGTTAAATAAGAAGAAGCTTATTTTTATAAATTACTATAAAATAATGTTACTTACCTTTGTTGGGTTTTATGGAAACAAACCACAGAAAGATAAAATAGCCAATATTCTGCCCTATAAAATGAACATGGTTTTAAAACTTTTCCTATCTATTTGATTAAATTTGAGTGAATAGAAGGATAAGTGATTTTCTAAAATTTATACAAATCACAAGACTTATAGCAAAATGCACTACTGGAAATAATGTCCTTGTACATTGAAGTCTTAGAAATATTTTATGAGCTTAAGATATGTTACTTGGATGCAGCTAAACAGCCTGTTGTGAGCATTGCAAGATACTGTTCAACACTGGGATATAAACTATGGCACGTAAATATTGGAAAAATATAATTTACGGTAAGCATTATAAATAGTGGCATAACAGACGTCCATAGACCAAACAGTGCTTAAAAACTGTGTTCTCATGTTCTAAATATTGATCTAATGTGCAAATATCAGAAGTTATGACATCTTCTTTTTAGAAACCCCTAGATTTGACTGTACATTTGACCCTGTTCCTGCATATAGCTGCACCTGCAATCCTTATAGAAGCCTATATTCTATTACAATAATGTTATAGAGACTGCGAGTCTCATGTGCTAGATGTTTTATTATATCTATAGTAAGAGTCTATATCTGCTTTGATGTGGTCAGCTTAAGATCGAAGTCCACTAAAATCTGCAAATACAGTTATGTTTCTATGGTGTTAATATTTGCATGGACTTCTCTCACAAAGCAGAAGGAAACACCCTGTCCTTTGTCCCATGGTTTCTTTCCCATTTCCACAGATGTCAGCCTTCAATCTTGTATTTGCTCAGGGTGCAGATAACTATATTTTCCACATACAGACTAGTCTCTGCTTACAGGATATAGGTATGGCATGTTGCATCTCATTTGATATGTATATGCTTATCTCACAGGCAAAAGTTTGTCTAAGTTTGTCTGTGGCTTTTCATCATTCTAGAGACAACGATGACCAGAGAATCATCTTAAAACTAAACCGATGTATATTTAGACAACAGAAATAAGACATTGATTGAACAGAATTTTAAGACAAGCCACACTTTTGTAGACAATCCTGTGGGTATTCTGCAGCCCGGTCTCTGGCAGCTGCATTATATACATCTCCATAGCTTATTTTTATTTCACTCAATTTCTGCCTTTCAGAAAATAGTTTGGAAGACTCTGAAAAAAGCCATGCTGGGCTCCTTACACTGGCTTTGTCCTGTTGTGCACCTTGAGATTTTGTTGACAAAAGTTTTATCTCAGCTACTATTTCTTGCTTCTTTTCTTTTTTTTCTTAGGAGAAAACCAATTTATTAATATGGTAACTAACCGAGGATTTTTAATGTCAAACGAAGCTGTTCCGTATCTTTTGCAAGTGCTGCACTGAATTTTAAATACATGCATAGCACCAATTAAGTCGTTGAACCTGCTTGCATAAGTATGCCTTGAATTGCCAGGCGTTTACACAAGTAGAGTAGAGATAATACTTCTCTTAGATTTTTAGAAGCAATGAACTTTGGATTAGATACATAACATGAAATAGCCAATGTCAAACATGAAGTCTGTGCAGGCAGGTACTGAATAGGGTTTCCTGAGGTCTGGAGAGAGGCAGAGAGAGCATTACGTTGTCTTAAAGGTGTGATTTTAATAGTCTTGAAACAATTTTTGAACTTGCTAAGTAATTTCTGCGATGGGTGGTAAGATTCTTGGTCAACAAGATGAAGTTGTGGTCTTGCTTTTAGCCAGCATGCACAGAAGTGTGTTGGATTACCAGGCTTAATCCCTTGCTTTGCTTGAGAGGATTTGTATCCGTGCTTGCAACTCCCAAGAGATTTCCCTGGCTGCGACAAAATAAGAGGAGAGAGATGCGCACTGCTTAATTTCTCCTCTTGGTGCCATTCCACTCTGTATAATTAATTAAACATTCGCTGAGGCAGGGACCAGAACACAGCTGACCCATCGTTAAACTACTGCCGTAATTACCAGGCTAGAGAATTGTGTGTTCCACCCACCCACCCCTACCTTTGTTTTTTAATTTTCCCCTCGTTTGTCTCAAATGCTGTCTGATCTGGAAGACAGCAATGGTTGCAGGAAGAAATAAAAAAGCACTACAGAGCAGCCTTATCACATGGCTCAGGTACCTCAGCAGAGCAATACTGAGCTTCGGATTTTTCCTGGGCTTCGTGATTTTTCCATCATGAATGGTTTTGTGAGAACTGAGTTTTTATATGTATATTTGATGAATCAAATATTTGTAACACAATTAGTATTAATAAAATCGATAACATTGAACTTACTTTATTACCTTCCAGTAAATGGCTTTAGAATTTTTATTTTGCAATCAACATCCAGTTGAGACCAGTAGTAATTTTCCTTTTAACTCAAAAACTGTTACAAATGCTAAATAATGATTTGATCAAAATTAATAAAATGGCTGAGTGCTGAGGAGTTGTATGGAAGTTGAAGGCATGAAGATCCATATCCAAAAAAAAAACCAAACAAAACCCCCGAACAAACAAACCTCAACCAGCCAAAACCTTAGGTGCTTGAAATAATTAAATTTAAGCAAAATTTAAATCCCAGAATCCACAGTTGAGATCCTGAGAATCACCGTTCACATGTTGCTTATGTATCAGCTGTGCTTAATTATATAGATCAATGTATAGCTTGAATGTATTTAAGAAAAAGCTTTGGAGTTCAATGAACTATTTTATCTGTGCATTGTAATGTGCTCTTCAGTGTGGAAAATTTAACTACAGAAAAAAAAAAGATAGGTTCTTGTTCAGCGCATCTGCTGTCTGTCCAAATTCACAGTCTTTGTCCTTCAGAACAGACAGGAAGAATATACTAGAAATATGCTGGTTTTATCCCAGAAAAGGAAACATGAGGGTGCTGCTAGAGCTTCTGCAGTCGGTGTAACTTACACAGTGAGTTGGGATGCACACACGTGTGCAGCTCTGTGCTCTGTGGGCTTTGCACTGAGCTGCCTGCACTGGTTGAAGCATTCACAGGGTACGGGCAGCCTCCAGTTAATAACTTAGTTTGAGAATAATGTGGTTGCTAGCAAATGAAAACTTTTCCAGAAGTTTCTTTATTACTAATCTTACGTATGAGTCACGAAGAACACAAATTGACTTTTGACATAGCTGGGAGAGTTTGCAGGCTAATAACTCGAAACACTTCTCACTTGCAAAATAAAATAATGAAAATGATTTTGACAGTCTGAAACTAAATGTTATTTTTAAAAAGATGCTTTCAAAAGAGATCCGCGTCTTGAGAGTGACTCAGCAAAGGTTTTATCGTGCAGATGGCAGAAGCTATGAGAAATACTCCAGAGCTGAGGCTTCTCGTTATTGTTGCTGTATTGTGAAGCGGGGAACTTGGTACCCATTACCTAAGCAGATAATAATAGGTGCACTTGTTATTGAGGAGGAAAAAAGTTTTACTTAAGTGCTTGCCTAAAGATGTGTTTTCCTTGGTCTCATAAATCAAAATTTAAGTGGTTACTGAGTTGAAGCTGCTGTTGGTAAACTAGACAACTTTTCTGCAGCTTATGCAGGAAGAAAGCTTTGAACTGAGCAAATGGGGCCTTTTGGACATATTTTATCTCTGTGTAAAACCAGATACTGTAACAGATTTTGATGTTGTGCTACTAGAGCATAATGGATAGAAATGCAGTCTTTGAGACTTCATGTTCAATGAGTGCTTACAATAGAAATAAACTAATATAAAAGTATTAAAATTATTACTGACATATTAGGATGTTAAAATGTACATATAAAAGATGCAGCTACAAATATTTAAAGCAGCCCGTGTTGGTAGCTGTTGGATTTGGAGAGAAATAATCTACTAATCCTTGTTTCAAAGACAAAGCAATTGAGAGTGGCCAGAGCAGTTAAGTGGCAGCATACAGTTTTTCTCAGAAGGTCTCTGAATAATTCATTGTGCCACATACACAAGCACAATGTAAACTGGATCTGCTATATGCTGTCCGCAGAAAACATTGTGGATTATATTTGGGGGAAACAAATAGAAGTAGTGAAGATATAGCACAAAATTAAGTTTTAATTTGTTTTAAAAAAGCTTTTTCTTCTTAAATGAAGCATCTAGTATCAGGAAGTCCATTTCATCAACATGCTCTTGGAGAGGTATCTGAGCTCATTAGAACCTGCACTAAAAACCTTACTACTTTTCATGTGAAATATAATTCTGTCCTAGTTGGAAGTTGATTAGTCTTGGAACAGGTTGGCTGTGAGCTCCGTCTGAGTTGGATACTGTTACATCAGCCATGGCTTTCTAACTGCTTTTTGTGTGGAGAGGAAAGCAGTTGTATCAAAACAGCAATGTGAGATTCCTTGTTTATCAGTTAATCCCTATAAAATTTGTTCAGTTGACAAATATATGAGGTGTGGGCATTTTGTTTGTGGTGATGTTTTTGTTTGTTGTGGGTTTTTTGTTTGTTTTGTTTTGCTTCCCCCTTACTGTTGTATTAACCTTTCAAACTTCCCCTGGAAGATAAAGTTAAACAGATGTAAATCTCAGTGCAGCTTGCAGTAGCAACTTGCAGAGATTCAAGTGGTAGGCTTGGGATGCAGTGTTTTCAAAACTGTTTTAAAAAAATACCATTTTGTTGTGTATAACCTTTCTTCTTTTTTGTTGAAGATGGGACGTGGAACACAGAACCCCAGAAGATAGTTAAACTGGGGGTTCTGCCTGTCAGAAGTCTGCTTGTGATGGAGGAGACCATTTGGGCTGCATGTGGTGGACAGATCTTTATAATCAGCACTGTGACACATTCCATAGAGGTAAACGCTTTTAAAAGCATTGCTCACATACTATGCTACAGGGTGTAAGTGTTGAAATTTTAAACATTAAAATCTGTTTAAGAAGCTTCAAGAATTGGGAAGGAGCCTTTCATAAAATATGGTTTCAGTTCTGTAAAATCCCACTCCTCACAGTTTGAGATTCTGCTGTGATGTTCTCTGCTGATGTCTCATTTAGGCCTAGGTTTGCTTCTGGTTTTACCCCAGGTTTCCATGAGGTGCTTGGAGCTCATAAGGTATTAGTGGCAAGAAGTTTGCTTGAAAATGAGATCTGAGAAAAGGCAGCAAAGTAGTGAATGCCTACAGGAATCGTCTGGTAATTCCAGAATAAGGTTTAATTAAGAGACTGCCTCTATGTAGTTAGATATTACTTATACCTTGTGATGATTTTATATGTTTCTTAAGAGTTTTGCTTCTCATTGGTGTACGAAAATATGCTTTGCATAAGGACGATTTCCAATGAATAATCATTAAAAAGTCAGCTTTTCTGGGAGGGGAGAAGAGTGTTAATGATTTGAGGTTATGTTTGTGACCACATTTTCCAGAAAGTGTTAAATCCTCACTTCTGTAAAAATTGCAGCCTCCACCAAAAGAATCTCTCAGTGGTCTAATGTTTACAGTTGATGAAAGGTTGGGAATTAATTCTGTCCTTCAACCTACAGTACAGTCCCACTGAATTGCTTCATGTTTACAGCCCCAAAGTTCTTTCAAACAGGAGTTGTGATGAGCTCACAGCCTCCTTCTTTGTGGGCTTTGTTGCTGCTTTTTTGTTTCATTGATGATCGTGTTTTCTCCCAACAATTGCCTGTTTGGTACAATTGATTCTGTGAGTCATTGTCATGAGTTTGCAGGGAAATAGCTAACATCCTAATTTCCTCTGTCTCTGCTTTCTGGGTGATTTGTTTCCTAGATGCTGGGATAGTGTATTTTCCTACTTTGTTTTTTTTTAATGCTTGTTTTGTTGATATTTTCAATGGTGGGATGAGGGAGAGATTTGGATAGATGCTTGAAATGGACTTCTTGTTACCTTCACTGGGGGGCAGGGTGGCCTCTGGGACACGTGGTTACTGTCCTACGGACTTTGGTCACGAATCTCTCTGATTCTCACCAAGAAATACATAGCAACGGTAAGAGATCACAGCCAGATTGTTTCTGTGTGAGGGTGGTTACATACAGCCAGATCTCTGTAAATAAATTGGGCAATTCTGGACTAATTCTGTCACAAAGCTCTTCCTAGATCAGGTGCTATGGCTGCAGTTTGGGTTTACGCTATGCTGTTTTGGCATAGGAGAACAAAACCAGGGTTATACATTCGTTAATCCTCAAAGCCTGTCTAAAGGTTACTTCATCAAAATACAGCATAGCATAATAGACTGCAGTATTGAGATCAGAAGTTCGGAGAGATAAAGTAACAAATATTCTATCAATGTCTTTCAGACATGATAGTTTCATTTTTCACCTGTTACTGCAAGTTTTCTTACAAAAGCATCACAGGAGGCTTATTTTCAAAGAGCCCGCTTTTTAACACTTTCAAAACAGTGTTAAATAGTCTATTTGCCAACTTTTCAGTATCAGCACAAATATCTATGTGATAGCATGTCGTCTTCATCATAGAATTGCAAACAAATTATGATTTTTCTGTTGTCTCTTTACTGATCCTAAGATATACACAAATACTGATCTTGTTTTCTTCATCTCACCAGACTAAACCAGCTCCCTAATGTTTTCTCTATTGCCTGCTCAGTTACCTGACTTGTTTTCATAAGTCACAGGTTTGTATTTCCAAAAGTGATCTGCTGTGATGCACATACCATGTTGATTGCCAATATTGTTTTAATATCACATGATAACACAAGGAAATTTAGACTCTGCATATATAGGGAATATTTTAGCAATATTGGCAACTGAATACATCTGAGCTACCTCTACTGTGCAGAGCAGCAGCTTTGCTGTATGGAGGGAAACAGCAGCAAGGAAATGTTTGTTCTCCTTCTGTGCCCTCTCTTGTTCAGGGGGAGGCAGATAGTAATATTTGACTGAAGAATTTTTGCGTAATATTCATCTTTGCTCTATCAAAAGGAATCCGTGTGTTGCATAGAGCTCAACTGTTATTCTTCCTTCTTTGCTGACCTCCTTTATTTCTCTATATTCTTCAAATTACAGCTGCTTGTTCATTGCTTTCTGCTGTCATGCATATATATTATATGCTGTGTGTCATATATGTTATCTATAGAGGCACCTGACTCTTTTTTTAGGGCCATATTTGTGTGAACCCGTGAGCATTTTTAAGACCATTTTGTAAACTTGGTCCTTCTGAGGCACCCCTTGCTTTGTAGGTACCTCATATTTAACTGTCTGTGTATTTGCTAAGTGCAAAGTACATTATCCTCTGAAAACAATCTCATTCCATCCCTCCCTACTTTTCTAAGGCTCCTTTAAGTTTTCTTTGTTTAATAACTATTAGTAAATGAGCAGGTTTGTCATGCTGTACATTGGTTTTGGATGTTATTCACTTTTTCTGCTTTTTTCCTCCCCTCTGATATGGATAAGACTCTCAGTTCACTTGTTTTGATGATATGTTACTGTAATAAAATATTTTAGGAAATGTCTTTTATTGGCACAGTGCCCCAAACTGGCACAGTGCCTCAGGCTCCTTGGCAAAGGACACGTGAGAAATACATCAATTGCTGTTACGTGCTGATTACATATTCTGATACTCTTTCCGTGAAGAAGAAATTTGTCCTTATTCTTGGCCCTCGAACTGCTGACAGTTGTATTGCTGTTGGGTATAGACCTTGATCCCATAGTGGTCTCTATGCCTGTAGACCCTTAGGCTCTGCAAAAGCAATCTGTGTTTGTTTAAAAACAACAAAAAATGCCAGAGTATTTAACAGAATAAAGTCACCAATTTGATGGCATTCCATCCTGGTTTGTTTTGTCTTGTTTTTAAAATTTGGCTAACTATATGGGAGTTACTCTCCTTTTAACAAATCAAGTAGAATAAGCTGAAATGTTCAGCTGAGTCAATGAAACAAATGAAAATCCCTGTGCGTGAGTTTATGTTGCCTGAGTACTGTGACTTCTTTAAAGCAGTAAAAGTAATTAGTTTTACCTTGTGGACAGTAACACTCATTGCGCATCTCTCGTGAAGCTTGAGAAGTCGTGGTTCAGTTCTTGGCGCAGCTGTTTGGTGCAAGTGGCACCTCCCCAAAAAACAGACTCCAGCTCAGCCCCGTGCTGCGGAAACAACAGCGGGCAATGTTGGGCTGTGGCATCCAGAGTGTCCCCTGCAGCTCTCGGGTTGCTGGAGGGTTTGAGCAAGAGGGTCTGCGGGGAAAAAAAACTGGGCTCTGAATAGGGAGGAACGTAGGTGTGAGATCTGAAAAGTGAAATGAAGTTCAATTTTATTTATTTATTTTTTAATAACAGAGGGAATAAGACATTTCTGTCCCTTTGTATTTGTATTTCTTGCTGTGACTTTGAAAAAAAAAATATATGAAGGAAAAGGCCAGCTGTTTGTTTTCAGTTAGACATGTAATTGAAGCAGATGTCAAAGCTGTCCTCTGTACAAAAAACTTCTGCGTTTGTAAAAGAATGCACAGGTTTGGGTGTGTTCCTGCTCTGTGTTAGAAGACCTTTTAGATGAGAAGAATAGTTCTTTTTACATGCTTTTTGTGGCATTGACAATATCACCATTTTTCTTTAAATGTGTCTCCATGTTTCAGCAGACAGCTGTACGAGCGGCAGGACAGACTAAGTGGGAGTATTATGAGTTGGCTGGTAAAAAAGGAATGTGACAAAAATGCATGTGCAAGTTGTTTACAGTGGCACCAACAGAACTGTCAGCTGTGGTCAGACCACAGCAGAGAAAATTCAGTTTTTTACGATCAGCTTCGTTTTTATTCTAATTTGAAACAGCACAATTTCCTGGTCAGGTTCACTTCAGCAGCCTTGGATCTGTCCCTGAGAAGTTTTCAAAAGTCAATTGGTCATCAGTGCAGGGATGCAGGAGTCTGTAAAGAGAAGTTACTGTTTCTAAATCCCTTTTTGCAATGAAACATGCGTGAAGAGAATATCGGGAGAGTTAGTCATGAGAGCTCTTTCTGGCTTTGAAAGATGTTGTTCATGGATGAGTTCTGTTGAATAAACTGTATGATTTTCAAATTGCCTGTATCATTTGGTAAAGAATGAATGGAGGTTCCTTGAGGAAAACAGTGAACATAAATGTGCCTGCCAGAGGTGCTTACATTGCGTTGCATTCTGCAGTGTTGTTATTTGAAGAGTCAGAAGGTGATACAGTAACACACTCAGGAACTGCCACTGCCCGATAGCTGAACAGAAACTTCTCTGCTCATTTACTAAAAATTGAACATTTGAGGAACAGTGTTAACAGATGAAAAAAGCAGTAATTCCCCTTATTTTTAAACAGCCAATTGCTCAGTAGAAAGTACTAATTTATAAAGTAATAAAGTATGAAAAGAAAATAAGAAAATTAAGTGCCTACTAAGTATAATATCAAAAGTTACTTTGCGAAAGCTTAAGCTGATAGTCCTCATTTCTGATCTTAGGCTGTTTATTGAATTTAGATGGAGAATTTGAACAATATATTTATAGCCTAATATATTCAAAGCATAACTGTCTTAGGCTAAGAGCTTAGCCTGAAAAACATGTAACTCAGATTTTGATGCAAAATTACCAAAATGTAACTCTTAATTGTAATGCATGGAAAATTTAAGTGTTCTTTTACAAGGAGGAACGGGGTACTTTTACGTTTTATCTGCAAGTATAAAACAGAGTATTATAATACGTATTGTGAATATTAGAGCAGATATTTCCTTCCATATCTCTCAGAGACAGATTTGTATCCAAGGAACAGCTTGTCATTTATTTAGCCAAAGAAGTTTTATCTTTATCAGAATAGCTCTCTGTATTTGGTAATACCTGGCACAGCATTAAAAGGCTGTGTTTAACTTCAGAAACAGTTTACTTACGAAGCACAACTGGAAAAAAAAACATCCCTACTTCTTGTTAATGATTAAAGAACTTTACTATGGCTTTATCTTGCACATTAACAGGAGCATGTAGAGAGGTGTCGGCCTTCCTGGAGCCATGCAGAAGATATAACTGGGAAGGCACCAGACCAAGGAAAAAAAGGCAATCCTGAAACTCTTGCATTACTTCTTACCTTCAGAAGGAGGATTTTTGGCCTTTCTGATCGAAAGCATCAATATTGTGAAGGACAGGAAAACAAAGTAGTTGATACTTGTGAGATTTAGAAGTGTCTATGAGTCGAAAAGCAAGCCACAGTACTAAGGCTCACATTGTTATGTTGAGCAAATAATGGTGTATTTATATTAATAAACACCCTACTTTCTAAAGATTATTTTTCCCTTGGTTCTATTATTCTTGTTCTGAAAAGACGCCCTAACAGAAGAAAAAAAAGATAGTTTTTATTGTTTAAAGAGGAGTTCTTCTTTAGATAAAAGTAACATTTTAGGAAAATATCCGCCCACTTTCCGGAACCTCATCTCTGTGGTATTTTTCCCAAAGTATCAATAATGAAATACAAAATCCTTTTAAATCGCAGCTGTTACAGACTTGCCAGCCCCTACCATGCAGTATTTTTAATAAACACAGTATCTAAGTTACTGTGAAGTTGCTCTGTCATTAGTTCAAGAGCTGAGAATCCTTCCATGCTAATGATGTTGTATTTTGAAAAAAAAAATTAACAGGAAAAGGCATGCATTATATGCAGCAGTCAGAACATATCTTGAGCAACATAGAGAAAGGTAGCTTTGTCCTTGGCACAGAGGATGAAGATACACTGCCTACACTGCAGAGCTGATAAGGAAGGTTGAATGATTGTTCATCTCCCCACAGAGTCCTTGTTTTTCTTGCAGAGCCATTTTGAAGCCCATCAAGAGGAAGGGATGGTCATCTCCCACATGGCTGTTGCTGGAGTGGGAGTCTGGATTGCCTTCACGTCTGGATCAACACTGCGCCTCTTCCACACTGAGACACTGAAACACCTCCAAGACATTAACATTGCCACCCCTGTTCACAATATGTTACCAGGTATGATGACATTTTTGTTCTCTTTATCGCTGTTGTTCTCCAGACTGTTGTAGATCAGGCCAGAATCAGAAGGTCCGTCTTGGACTTTGAGTCTGATAACTGTCCTGTGACTGCTTTGGTAAATTACAATCTGTTGCCTTCTGTTGCTCAGAACTGTGTGTGCAGTGAACTGGTTGAGTAGCAGCTCTCCTCCTTAGAGGTTATACATGTAATTATATAGATAAGCAGGTATATTGGTATATTCTTCTGTTTAGTTGTGGTTTTTGTGACTGTGAAACCGTAGGACAGTGCAGTCTGCCGTGAAAATGTGTTTGTTTTGCAGAGTGTAGCATTTGCTTCTGGAACTTAGTGTCAAAGTAAATGATGGAGTAAATTTGCCTACGATCTGGACCAAAAAACCACTTGCTTGATTTTAGTTATTATATGTCAGGAGTCTCCGTGAACTCAGCTAAACCACTGCCATGCTGCACTTTCAGAGTGTGTTCAGTGTTTTGCTGATTGGAGCTTCAATTTGTTGAATGACAAGTTTAATCTCCTAGGTAAAGATGGAACCTGTGGTTGTTTGGGGAAAGTTTAACAGATCTTTAAGTGTTCTAAGACAGAAGTTGTTCAATGATCCCCAAATGGTCAGTGTCACAGACAGCTGCGCTGACCTGTATCCTTTTTGCGAATAGTGGGACCTCAAGCATCAGCGACCACTTCAGTGGGAGCTGTGGTGGAGCTGGGAGAAGGGACGGACAGAGAGTGATGCTGGTGGGGCTGAGCACAACGTGTCCATGAGGACAACTGTTCTTTCTGTCTCTCCGTGTTCAGAGGCTGCGATAGACCGAGCTTCTTCAGTTTTCACGGGCAATGTGTGTACCAGCTTTATTGCTTTGTTTCTAGAGAAGCCAGTTTTTCCCACACTGTCATTTACATTTTAGCAAGAGTTAGGGATAAATCTTGGATCAAAAATGTTTCACTTCTTCGGTTTCTGTCGTCTTATCATGTTTTCTTTCAGATGACACTAGCTTTGCAATAAAGCAAATAAAGCTCTGTTTTAAATTGTGTCCATTTATATCATGTTCTAGACAGGCTGTTTTTTACATGTGGTGTTTTACTGTGGCTCCAACACTGAACAGCAGCAAATCGCCTGCTTTTAAATAGGTCATTTGATTGAATTCATCACAGTTATGCAAAGAAATCAAGATCAGTTTAAAAAGGAGATTAACTTTTAATATGTTCTGCTGTTGCGATGGAGTGGAGGGGAGGGGGCAGGAAATAGGGCCTTCCTTATACATATTTTCTGCATATCAAAATCTCCAGCAATTTAGCCTTAGTGTTCATTGCCATGGTAATAAAACTGCTGATGTAGCAAATAAATTATTTTTGCAAGCGAGTTTTAGCTAATTATATCTCCTCAGTGTCGTTCTTACCCGTTTTAGTTCCTTTTTTTTTCCTTAGTGTCTTCACAAAAAGCACACCAGTGAATGAAAATGGAAAGTTATTTCAGGAGTAGAACATTATAACAGCAAAAGTTGCAAGGGAGAATCCATTCTAAAATGAAATGAATTTCAATTATTTAGCAGCAGCTCTCGGGCCTGTTTATGTGATCCCAATAACGCTGCAACAGCAAACACTGAAAAAAGGAGTAGGAGTTTTACATAATAAAGCAGCAGTAAGGACCTTTTGGAAGTACAAGCAGCCGAAGAATAAATCAAGCTGTGTGTGGTTTCTACTGAGGTTAAAAAAGAAGGAAAAAAGAAAAACACAACCATCAAAGTGAAACAGGAGTGAAATAGCTGTGTGTTTACAAAATATGTATTTGGCTTTACTGAGGATTTTTAGGACTTTTAGTTTTAAAGGAAACAAAGCCCTGTTAGTTTCTGAAATTCAGTAGGAGTTCCTTAATATGCAAAAATAACAGATAAATAAGCATTCAACTTGTATTCAAATGAGAGAAAGGAAATTGATGTAAAAATATTGCTAAAAGTCTTAAGAAGAGAGGTTGAAAAGTCAAGATCTCTATATAACTTCGAAGAAGCTGGCCTTCTTTTGCCAAGATGTAATACTGGCCTGATAGTCTACTTGGAGATGTCATCTATGTCTTCATTTAAAGCAATATACATGAGAGGAACCTCACTCCATGAAGTTAATGAAATAATTTTGTTATTATAGAGTAGAAGGAAAAGAAAAACTTACTGCCCCTGTCAGGAATGGTCGCAGTGAGTTACAGTGCTGTATTGAAAGGATACCTGTAGTAACTAAGATAGATGAGTGGGAGGTTCTCACACCCTTAGTAACCAGTTTGCATAGCATTAGATTTTCCCAATTTTCTTCTTAGGAGAAGATGGCTTGAAATGTCAGTGCCTGCTCTCCTCGTGGTAAAGGCTGCGCCTCCTTTGATTTGGGGAAGACAGCCCTGCAGGACGGAATCACGGAGGAATGAAGCATGAGGGAGATTCACAGGAGGTGATTGCCCTTGTGATTCAGCAAAGTTGAGACATGTTAGACATGTAGAAAAACAGACTGTGTCTGGCAGAACCTCTTATCTGCTGGGCATAACTTTTTAAATCTGTGGCATTCTTCCTAAGGGAAGAATGGAGCTGGGAGGGCTCTTGCTTTCTGGAGTTACGGGAAGTTCGTGCGTATGAAGGCAGGACTGGAAATTAAACCAGGGTCACAAAGGCAACTGTGGGGTACGCATTTAGTCCAGAGTGGTCTGCAGTACCTTCGCTTCATATATCATTGGAAATACTTCCTAATAATGTATAACAAGCTTGTGTTCTTTACTAAAACACCAAAAAAAGCACAAATGCCATATGGGAAAGGAAGAGAATGGTTGAGAGGAAGAGCATCGTCATTGTTATAGGTCCAGGTGACTATATCAGCACAGCACAGCTGGATTGCTTTGAAGTGGCCCAAGCACAGCTCTTAGCTGAACAGAGGGCACACTGAGCAGCAGAAAAAAAAAATCTATTAACATTGGAAGGCAAATATATGAACTTCACTAGTGCAGTGTACTTCATTTATGCTTCGTGTTTGTGATCTGAAGTTGAAACCTCAACAAAGGCAGCTTTTCACCAGCCTCTATCGCTCACACCAAAAAAAACCCAACCAAAACCCAACATACTGTACACAAATAGGCAGTCCACTTGGTTTTTTTTCGTAGTCATGTTCAATATTTCATTATTCAAGAGCATCCTTAAACATGTTTTTCCTTTCAGCTCTAAAACAGTTTGTCCTTTTAAAGAGATTACTCTGACCTTGATACAATGTAATTTCATTGCTCATATGTTTGATGACAGGTTACTTGTTTAACAGAGGGGTTATTTCTGCTTAAGTTGCTGTGTTCTGTTTATATCCATATATCCCCTAATGGCATGTGTGTTTCCTGAAAACAGATGAGAAAAGCAAAGGAAAAAAAAAAAGTATCGTTTCCTCTCTGCGGAAAACAAACTCTACTTTGAGGCTTCCAGCTTTCTTTTGTCCCCACCCCATCAGGTGCCAGACCATAAAATGCAGTAGATTTATGATTTTACTGCTGGGAAATGATAAAAAGATTGGGAAAAACTTCAGGTCAGCCCAATAAATCTGTACAGTGCGATTATTTTTATATAGTAAGAGCAGCGTGGTCATGTAAGAGGAGATGCACCAGGATGCCCTTGCATCTACCTGGGGTTGGCTTCAAAAGCCACGTGTGAAGCGACACGTGAGGATTTCCCTGGGTCTGGTGGTTGTTGTGATGAGACCCGAGAAAGGTGAACACAGGGCAGAACAGGGGCGATAAAACCACTTGTCCATGTGTAAGCTTAATTGTTGGCTTTAGCTCTTTGTAAAGTCAAGATCTTGGTCAGATTATTTTACAGGTTTTAACAGTTCTGTCTGCATTGGGACAGTGTGATGGAAAAGTTGTCATTTAAAGATAAGAGTATTTGGGTTTGGTATTTATGTTTGTATTTTTTCTTTCTTAACTTGTTCATTTCTGTGCTTACTAACTAATGCATTCTGGAAAATTAGTTTTACATTTTTTTTCTCTGAATTCAAAAGACATGAAAAAGTCACAGAAAACTATGATTTCGAACCTTGGCTAGCAGATAACAAACTAATATTTTAAATTAGTATTTTAATAAGGTTTTTAATCTATACATAATTTTTTTATTTATATGCTATTTCAAAGTGTATTTTCAGATGCAGATGTTTCCTGCTTTTCCAAGATTTCAGAGCAAGTGTTTTTTCTTTTGACCTCACTATAGATGATTCATGCTTAAGGTTGTGTTTGGTGTTTAATGTTCTAAGTTGCTGGCTGATAATTTGCTGTTTTCACCTATGGCAACAGGAATTCAAATTGCCAGTTTTCCCCAGTAAGTTGCTGGTTAGAAGTTGTTTCAGGGTTGGAATATGAAATCGTGCATATTATTTTACATTTAAATGCTTAAAAACCATTAAAGATCTATTGGTTAAAAAGCAAGCATCTTGCTTCTGCGAGGGGTTTGAGAGGCAAAAGTACAATTGGCGTTTGTGATAATTTTCCAAGTTTAAAAACTGTACTGAAGTATTTTTCTTGGTTGTTTGTAAAACAAGCTTTGAAGTGAAATGGGGTGAGGTTAAGTGAATTTGCAGTCACCTTGCACTTGCTGTGGCACTGGGTGTGGGAGAGGACTCACATGTCACATAACTTGAGTGAGGCTGAGCCCTGAATCACAGAATTCAAATACAGATTTCAAATTGCAAAACTCCAATACACAGAGGTGTTTGGGCATCACTGTTTGGAATTCTTTTCTGCTGAAGGAGCCTGTGTGTGCTTTGTTTTGGAAAATAAATTAATCCCATTAATGTCTCTAAAAACCGCACACCGAAAAAACCCCACCAAAATCAAACCAACCAACCGATATACCCCATCAAAAAAGCCAACGCCAAGCTTCAGAAGGCTTCTATTTTATTTATAGGCATAGACCATCCATGCTTATCTACCTGAAGAGAGAGGATGCAGTCCTACCAGCATAAACACCTGTAGTTTATAGAAAACAACATGGGTGTCTCTGAAGGTCTGCATGAGTAGATGGAGCCTCTTCAACTTGCGCCTGCCGAGGGTGACCTGATTGTTGTGCCTTCAGGGTATTTCAGAATGTGGGTTTGGGCAGGTAGGGCTGGGATTCCAGATCTGGCCCTGCATGTGCCTTTTACAGCACACCATTGCTGGCTTAATGATTTGATTTTGTAAAATTTGGGGAGGAAAGACTTGAACTGTCGTTCCCCCCCTGCTTTCCAGTTGAGTGCTTTGGGCTACAGTCAAGCTGCTCCTTCCCGGCTTTCCCAGTGGGTCTGTGATTCATATATTCTGGCATGTAAATTGGCTCAGCTTCAAGGGGCAAGATGGAAAATGCATTCATTTGTGATACACCATAATTAAGGTCCTTTTCCAAAGTGTGGAACATGCGAGTTCATCCAAGTTATATCAGGCATGGAATCCAAATTCTCTACTTACGGATGAAGTGATTAACAATTTGAGAGCTATGATGAAGATAAGAGTGACTGCTCTCTTGTATGTAAAGTTAATCGTGAATCCAAGAACATGTGGGTTTTGAACCTGTAGGATTCCGGCAGAGTTTAAATGCCCCTCTGCGTAAACTTGGGCCATGGCAGAAGTTATGGCAGGCAGCAGTTTCCATTTCTGAAACTTGGCAAGGCCGTTTTGAAAATCCATCTAAACTGAATTAAACATATTTAGTAAGCATTGCAAGAAAAAATTACTTTCTTTTCATTAGAAAATTAGCAATCCCATAAAGAACTTGTTGTAGAAAATCACAGAATTATTTTGATTGCAAATTACTCTGGGGGTCATCTTGTTCATCCTTTTTGAAGCAGGCCTGATTAGGCCTGGTGTTCAAGGACTTGTCCTGCCAAATTTTATCTTTGGATAGGATGGAGATTCTACAGCCTCTCTGAGCAACCCACTGTGTTTGACCACCCTTATGTTGAAGCTTTTCCCTTCTTACAATCCAAATTTTCCATGTTCCAAATTGATCAGTTCCGTCTGATCCTCTCACTGTGCACACCTGGATGGAGCCTGGCTCTGTGCAGCCCCTGTCAGGCAGGTGCAGACAGCACTTCTCACCTCTCCGTGTGCACCACGTGTTCCTGGCTCCTCTCCTGTGTCCTCGTCACCTTGGTCACCTCCCGTGGGTGGTTCCAATATGCCAATGCCTTTTTTGTACGGGGGGGGGAACACAAACTCAAACAGGGGCACACAGCACTTCTGATAAAGGAAAAAAGTAATAATTAATTGTTTTGAGTCTGGAGTATAGCGTGTTATGGCAATATGTTATTGAGTACTGTGAAGCAAAATGCCGTTCAGTTCTATTGTTGAGAATATACAAACATTGTCTATTTATAAAAGCATATTTGTAAAGATAATCTAACACATCTAATTTAGCTACTGTGGTTTAGAGATTTAGGACAGAATGTTTCAGAAGTTTACCTACATGACCATTTAAATACCATTAAAGTTTAATACCACAGTCTGGCAAAATATTTGCCTTTGTGCGATTTTCCGAATGACACGGTGCAGCCGATTGCGTTTGCCTGAAGTGACTTAGATGCAGGCCGAGGTCATCGCTGTCACGTAACGGGGCGTTTGCTGCACTTTGCAGGGCAGCAGCGTGTGTCGGTGAGCAGCCTCCTGGTGTGCCACGGCTTGCTGCTGGTCGGGACCAACCTGGGCATCATCGTAGCGCTGCCGGTGCCGCGCTTGCAGGGGATTCCCAAAGTCACCGGTGAGTCACGTTGCTCAAACGGGTCAAGTACAGTGGTTCTGTACTGAAGGTTTCATTTCTGTCCAAGTGAACCTGCCAAACTATATATTGTTTATACATGTATATATATCAGAGCTTTGTGGTCAAATCGTATTTGTTGTTCTTCCTGAGCTTTACAGTATATCCAGATACTTGTCTTGTTTTGTCTCAGTTGTTTGAGCCAGGACAACCATTTTTCTTTAGGGCATAAGAATAGGGCAGGCATTCATCCTGTGAGAATAAAGTCAAATATAGGGGGATGAGAAGAGAATGCAAACAATCTTTCTTCCAGGTTTGGGGAAAAAAGATGCATTAGATTTAGAGAGACAGATTCTGAAAAATTAGTGTATTGTCCTACTGGTTATTCAGTAAATTGGTTTTGTGCTCTTTCTCCCCAAACAGGAGAATTGGAAACTATGAGGGTACACATCTCATTTTTTTTGACGATGATAAAGATTTTTGCATTTGGGAGAGATGTATTTATTGAGTTTCTTTCACGTTACCCCATCTGAAATACAAACGCGTGAATGCTGCTGTATCACTTTGCAAATGTTTAAGCTACTTAGCAGAAGCAAGATTTTGAAAGTCTGTTTAGTAGGGGCTTTGCCGTGCTACGCTTTGGGTTCCGAATTCTGCTCGAGCTTCTGCGCTGTGGAGGGAAGCTGGCAGGTTTCATGAGCCAAGCTGTTCGCAACTTCCTTCAGGGGAAAAAAAAACAGCTTACGTAACTTCACGAAATGAAAACAAAATCCTCTGTGTTCAGCAAAATACGCAGCAATAATCCAGTATGACACGGGATAAATGCTCTTAAAAATATTGAATACAAGAAAATGAGTAGTTGCAGAATCAAAAAATGTCTCATTTTATTCTTCCATTTTCTGTTTTGATTATGGCGGTTTATGTCATCTGTATATTCTCGCGTTTATTTCAGGTCAAGATTTGTCAGGTTTCACGTATCTAGCAACATTACATTGAGAGATCTATTTTTATAGTCTTCGATACCATATTTGGAATTGTAACTGAAAAATTGTGACTTTTTCCATTTGTCCTTCCAATAGTGATAATTCATCTTTATATCGCTGCACTTTCTGTAAAAGCAGAATATGTTTTATCATAACCTGGAATGCATTAGGGATGTTAGAGTTAGGGATGGACAGAGTGATTTGTAGGGTGATGGGTTTTTCCCGTGATAGCCTGGCTCTTTTCCATATTGTGGCTGATTTTGTAGAACACTAGTTTTTTCTTTTTTTTTTTTTTCTCTTTTTTTTATTTTTCTTTTCTTTTCCCCCTTTTTTTTTTCTGTAAAAGCCACATATACCGATATTGTCTTAACTTCTGAATTTGGCCATATGCCATTTGTTTGTCATACCTTCTAGTGATTTGCACAGTATAAGCCAGCCTTGTACCACCAACTTCCCACTGTTTAAATACTTTAAAAAAACCCAAAAAGTAATAATTGTTCCGTCGTTCCGTTGTGAATCTGCCATAAGTAGAGAGCCGTTCAGAAATATGAGTTTCGGTTCCTGCTGTATAGTGTGGAGGGGTCTGTTATGATGAAACAGATGCTCTTGTGTTCTTACACTATGCTGGAGATGTACAGAGTACAACAGAATTAACTGAAAACCACATATTCTGTTTGTGGGTTACTGGAGAAAACTTACACTGTTACTTTTGTGTCAATGCCGAAAAAAAGAAGTTAGCAGCGTTTTTGTACTCATGCTGTGAGAACAGAGCACAAAAGTCAGTCAACTGAAATTTGTAATGCCATGTTTCAGCTGATTTATTAGTACAGTCCTAAAATACTTGTGGTACAACAGATTATTTTTTTTTTTAATATTTGTTTCTGTAAACTGTGTACACAGAAGGCAAAAGACAGACTGGATGCGTATAATAGGGTTTTAGGAGTTATGCTTTTCAGAGCAAATTTCGTGAACTTATTATGGTAGAACACTGTGGTAAAATAAATAACGTTCTTTGTCTTTTTCTTTTGGCTCCAGGAAGAGGAATGGTGTCGTACCATGCACACAACGGCCCAGTCAAGTTTCTTGTAATGGCTACATCTATCAACAAGAAGAACAGAAGCAAAGTGAGGAACAGCCTGCCTCCTGGCTCGGAACCTAAGGACGAGGACCAAAAGAACGTTCTGCACAATGAGAGACCAGGTTCTTCCCTTAGTAACACCCACGACACTGCAGTTTGGCTGGGGGGTTCAGCAGGATCAATTGCACAAAAAAGCGACTTGTCATCATCTTCTGGATCCCTTACTTTGTCTCACGGATCAAGTTCCCTAGAGCATAGGCCAGAGGACAGTAACATTTATGAGCTTTTGAAGGATCAAAATATCTCGTTTAAAAGTAAAAGACAGAGATCCAAGAAAATTAAAGCAAGTTCAGTGTTAGTCATTTCTGGTGGCCAAGGACACAGAAGAGTGAACAAGAAGACCAAGCAGCAGCGACAAGATGAACTAGTGTCTTCAGTGATGGTCTGGCAAATTCCACTATTAAATATCTAAGTGAACTAAATCCAAGATACTTTCTGTAATTAAAAAAAGTCTGATATCCTTCTACAGTAAATGTCAGCTTAGGACCCGAATGGATAGATTTCTTACACGTGGGAGCAAGTTCAGTAGGCTTTTACCACAGAATTAAGGGTTGCAAGAGAGTCTTCACATCCTGAGAACATTCTGCAGTGTTAGAGTATTGGAAAACATTTAGCCACTGGTGCTGTCCTTGATCCTTAGAATAAAAAGGATCTGGTAGACACTTTTAAATGGTTTTAGGATCTCAACTGTATTTATATTCACATTTATAAATATTGTAATTATGTTCTATAGCACTTAAGGAAGGCAAGGAGCACATGCCATGTCTCATGCTGGTTTTTGCTTATGTAAATCAGCTGTTGGTTCTTTTTCCAAAGTGACATATTGCATGGACTGTAGATTTTAACAAATTAGCAAATATTTTTAAACAATAAATAGTCTAATGCAAACTAATATTAATTTGGTAATTACTATAATATGTTTGTAACATCGTTACACAAGCCAGAGTTTGGTCTGGACAAAAGTGGTTATACTAATTGATTTTTATTCATTTATTTCAACATAGAAAATAGATTTTATTATTATTATTTCTAATGCTCAGTATTATTAAAAATGTTGCAGTATAAAAAGCGCATTAATTTTCTTGGCAGGTGCAACGTGTCTGTGACTCACCTTCGTTATACAGGGAAAGTTCAGAGGATCCTATGGCTTGGGGCAAATAGAAAATGCAGATAGAGGACAGCTGTGCATTGTCGTGCTGCTAACACATGCTCCCCTGGCAACGCGGCATCAAAGCTGGGTATGGCCTATGCTGTTTTTAAGGATGCACGCACACCTCTAGTAAATTAATAATGAAACTATCAATTAAGTTATTAATTGGGGAGAAATATACTAATATTGGAGTATCTATGAGAAGTGTAGGTAGTTACTGTGGGCGTTGGTCCTACATCAGTTGATTTGTGCGATGTCCTCGGGCACACACCCCTCAAATAACGTCACAGCACAGCAGCAGAGAGGTGACTGTATCTGAGTGGTGGTTGCCTCTTTTCACCTAGAGTTTCAGCAAAGCACGGTCATGTAAATGGATATTGTGAAAACGGTCTGCACTGCTTCATCTACTCAGTTGGGCGAGCAGTTGCTTTGGTAGCGTTAGAGGGCTGAATTCTAAATAGAGACCTGATGGTTGTTTCTTAACGAATCGATGTATTTCCAAAGGAAACTTTGAATTTAGAATTCCTACTGAAATTGCTTTTTGTGGTAGTCTCTGCACATGTGAAATGTAAGACAAAGCCTTCAGTTCAGAAAGATGTTACCAAAAATGGTGATGAGACACATCCTTCACTCAAAATATGTCTAATACAGGTGACATGTTGAATGAAGTCACTGGGAACATCCATTTTCTTCATCAGTAGACTGAAAGATACACAGAAATTAGGATGGTTAAGATTGAATGGAATATGTTAAGAACTCTAATACTGTCCATCAGTTCAATAAAATGCAAATTAAACATCTGTCACATGTATGCATTGACTAGAAACAAGTTAAACTTCTGGCTACTTTGGTGCTGTTATTATCCCAGTAAGGGGGTGGTTTGCCCTAAAATTATTTCTGCTACTTCTGATATAAACTCCTAGATTCCACCATGTTTGGTTTCAATCTGCCTAGTTTAAATCGACATCAACCATAATTACAGTCTTCCCCAGCATGTGACATTTCAAGCTAAACAGTACTAGAGACTGAATTATTTTGTTCAATAGAAGATAAAGGGGTGGGTTTTTTCCAAAAGAGTAGTTTTTTGGTTTTGTTTTTTTTTTTTTAGTGTTTCTGAAAGGTCTTTATTTTGCAGCAGATTTGTGTTTAAATTTTCGGTCTGTCTGCTCTAAAAAGCAAACTTCTGTCAAGTGACCCCAAAATCGGTGGGTGGGCTGACTTGCCAAGTTTGACAGAGCACCTCAGTAACACAGAATCACGGAATCATAGAAAGTCCTGAGCTGGTCTTCCCTTCCACCAAACACATGGGAAAGAGGGAATGCCAACGCGCTGAATCCTTGCCTGCTAGGTGGCACCAAAATAGACCCAGATTTATTTATCGAGGTTTTGCCCACATCCTCCACCCTGACCAGAACAGGATTCTTAAGCCATAAAGCACAGACTTCAATGAATCACGAAGGACGTTTGTTACGGATGGGATTTCAGGCTTAGCATCTTCATTACTGTTTTGTGGTTTTCTTCTGTGTCTTTCACTATGTATCTCGTGGCTTTAGCTGGGTGTTGTCAGCATTGGCATGGCCTTAATGTTGGCATGAGCCCTGGTGAAGGAAAAAAGAGTACCTGTTAAGTCAGCATTTTCCCAAACTTTCCCTGGTGTCCCTGGCCCAGTGCCTGGGTGTGCCTGGCCGGAGGGATGAACCCAGTTGCATTTTCTACGCTCTTCCATAGCCATGGCCCTGGGAGCTCCTCTTTGCCCACTGTGTGGAAGTACTACATCGTACAGTTTAATGTATGTATATTGAAAAACGCTTTGCAAGATTCTTCTGTGTATAAAGCATATATAATTTAGTATCCCTTTGCTACGCTGCAGTAAAAAGACCACGGGGTTTATTTTGCATGTTCCTTGGGCACGGGATTCCACATCCGTGCCTTTGGGACTGGAAGATCACAGCCAGTCTCTCGTGGACCTTTATCACTAGGAGCGGAGTCCACCACACATTCAACTGGAAATCCATGCATGGCGCTATTGCAGGGTCTGCTAGCAATAATGCATGGGAATTTTAAAGTGAAATTCATCCTATCTTCCAGCTGAAATATAGTTTTCTTCAGTTTTATTGATAAAACAGTAGAAACAAAGTAGAAATCTGCTTTTCTGAAATTATATTGGATTTTTTTCTAGTGACTTCAGTAAGAACGGAACTGGGTCCCTCATTTGCTTGATACGATTTTGAAAATTCGTGTCTATTTATCTTACTAAGCTGTAAAGCGAAAGAGAAACTGTAGGTCTGTCTTTAAAAATACACCTTGTCACAAATTAGATTTTTAGTAACTGAGCACCAGGTGCAATGTTCTGTTTTCTGATATGCAGTTAACTAGCGTTAACTTACTATGAAAACAGGAGCCAAAGTTTCTCTTACAGCTGGCAAATAGTCTTTATAGCTGCTGTGGACTGAACTGCTCGGTAGGTTGGATTTTACTTTCTGATACTGCTTTTCTAGATTAATGGAAGTTATGGAAAATATTAGGAAAAGAGGGGAGCAATTGTAACCACTACAATATATTCTATATATGTTTTTTAACACATAGCAGTGTCTTTTATAATATGAGCCATAAAACTTGTGTATTTATGTTCAAAGTGTCAAGTGATAAAAATGTTTAATAAAAAAATGTGGTAAAAATTAACTTCAGAAGTACGTTTCTCAGGTCATCATTTTAACTAGAAGGCTAGAAATGCTTTAATGAATTATATATATATATGGACTCATGAAAGGGGAAATAGGATATACGACTAGGCCAAAAAAGACGTATATTTTTTAGTTTTATAGTTTCTACAGTTTAAACACCAGCAAATGCAATTTCTGAAAGTGATGCAGTCTTGTATAAGTCTGAGCCCTGTATCAATGGATCCCAATGGATCCCAAGCAGTAGAGTTTCTGCTGTGCTGCCTGCATGGAGCACGTGTCAGTGCTTGAGCAGCATGCATGATGCAGCGAAATGAGAAGCATTAATTTTCAAAATTAGTACTGCAGAGCAAAGGCATTGACAGAAGAAATTAATTTTCAGTTGCTAACTGGCAATTTGTTCTAATTAATCTGCCCTAAAGGATATATACAGAATCCCATGATCGTGTTTAAATACTGAGACTTATATTCATCAGGCTCAGCAACAGCCTTTCTGTGTGTACCTGCACTATTAGAAATAAACTAGAAGAGTTTTTAAGAACTGTATTGTTGCTAGTAAAGGCTGTGGTTTTGCTCCTGGTTTTATACCACATCTCTTTAATATATGGTTCTGAAAAACATCAAATTGCATGAGTGCAGGATACTGTACATTTGCATCTATCCTGAAGGTAGATTCTGTCCCAGTGAGAACTTACACATTATTACTTATGGGTGGGAGACTAAGGGCTAAAAATTGCTTACCTGCCCCTTTGAAGGAACACTGACTATTGGGAAGGGTTTCCTGAACTGTGGTTTGGTGCTTAGAATTCACTGTCCCTCTCTCTTCTGTCCTATTTAATTTTCTGGCTGCATAAAGGCAAATTAGTTTTTGTAAAATGCATTTGGGGGGGAGAAAAATCTGTGGTTTGAAAGGTGCAGCTATAATGGAGGGTTCTGTAAGAGTTAACGTGTATCGCAATGAGTGATACCATGGAGTTGATACAGTATTTTTAGATTGCTTTACATATCTTCATAGTAATAATAGTTCACGTAATAATAGCCCTGTTAAGAAGGCAGATTAATATCATCCGTAGCTAGGGAGACACTGAGCTGAAAAGTGTTTGCCTGACTTGAAGCCACACGGTGTAACAGCACACAGATTAAAGCCATTGGGCTGTCGAAGCCCATGATTAGCCCTTCAACCGGCCTCCTCCTCCCAGGCATCCTGTACGTGCGGCTGTTGAAGCGCCTGTGCCAGTAAACCGGCCAGGACCGGGGCGACAGCCAGCGTGCTGACCCGTGGGGTGCGGAGTGGTTGGGTCTGGGACTGAGCCTGGCCTGGGCTGCTCCCACCAGCCTGCGCCACCACGGCCCCTTCTCCGAGATCCTTCGGGGACCAACAGACTACGGGGATGTGAACTGTGCGGTCACACTCGCAGAACAGGCTCTCTCGCCTTCTGGCTTCTTGATACTGATGCAGCCTAATGTACCCGTACAGCCTGCTTCATATGGGATGGTTGCCTACCAGTCTGGAACTTGAGACCAGTCTCTTACAGCCAGAGAACAGAAATAGGTGCTAACACAGAGTTGATACCTGCCACACAGGTACCAGTAGTTGGCACGAGGAGTCTCAGTGTTGGTCTGTGGTGGCTCATCAGCTGCTTGCACCACCCTACAGCTCAAAATTATGGGTTCCTTCCTTCACCTTTCTGATTTAAGGCTTTTATAGCTCTGTGTAGAATCTCCATCACATTTCCTCACCAATGCAGCATGCACACTGCTAGATCTATCTGCTATTCGATTTGAGAAATCTAGCGCTAGATTTTTCAGAATTAGTTGATTTGCTGCTGCCCCTGTACTTGTGCTTACTTGATCACAGGATTTTCACTGCAAGAAACACTCATTGCTTCCTAAGACAAAGAATCAAAATAGCGACACTGAAACAGCTTCAGATGAAAGGGTCTGAGAATTTCCTAGGCAAATGAGGCTTTCCTGTGTGACTCCACTTGAAATGCAACAATGTCAACGAATGACCCAAAGCACTTCAAGTGCTTTGGCCAAGCCCCATAAACTGCGCTATGAAGTCAGTCAGTCGTTCGTAGCACGACCTCCAAAGGTTTTCAAAGGGATTTTTTTTTTTCCTCCAGCAAAACAGGCCTCGACAGCAGAACTGCAACTTCTCCCGTTGTGCGTATTGTTACACTTCAGGGATAATCACTGTTATCGTTAATGTGTGTCCCAACCCGCGAGATGAGCCAGAACACCTAGGATTAAAATGACACACCTTGGGGGAGATTAAATCACTGTGAGAATTAACTGGAAATCCGATTTGAGGAGTATTTTGACATCAAAAGATTAAGGTGAGCCTCCAGCAGAGTTTTCTCAAGCACCAAAGTACTTGATTTCCACTAAAAATCTGTATATTCACATGTCCAAATGCAGATAACAAGAAAGATTTAAAATGCAAGAAACAAGATACAGCTTAGCTATAGGGTTAGTTTTAATTTTTGCTTTCTATGATTCCACATTGGAGAGAAATTCTATGGGGTTTACCTTGAGCATCAAGGTCACCTTGAATGTTGGCACAAAAAAATGTATTAACTCACACCTTCCAAAGCAAATTGTGAAAGCTGTTTCCTGTGGGCTTTCCTGGTTCATTCTTTCTGTCTGCAGTTCGAGTTGCAGAACACGCCTGTCAGACTGCACCAAATGCTTTTCTAATGTTCCCTTTCTAAAGAGATTTATGGAGGGCTGGGTAGCACAGGCTGTGGCCGTTAATGAGGAGGATTACCCCCAGCTCAGCCAAGATTTGTGAGTGCAACAACTTTTCTGCAGGGTTGCTCAGAGCGGTCTGTGGTGCTCTTAATCCCCATCACAAGCAACCGACGCCGGCACTTAACTTAAGCTCCATCTACGCTGCTGAACTCACGAGCACCTCAAGCGCTGCTGAGACACATCCTGAGGCTCTGGCAGGTGGGATCCATGTGCCAGGCCCTGCCCGGCACAAACCCCACTGTCTAGACAACCACAGCTGGTTGAAGTCTGTGCCTGTATGTGATGACGTTGCACTGATACAGGAGTATTCGGGGAGAAATGTAACGATCTCAAGGTGTTTTGCTCACAAATTAAAAAGCCATAAGCACATGTTGAAGAGACAGGTGGTGGTGGGACCATCCGTGGCTGATTATGGCTGAGAAGAAATATTGACTGGATAATCTCAGAGCACTGTAAAGAGCAAGGGTAAGTAAGCTTTCATTCTTTTTCAAATCCTCTGGTTTTTATTATCTTTATAGCAAATTAGGAGAAGATGTGCACATTTTATCAGTTGTTCGTCTAAATAAATGCTGTGTGTTCCACATCTTATATCAAATGCTTTCAACCTCATTAAAAGCTGTTTTACTTGTTCCAGAGCATTGTTTCAGCTGATAAGAATCTGCACTAATACAGTCTCTTTTGATATGCTGGGGTTTTCTTTCTTAAATTAAAACCAATATTGACCTGTCTCTGATGTGTAGAGGTACGCAATGAAACACTGAGTAAATCTTTAGGATCTATTTTTCCTTATGACTACTACCACTCTATCTGCTACAAGCTGATTAACCTTTCGATGCTACTGGCTCTTTTCTTTCAGTTCTACTATTTGGGTGTAATACAGGAAGTGTGAAAACTAATACACAAAGGCAGATTAGCTTGAGTCAGCATCAGATGTATTCAACATCCACTGTGTAACATGCCTACAGCATGCATGGGTTTTGTATTTGAAATACACAAAATGCATTTTAGGCATCTTTGACTGCTCAGCAGAAATATGATAAGCTGTTTGTGCCAGCAATAGCATCAAACCGACCCTTGAGGCTGTTGTGTTATAATACCAAGAAGCATTTCACACAGGAGTGTTCAGCTGTCAAACCCAGAATAAGCAAGAGGAGTCAGGTTTTCTTTTCTGTTTGTTTTGGTTTTACATTTTAGCTTCTGGCCTCGAACCAGACCTCTGGGTATTGCAGCGACCGCCGACATGAGCTGCTGCTGCTGCTTTGTGTCTGATACTTCCTCCGGCACGCACAGGAGGAATACCACCTATTTCAGCTCCAGAATTTGATGCTACAGTGTTTATTTATCCAAGACGTCCTTGTGCCCTTCTAAAATACAAAAGAATAGCCTACCAACAGCTTTGCATTGGCACCGATGCTGGTAGCAAGTCTAGATTGTGTAGGCACACCAGTCCTAGCTTGTGTGTTGGACATGGTCCCACAAAGCAATGGGCACAGCAAAGGAAGGCTGCACAGCCTACACAATTAGCTGGGTAATTAGTTGAGCATGGTCCTGTGCTCAGCTCCATGCTGCCATGGGTACACCATCAGCAGGGCTCCACCTTGCTCACCTGTGAAAGCAAGTCTGCATACACCTGTGTGAGCCACACTCTGAGCCCATCACCGAGGGAGGTTTAAAGCCTCTTGGTCCATAGGATACGTGCTGAGTATTTATCTGGGTGAAATAACCATTTGGTTAAATGATTCCTAACCTCCTTAAATGAGAAATTCTGTAGCTTCACTGGCCGAGAAACAAACCACCTGAGGCTGGGCTGATTCACTTTTTTATGTGATCTGCCAGCTAATTTTACTGAAGAGCAGTGCATTTGCTCCAGCCTACCCGGGTAGCCCAGTCCAGCATGGCAGCCTCAGAGCTGGGAACCGCAGCAACGCAGCTGCTGCTGCAGCCAGCGGCAGAAAGAGAAGCAAAACTGCACTGCTCCCAGGAAGGGCAGGGCCCCGCGGAGCTCCGAGGGGATGTGCCTCTCTGGATCTGGGCACCATTTGGTGACCGTATCTTAAGAGTGGTGTTCAGCTCTGTTGCTCATCTCTGCACCACGGACATCACAGTCTGATGTGTGCTAGGGAGAAGAAATTGAGAACCTTTGATTTTCCATGGCATAGATTAAACAGACAGAAAGGATGCCTATTTTGTGCCCAAGCTTAGGTGCGTAAGGTGAAGAAACCTTCGTATTTCTCCAACTGGATTCTTTTTTTTTTTTTTAAACCAGAGAAACATCTAATAAAATTATTCTACAGTTGAAAACTGTTATTTCCTTTTCACTATTGCACACTATTGCTGGCGTGTAAGAGCCAGTGAGAAGGAGCTGTATGTACCAGGCAGGAGCCAGCTAAGGTTGCTGCGACAGAGCAGAACAAACACCTGCCTCTTCCCTTCCCACCTTCGCTCACCTCGCTGTGCTCACCACTGCACTGTTGTTGCTCCGGGGCCTCACAGAACCCGGGTATGTCAGCAAGTCCTGGTGGCCAGTAGCAGCAGTTAGAAGCTGTTAAGTCCCCCTGAATATTTGTCACATTGGCTGGGCTACAGAAATGCATGACAGGCACAAAATGATCTATCATTATGGGCTGTGTGATGCCCGATTACCTTTAGGACGGGGCCCTCTCTACACTGGGACAATGATTCATCTCATGTAATTTAAGTGCCTAACAATTAATTGTCTACAGCTGTAGCAGTCCGACTTTACAGCTAAGGGAGAGAAACAAGCAATACCAAAGGATCATTCACCTCATCCCAAGATAAGATGTGTAAGATAGGTGAGAAAGATTTCCCTCCAGACATGATTATTCCTGTACGCTAATTATAAATGGAGCTTCAGGGAACTCAACCTAAGTAGGGAAATCAAACAATTAGAACTGAGACGATTTCTACAGTTGTGTCCCAGTTTTCAGTGTCATCTACAGGTCTACTACAATCTGAAAGGCCAGTTGATGAGCAGCCTTGTTTTCCATGGGAAGCTTCCTATTTTATGATTTGCAAAGCAGCAGTACTTTGCAAAAGTTGTGCTAGGAGGTCAATACATCTCTTTTGTATCAGTTTTCACGTAAAGGTTTGATGACAAAGGTGCATGGGGGACCAGAAAGAAACTTGGAGAGTGGACAGTAGACTGAGGCTAACAAAGTTAGGGAATCACTGCCCAAAGCTACACTTTTGAAAATGAGAACAGAGGTTGTTTCACTCGATCTGCTTCTGGCAATGTTCAGTGAGGGCAAAGCACAAATTCTGCAACAGCCAGGTGCTACGTGACTTTTCAGGCTACGTCCCCCACAGAGCTTGCATTTGTACAGGTCTTTTGCTGGCTCCAGCCACGGGGCAAGTATGGGCCATATACACACAATATGCTCCTTCCTACTCACCACCAATTTTCAGTTGTGTCCAGAAAACATAGCTCAAACACCTCTCTGTACACACAGACTGGAATGCAATGTGACAGTTAAACATGGAAAGGAGCTAAGGAAATCCAGTAGTGCTTAAAATTGTCATATAGTCAGAAAACACGAGTTGGAACAATCTCAAATGATCTCAGGTAGGTTACTGTTGGCACAGCCATGTAAGTCTCATCGGTGTGAACAGAAGTCTTGGCACCTCAAAGAGAGATGATCCTCTGCATAGGAATAGAATAATGGGGATTTTAAAGTGAAAATAATTTCCCAGACCTATATCAGTTGTCTAATTTCAATGTCACCTTGAAATATATAGTATTTAAAGTAGCATGAAACAGCAGGAAGATTAGTTCCTAATGTCACAAGAGAGGAGTTATTTCTGGCAGGCTTTAATGGATCTGCTGCATCACACACAAACTTCTTCCAGCTAGCAAGGAATAAAACTGTGTACAGAAACAGTCCAATCATGTAATGGACCGAAATCAGGAGACAGCGGGAAATTCACAATTATGCTAAAGCCACATGTTGCGGTTACCAATTATTCTAAGACCTCTGCGATGCAGTATGACTGTTACTTGTTTATCTTATGGCACCAAAAAGCATGCTGGCCTCTCTCAGCAGAGATGAGACATGATCTCAGCTTGAAAACCAGCCTTCTGGTTAAGCACTGCACTTAAATAAGTACACAACATGAGTGGAGCCAAGGGTTTCAAGTGGTTACACTTACCCAGCGCTGCACACAAGCACTCCAGTGGATTAAGGGCTAACTCAACACAGAAGAGTTTTAGCAAAACCAGTCAAAAACTAGGAGCAGTGGGACAAAGCGAACGAGAAGACACCCAACCACATTTAACCACCACCACCACGAAGCTGGCAGAACATACGGCTGCAATAGTTTACACTGCCAGCACAGAAGGAATTAATAGTCAAGTTAATATTAGACGGGAGTAGCTTTGCAAGTCTGCTCTGGAGTGTCTCCCAGGGCCAGGAGCCACTGGCTGGGCAGCTGCAGGAGAACCAGTCTGACAGGACCCTGGAGTCAGTGGAAAGAGGGAAAGCAAAAAGCAGCAGATGATGGTGTTTTGAGACAGCATCATCATAGGAAACTATACTTTGCAACAGCATTATGATATATCCAGGCACCACCGATGGTTTGGAAAGGCCTGGACAGCACGGTGTCACTATCTGCTGTCTCAGTGTGTCAGATGCAGCCTGCGGTGGGAATGAGCTGGGTAAGTACCATCAGGAGCTGACCCAGGGTACAACTAAAGCAACATGAGCAGGTTTTTTTTTGTTTTTTTTTTTTTTTTTTCTGGAAACTGGGAAATGGGTCTAATTCTGGGAATTCCGATGAGTCTCCGCTTTGAAGAGCAGGACACAACGGGACCAGACCCACACTGCAGTCGAACAGAAACCACCTGGCCTCTGCCTGCTGGTTTCTCAGCCGGCAGAAACCCCAAGTAACGCAGCGGCTCCGGCTGCGGGCCCTCCCGGCCGCTCCCCGTAGTTCGCACGGCGGCACCGGGGAGCGCCGAGGCCGGGCCGGGCCAGCCCCGAGAGGCCGCGGTCGGTCAGGGGCTGCAGCCAGGGCGCCGGATCTACCCAGGCCGCCACGCCGGGGCCGGGAGCAGCTTCGGCGGACCCTGCTCACGCAGGTGAGCGGCGGCGGCGCCGCAGCCCCAGTGACCTCAGGGACAGCCCCCCGCACCCCGCCCGGAGGTGAGGACCCTGCTGCTTCCCCGCCCGGCCCCGCCAGGAGGGAGCTTCTCAGCGCGGGCAGGTGGGGCCGTTCCGCCGCCTCCCCGCCCGTCCCGCCCCTCCGCAACGGCGGAGCGCGAACGCCCGGCCCGGAGCGGCATCGCCGCTTCCCGCCTCAGCGGCTGCCCCTCACCGGCTGCCCCTCAGCGGAGCCGCCGCGAGCAACAGGTCTGTGCGCTCCCCGCCCCCGCTCCCGCTCCCTCCGTGCGTGTGTCAGGCGAACAAAGGGTCTGAGCGCGGCCCCGCGTCCCCCCCGCACAGCGGCCGCCCGGCCCTCTCCGCCAGCCCGGCCCCCGCGCTTCAGCCATTTGCGTCGCCTGGCATCGCCTCACCGCTCCCCCCACCCCCGCTTCTCCTTCCCGGCTTCCCCGGGCCGGCTCCCGCTCCTGTGGGCAGGGAAGGGCGGCGGGGCCGCTGTGCCGCCGGCAGCGAGGCGGGGCCGAGGGAGCTTCCCCAGAGCGACGCGGGGCTCGCCGGCTGCCGCCGAAAGGTAAGCGCCTGCCCGCCCGCCCTGCCGGCAGCACAGCNGGCCGGGGCCAGTGCCCGGGACGTGCCCACCCGCCCCGGCCGCCGAGCCGCCGCGGGGATTGATGCCGGCATCCGCCGATCGCGACGCGGAGCCGCGGGAGCCGTGTGTCGGGGGCTGGAGCGCCGTCAGGTTTAATCGAGCTTTTCTCTTCTCTTCGTCCCCCTTAATCCAGCTCCCCTGGGCAGGAGGGAGGCCGGGCACGTCCCCCTGTCCGTTCTCCATATGTCGCAGAGGAGCCAAACCTGACGCCTGCATATTTTTTTCCTTTTTTATGCTGCTGACCTATTAAAAATCTAAATGACTCTTTACACCGACGTTTATGTGTGTAGGAGCAGCAGATTTCTTTCCGCTATGAATTCCTTATGGTGATTCTTCCCCATCCTACTAAGAGCAGGCGGTGGTGCAAGCCCTGGGTGCACACACACGGCTCTGCAGGTGCTGATGTCTGAGGAAAAGTCCTACTGAATTTTGTTTGTCCGGAGCTGGTATGTTTTTATGTCTGGTCCTTTAAAGCAATAAAAAAACAGCTCCCAAACTTACATATAGTGCAGAAAATGCCAGTACTAAATCCTATAGCCAAGTATTTTTCACTCATCAAGGAAAAAAACCCAACAAAACACGATAGGAATAATATTCTGTAAGGCTTTTCCACAGCAACTAAATTGAAAAATAGAAAACTAGAGAAAAAAAAAAGAAAAAAGTAGGGCAATAAAAAATAGAACAACTTTCTATATGATCTGAGAAACTAAAGAGTTCCTCTGTTTTTCAGAGACCTAACCATCTGTCTCCCAAAAAGGAATTAAATGGACTGTTTATGGAAAATAATAATTAAATTGTCACTAGTACTGACAAAGAATAATTTGCTCCCCGCTTTAACTGTCTGACCCATCCTGCCTGTTCTGGATTCTCCTCTTCCCAGAGCCCATCACACAGCATTTATTCACTCTTTAATTAGGACATCCAGTGCATGCCAGTGGGATCCTCCGGTCACCCTGTGCTAATGGCACTGTCTGATGGGAACCTGCCAACGAGACAGGACTGGTCCCTTGTCTGCCCCAGCTCCTGGCAGCAGTGGCGCTGAAGTCAGTGGTGACACTCTTAGAAGCTGGAGTTTGCAGGACCGTGCCTTGGTAATATTGAAAGACTGAAATCCTTAATAGCTTCCTTTCTTCTAGGAATGCTTTGCCTGCATCACTTTTCAGTGCAACGTGTAGTCGGAATAGGTGGACAGATTTGAAATGTCAATAAATATTAGAGCACCATTATTTGGCAGGAACACTCAATGAAAGCCATTAACTGGCTTTACTATAGTAAAGCAGGATTATAGTATTTAGGGCTGGCCTAGGTTACCGTAGAGACAGTGATGTGGTTAGATGACTGGATCCAGATCCTACTTACTGGGGGTTTCAGCATCCTGTAGGATCCTGTTGCAAGAGGATATTAAGGGCAGCTGGCTGCTAAAGAAGGGTATAATAAAACATGAAAGGAAATCCTGCAATTTATTTTAAAGTAGAATGAAACTTTTTTTTTTTTTTTTTTTTTTTAATGTGTCTTGTGAGATCATGTATGGATTTTGCAGGGATTTTGCTGTTTATCCCTACTGACATTCTGCAGCATTGTGGTTAGGAGGCTGTTTCTTTCCTGTGAAAAGAAGCTCAGAAGTCATTTTATACCACTTCACATCCTTGGAAATACTCATTTGAAAAATGTGCTAATTTTCATTGTGTGTGATCTCGTTAGCCTTCTTGGGACGTGACATTTTTATGTCTGCTATTTTACTTTTCAATGGAATTGTCATCATCCGTTCTTTCTGCTTCGTTCTTGGTCTCAGTGTTGTTTTGTCAGAGAACAGGCATGATTAGTTCTTTTCATTGAAGAAGAACTACTTTATAGCAGGTCAGGATTTGAGCTGATCTGTGACTGAGCTGTCACTGAGTGAGAAGGGACCCTGCTCCTTCCCTAACCCGGGCCATACACTCCTGCCCGCTTCCTTCTGCCAGCACTTGTAACCATGTGGCAATACAGTGAATGGGTAGAGATCTTGCCTTCCTCCTGCAGCTAGTTAAGCAAACATTCAGTTTATATGTGTAGATGTTTGCATTATGAAGGGGGCTGGTCCTATGACCAGAACATTTAGATCTGCATGTAACTCTCTGCAGGACTGGGCCCCCACACACCTTGCTTTCCTGAGACAGCACTGACAATTCTGCCGCCTTTCTCTGTCCTCATACTAAAATGCTCCTTAGATGCTAACAGGCAGTTTTGGCTTTGAAAGGATTTCAAGACTGGGTCAGTATTGTATATGGGTGATTGAGTGTTAATGCAAAAAAAGAGTTGGGTATGTCCTTTGTTCTGTGCTGCACATTTGGTACTTTTCAGTTTCCTATACTTCATCAGTGAGGATGGCAGGCATTCATGATCAGTTAAGTCAGTTTATTTAATGCAAAATAAGCTGAAAAAAAAAATCCAGTAGTTCTCCAGATTTTGCACTGTGTGTCAGAGGGAGAAGAAAGATGTGTCACATAAATGCTTTTCAGGTGCAATGTTTCATGAACTGCCATTGCCGTGCCTCTGGCTAAAACAGACAGGTTGACAGCCTTTTTTAGTTCACTCGGAAACACGCCAGAAACTGCAACCTTTCCATACAAATCCACGTAAGTTGGACAAGCAGCTTCCATGCTGTTATGTTGTCTGTCACAACATGATTTGCATTAATTAATAGAATTGAAGTTATTTTACACGTACACATTCACAGATTAGCACAAGCTGTTGTTTTTCTGGACACTGGTTCCTCTAGGAGTATTTAAGGAGCAGAGTAAGCTTTGCATGTGGATCCTTAGCTGCTGGAAGGCTCCTGGACTTCTGAATCATTTCAGACTATTAACTTGTCAGAGATCTGCAATAACTTTGTTTTTTTCTTGGAAGCAGTTCTGCTTTCCTCTCTCCCTCTTTTGTAAGCAGATTGGAAGAACAGGCCCTAAGCTGCGGAGTTAAACTATTATTTCTGTGACCCATATTTTAAAGTGTTAGACAGTAAGACCGAAAAGCCAACCCTTTGCTACAGGAATGACATGCGAACAACAAACGTTCTGATTCCGTCAGTCAAAGACAAATCTCTTCATGGGAGAGCTCCCCTCTTATCCTGTAGCTTTCTTTCATCTCTCCTTTACTGCAGCACCCTGCATTGCTGCCGTTCAAAAACAGCTACTATACACATTTGTACGTACAGTGTAGGAAATCCAGATGCTCGTGAAGTTAATGGGATGGGATTTAAAGTGATGTCAGACTCTGGCCTTATCAAAAAGCTCTGTGAAGCATAGGTGGAAGTTTCCAGCTGCAGGCTGCTAGCACAAGCCTTGTCTCTCCAAAGCCATGGAAGTGGGCAGTACAAAGCGTATTTCCGGTTTAATAGCGGCTGAAGGAGTTTGGTTTTCACAGCGGATGCAGATACAGTAAAGTCAAGGTCATTTAAGTGTATTGCTTTGTGAGCTTTGGAGTTAGTACTATGTGTCTCAAGACTCTTTGTGTGCATTCATATGATAAAATTCCCTGGTGCTGCTTCTTGTCAGTCAGGATGAGGTCTGTACCACTCATTCTCTGTGACGGAAGACCAACAGGCCTTTATGATGGGCAACAGAGTTGCAAGGATCTATTAGATTGTTAGCCCAATGACTGGACAGTATCCCTGCCAAGACATTTTGCAGCCTTATGGGGAAATAAATACTTATATTGCACCCCCAAAAATGAGGGAGCTTTTCATAGCTGAGTGGCTGAAAAGCTTCAATACCTGATTTGAGATGTTGTTGCTGTGTATCTAAAATCTCTCCCTAGTCAGAAGCAACCAAACTTTAGGCTTATGAGTGAACTATCAAAATCTGAAAATGGTCAAGGACCACAAACCAGGATCCCTGAATCTGTGTGTCTTCTCACACCTCCCAAATTGTAACCATAAAACCAAACACCTCTCTGCCTCACATCCTGATTTGAAGTCTTACTTCTTACTCCAGGTCCTCACACTGTCCAGCTCTGCCCAGGTTGCCACCCAACAAATGCAAGAATAGCACCGTGACTGTCACACGATGCAGATTTAACTACATGTTATTAACAAGCCTTTATCCCATAGCACTTAAAAAAGGACGTGTTTAAATGTTTAGTAAGTCATACTACAATCTTTACTTCTTCTCTATGTTGGGAAGTCCAAAAGCAGATGCGACAGTCCTGAGGTAGCTCTCATCATCACCCTTCACGATTATGCTGCCAGTCTGTATGTCTCTTCAGAAAGAGCATGGATCATTTTGGGAAAACAGAATGCTGCCAAGTCAGCAGATATAGAAGTGTAGAAAATAAAAAAGTGAAGTCCAAAGTGAAAAGCAGCATGTATATTTCTTCAAGGTATTCAAGATGATCCGTTTGACCCCTGATTTTCCATCAAGGTCATTGGCCAAAACAGAGAAACCATATAGATGTAAGACAAATGATTTGAGCAGAAAAATGTTTGGACTTAATTCAGCCAGAAGTTATTGGCTTGGTACAGAAGTAAAATTCTTTGGCCTGTTCTTGCAGGAGAAAGATTAGATAACCAGGCAGTCTTTTCTGTCCCGTAAGTTCAGGCATCTTAACTGTTACCTATCTGCACTGTTAAATGGAAAAAAAAATATATTGTGAGAGATATTTAATTGCTTGCACTAAATAATAAATGTAAAAGCTGAGTATAGTCAGAGAAATCAGTGCAGGCAGAAAGGCTTTGCCTGAATACCCAGGCTTAGCATATGAAATTCACATTATAGTAAAAAAATGTTATGCATCCAATACAGAAAGTGTCAGGCCATGGAAATAAGAGTATTTTAATAGAAACCTATTTTATTTCTGCCTCAGAATAACCGAAAACTGTTACCTTCTGGCAATTGTAAGAGCATGCATTACACTCAATTTTCTCTTCTTCCCGTTCGGTTCTGATGACCGCGTGGAGTAGCCTCCTATTTTGTTAAGCCCTCAGTTACGTAGTTGCTGCTAAAAGCATTCTCATTGCTATATGAAATGTGCAGTGACAGCGTACAGGTATTTCTGACAGTAAAGTCTTGCCACAAAAGTAGCTATGACTCTAGCAGATATAGCCGTGGTGGCTTGGATCTCCAGGCAGTATAACTGAGCCCTGCCCCACCAAAGGCAACAGGAAGAAGGACAGAAAGTTCCCTTTCATTGGCACAGAACCCAGGATTCTTCTTTCTCTCCCTCAGTAACATTTTTTATTGTTTCAGTGAAAAGTAATACAGCTTTAGTCTGGAGGAGAGTAACCCTGCTCTCATAGTCTTGATGGTTTGGGTACTCAGTTGACATTTGGGGGTTTAATCTTGTCAGGCAAAGGGAGGAGCAGTGGCAAGTTTCCCATGGGGCTTGGTCAGAGCTCTAACCATTGTAGAGGAAGGAAAAATAGCAGCAAGAGTCAGTACTACTACCTTTTAAAAAAGTTTAGGTTTATTTTGGAGAGGATTCTTGGCTAAGGCACCTACAGCAAGAACTAACACCTCTTGATGGCACAAGTTAAGCACTTCATCACCAGTCTTGGGTATTTTTCTACTGGCTAGCCCTTGGTAGCTCTTATGCTGGTTTCAGAGGATCCTAATCAGATGGCATCTAACTACCCACATGATGCATATGGGTACAGAACCTGTCCATATGTTCCAGGTTCAATTCCAGGAGCTGGTTGCAGGTAGATCAGCAACACTCTACAGCTCAGATACACAACCTCCATCTCTGCCCTTGCAGGAGAACTGGGAGGTGCATCCCACCCACAGATCAATTCTGGGTAGGAATATGGCCTCAGGCCTGCCCCATTTCTCTCCACCTTGGCCTGGTTTCCATGAAATAATAAATAAAAGAAGTCAGACTCCCATGAGTCACCTCATAGTTCACAGTTACAGGCCCAACAGCAAACTCTACCAGCAGCACTTCTGCCGTGGCAGAGAGGTCTGTGCAAGTTAATTCTTTTCCTCCTTTCAGATTAGGGCTGTCATGCAGGAGGGTTTTTTTTTTTTTTTCCTCCTTTCTCTGATCCGGCCGTCTCAGGACTTAGATCTCTGCTGCATTGCCATCTGCCAGATAAAACTACCCTCAAAATCAGCCTTTGCCATGTTTAGCATTGCGGCAAGTCCCTCTGTCTTTGAATCCAGTCCAAAGTCTGTGTAGAGATAATGTCTGCAGAAACTATTTTGTAAATTTAAATAGATGTAGTATAATTTTTAGCTGTGGCTGGAGTGACTGTAAACCTTAAGACTGAAAAATGTATCTGGGCAAAGAAACAATGTATGATTTCCAAAAATGAGAAGAATGCCATTCACAATGTATCTGAAGGGCCTTTACCTTTTTAAGCATCGCTTACTTAATTCATTAAGAAATCAGCGAGCCTATTCAGTCTTTAAAAGTGAGGTGCTTTTTTTCCCTTAAGTACTTGATTTAGAATTTATCTGGAAAAAGGAGTGTTTTCATTTTTCTCTTCTCTAGAAGTTTTCCTTTCTTTTCCTAGGCGTAAGTCTCAGAAGAACAGGACTTAGTTGGCTTTCCTTTGAAGTCCATAGTTACTTCTCAAGTCCTGTCTTTCTCAAGCACAATGGTGATATACTTTGGCAGATTTCTGGTGCTTTGAGTTGTTTAATCTGTATGCCCTTTCCATAATGATATTAAAAGCAAAATCTAGTTTTATCTTAAGCAAGGAATTTAACCTCCTGAAAATATATTGGCCCATCTTCTGTATTAAATGCAATATATAGCACGGGTGTTGTAATAATACAGTACATTCATGGAGATCAAGTGCTCTTCTGGAACACAAACCCAAGCCTGACTCTTATTTTATTTATAAAAATCTATCTGAAGAAATCTGCTGGTTTGCTTGATTTGGCTTCTCTGGATATTCTCCTCCTTCTGTATTAGTACCAACACTGCCAAAGTGTTCTCGGAGAGTTCAAATGTGTTTGCAATTATTTATTTGTTGACAACACCGTTAAATGATGAGAAGCATTTCTGCAATCAGCATTGCAGCAGTTCACCCCACTAACACTCAAACGAGGCTTTTAATCATCACAAGCTGATGCTTTGCTTGATATCAGTGCTCCTGGTGCATGGTAATTTACAGAATTTAAGGTCAGAACGGATCACTAGATCAGCTGGTCTGCTCCTGTCAAATTTCATTCCTCCTGGACTCCCAAGTGCCCTCCAGCAAGGCGCACACTCCTGATCTCCTTCATCACATCAGAATAAGGGTCTTCCAATGTCAGATCAAATGTCCACCTAGCCCAGCATCCTGCCTCGCACATGGACCATAATCCAGTATTTAAAAAAACATGTACCAGGGTAAAAATATGTATTTCCCCATGGGATACTACTTTATCTTTGAATATTAATATTTTGACCATTTTCCAGCTCAGGATCCTCCTAAGCTGGACACTGGTTTAGTGTTTAGTATGTATTGGGTCACCTTCAACAGATTTCCCTTCCTTGAGCTCCTTCTTCATTTTCCCCATCAATTCATGTAAACTTTCAATATTCACAATATGCTGTGGTAGTTTTTTTTTTCTCGGTAGCGTAAATATTTTGCTTAGTTTATGCTTCCACCCCTTGGTTTGTACAGGGCTTTCTCTGCCAGCCTAAGGCGGCCATCAGTATGCAGAATTTTCGTGTGCCCACACTTACGCACAGTCACAGAGCAAACATACCAAGCCCTGAAGAAGTGTCAGCGCTGCACTTCTCAGGCTGGCTCTACCTGTTCTCCAAGCTACTGGCACAAGCCACCTTCTCTCCAAAGCCATGGAAGTGTGTGTGGTGTGTGCTGTGAGGTGGTGCCTAAGCCAGGCAGCACCTCTTTGCTTGGAAGCTGGCTCGAGACAGGCGTACGCTGTGTGCACACAGAGTAAGCTCGTGTCTGGTTGCAGAGTGCTGTTGTGAGCCTCTCACTGGAGTGTTTTTCTATAGCTCTTCAGTAATTTGGTACTTTTCTCTGTCCTCACAAATTTTTAAATACTACTTTCAAAATGTAAAGCCTGGAACATACGTGCCTCCATCCATCCATCCATCATGTTCCATTGCAAACCTATCAATGCTATAGATGAAAAGTAACCTTCTCCCTACTGTTACTCCTTATTTCCCAGTATACACAATCAAGGACTGCATTCGTCCTTTCAGCTCTAGCACTATGCTGGTGTGTTAGGTACAGCTGTTCATCTAATGTAGTGTCAGCTGTGCCCAGATGTGATGAGAAGAACCAGACTTCAGTTTATCACAGACACAATCACATGCTCTCACCTTATGTCTAGAGTTGTAATTACAAGGCCATTTCTAGAACTAGCAGCAATTCTCAATAAAAAGTTTTGTTACATTCAATGTGGTATTGCTGTGCCATTATCTCCTGATCTGTACTGCATTAGTGATGAAGACATCACATCAGCCCTGGAGTTTTCCCCGAAGGTATTGTAATCATCCAAACCCTTGTTTCTGACTGCCTTTGTCTGTTTGGTTTTTGTTTGTTGTTTTTGTTTGTTTGTTTGTTTTTAGACTTCCTTTATTCTAGGAGCTATTAGAAAGGAGTTGCACGTAAGCTTTGCTACATTTTGCTTTTGTGGGAGTGTTATTTCCTTTTTGGTGTGAGAACTCCTGAGAGACACTGCTCCTCCCTGACTGCTTCTGAAGAGTCTAAACTGGCAGGAACTCAAAAAGATAGTTTCCTTTTTAGAGAATGTTTGTCTCTATGGGTATCACTCTTAGGAAGCCTTTTCTCTGGTTCATAACAACTATTTAGAACTCGTTTATTTTTAGTTTAGATTTTCTAGCTATAATATCGATTTCATCAGGATTTTGGTAATATTTTTATTATGACTTACTTCCTTTCTCTCTTCCCCCCCGCCCAGATACACACAGCCTTTTCTTCCTCCGAGTTCCTGATGAGGAACTGCTGCCCACATGTTTCTTGTGTGGTCTGTAATCAGAAGCTGCATTTCTTAAATGATTATTTTCAATTATAGTTGTATGAAAATTTTGCAGTTATGAGATTAAAATATTCATACCTCCATTACATGTTGTGAGAAAATTACAGCACCTTGAGAGGCCACAAGGAAGCTGCGTAGGTAACTTGAGTGTGGATGCAATACTACAAAAGGCATATATTCAGGAGGCAGGGCACATCACTGTTGTAACCCCAATTTTGAGCACCCTTCATTTTAGAAAAGGGAAAGAAAAAGTATATCCTTGCTGCAATATTTCTTGATGTGGGCCATTGAAAGGCAATTATTTTTTTCTTACAAGCAGGAGCTTAATCAAGCAGTTAAGATTTAGAGTTTAAATCTGTAATAGGATGCAAGATTTCATGTGCTGCAAGCACTTTCAGAAAAGTGGCATCTCTCTTTATGTTCCAGATGTTTCCCCAGCTAGGAAGAGACCTTTTTTAAAGCTAAATATCACAGATCTACTCAATAAGCAGGAGTGTAACAGATCATTTTTATAAATATGCAAACCTCTCTGCACTTGACTCTGCCTTCCAGAAGTTTTTGCCTTCTCATGGGCTGAGCTGGATGTCTTCACTCTGCGTGATAGTACTGCTCAGTTCTACTTTTAGCAGTCATCTTTTGGTTTTTAAAATAAATACAAGGGATGTTTGTTCTCTTTTGATGATCTCTTTGGACTCCTTAATCATCTCAATCAGATGACGCCCCTATCCCAAGGGAATTCTGTGCTGGGGTAAAATTTGGCAGTACAAGTTTTTACAAAAGCATTTCCTGGACTAAGGTGGAGCAGACCGGCATTCTGTCAGTTCTGAACTGGTGTAGTGTCTCTGGGGGAGGATAGCCTGCTTATGTAAATTAGAGTTGCTTATGATAGGGAAAGCACTGCTTTTATTTACCCTGGGACTGAGTCAGAGCAGTTTCCATTTGTGAAACGGAGAGCAGTAACCCAGTTCCTCCCACATGTGCATATTCCCCAGAGAAAGTGGGTCTTGCTAGAGGACAGGGTTCGGGTCAAAGTTTATTGGCACTGCACGCAAAAACATAGAGAGAGAACAATGAAGAGCAAGCATTTAATTGGATTTTATCAGAAGAACTGCCAAATGAATGCAGTGTCAGGAAACCTTACCTGCAGCTCTTCATTACAGTTCCTCTGTCAGAAAAAGGTACACCTTCTTGTCTGTGCTGTTGCTTGAGCACGGTGTCACAGCATCTGAGGTTGGGGGCACACATCCAGGGTATTGTAAGCGTGTCATTGCCAAGTCTGTAAATACAGTTCATGTTTGTTGGCAGTTCCTCTGTTCATTAACATTACATCATCCCTAGACCAAACCCATGATATTGAAAACAGTTCCAGTCCAAGTAATTCAGCTTCTGGCTTAAAAGTCCCCAGTATAAAAGGTGACATCAGTCCACAGATGCCATGTACTCCAAACAGCTTGCTTCCTTTTCCAGTACCTATCCTGTTTGCGAGTTTTGAAAAAAGTGCTAAAACCAAGTTGGTTTTAAGCCAAACAAGATTGCTAGGAGCTGAGGTCCTCTTGAATCAGCACAGCTAGCAAGTATATCTGCAATTCTGTAATTTTTGAATGTTCTGTGTCACCAGAACAGCAAAACAGCTCTTTGATCACTGTAGATAAAAAAAAGGAATGAAGAAGGAGTTCAGTATTTTATTTCCATCAGTCCCTTTCAGCTTCTTCCTGTTTTATACTAAGTCCATGACCTTTTAACTCGGATCGGTTGTGTTGCTCAATAATGGGAAGGTTCCACAACTTCTCTGAATTGTTTTTTCAGCTTCATCTTTGTGTAATTCCTATACTTTGTTTTCAGCTAGACAAAAGTGCTGAGACTGCTAGAGCAGCCATTGCTCTGTCATTGACAAAGTCCTCCAAACCCTCTTTTAGCTTTCCTAAGCTTTCAGCTTCCCTGTAGATTTCCTTGTTGCCTAAATGGCAGGTGATACTGATTCAAATCCTCCTCATGCTCAGCATGAATTTCCACGTATTCTTGGTAGTTAGCTTTAAATATACCAGAAGACAATTTTCTGCTAAACTGTGCTGCCTGCCATTAGCAAGCTGCACCATCAGTCCCTCTTCCTCCTTGTAATTCCTCAAGGGAAGGTTAAGGCAGGTCTTTGTCAGGACTGTGGTGGGCAGCAGCTTCTTTCTCGATAACATTTCTGTTTCAAGTCAAACTGATAAGCCAAGAAGATATGTGAATATGGGAAAAGGTGTGATTGAGGAGACTCTCACCCTTTTTATTTTCATTACCCGAGCAAGTTGAAAAGATTGCTTTTTCTGCATGGTGTTTTTAACGACTGTCAATATTCTAATTTGTGATTTTCCTTCGAGACATGACACAGGAAATACCTTTCACCATACAGAGACATTATTGGTATTACAGTCACTGTTTCTGACTTCTCACATTTAGTCACCTACACCTTCTATTTTTGGTAGCATTCTCTTTCATTCTTCCGTTATAGTTTCACTTGCAAAATCAACCAGTAGACTGAGAGCTTGAAACTATCTTCAGCTACTCATTTCTTCTTGTAGAGGTGGAAAATAAGTAGGAGAAGTGGTCTGAGAAGTGAGGCGTGTCTGGATCATAATATTGAGTACAATGGGGGAAAGTACATTAGCACCCTTCGAATGTTCATGATTGAGAAGGTCAAGCTATCCAGAACTGTAGCAAGATAAGGGATGAATATCAGGGCACTCAGCCCAAGAAAGCGCAGTGGAGACACAAAATGTTTCGGTTATGTACTTATGTTACAAATTATATTATGCTGGTAGCAATTTTCTTAATATAACAGAGCTTGATATTCTAGGTGTTTTTCTAACCATCTCCATTTGACCTTTGTCATTTCACCAGTGTCAGTTGCAGTAGCCGCCCTCAAACGAAGCTGATCATCAGGGCTCTGGAAGGCCTGGAGCAGAAGGTAGATTAATCTCAATGTCTACAGCCTAATAAATGGGAATAAAAATGGTTACATAGTAAATTCAGTACCATGAAGACTCACTGAAAAACAAAATGACATTGACAGGGATGCTGCTCTGTTTAAATTATTAATGACTTAGTATATCTTCCACAGACACACCAGTGTACACACAGACCACTGCATTTCTCCTCGTCTAGTTAAAGCTGCAGAAAAGTCACTAAAACCTAACCTATTGAGTTTTGGGTCTATCCAAAGTTCATAAAATGTCATAGTAAAATTCCTAAGCGCCAAATTTTTGAATACCCAGATGAGAAATGCAACGTTTCTGAAATCTGCTTATCCTAGTAAGGAGTTTTCAAATGCTCTTGAAAGCTGGTTATGGTCTCAAAGGCTCAAATATCCAGAAATCAAACCTCAGTATTGATTTCTTGTCTAACTGAATGTGATCAAATGTAGTAGAAAGTCCTTCACAGGCCAAGTGCACAAAATAAAAACCTGTAAGAGAAGACTGATACTATCATTTAAGCGAAGATTGCTTGTGCAAGTATGGGCTTCTAGGTTTCACATCTGTGTCAGGAGTTTTCAGACAATGTCACCTACCAATTACGCTCTCATGAAAGAAGAATCAAAAAGATTATCCTAATATTAATTTAATAGGGTAAATAAATCATCTCTGCTGAAAGGAGGTCACAAGGCATATTCTACAGGGAAACGAGTGTTCCTTGGGGACTCTGAAAAACCTGCCAATGGAAATTTTAATGGAAATTAATAACCTCCTTAAAAATAGAATCAGAGCTGCAGATACTTATTAAATGAAATTAAGTACTTTTGGACAATTTTCATGCATCATTCATCAGTACTTAAACCCAAGCCTGGGAAATTCATAAACAAACATGAGGCAAACAAACAGCACTTTGTTAAATTCTAAAAACCACATTTGTGAAATGAAGATGCTGCTGGGTGATGATTGTGCTGACAGGGACTAACCTACTTACAGCTGTGCCCTGCAGCCTGCCATTTTCCCAGAAGAAACTTCATGTTCTAATTATCTATGGTGATTTTTGCTCGCTTCTACTTTTTATTAACAGAAGCCATAAATCTTTCAGACATGACCCAGTCCCTGTGAATTCTGATTTACATCTTGCTAATGCATTACAGCTACATCTGCTGTTACGTACATGTCAGATTTCTTTTGTCATAACAGCAAAAAAAAAATCCTTTGATGTGTTTTGTAAACAATTAGAATCTATTATACCTCTGGTCACTTTAGGATACTGTAGATAATCCTGTTACAGAAAGCAGAACACTAGTAGTCCCAAGCTCCTGAGTGAACTGAGGATGTATCTGTTTTAAAACTCATCGGCTTTTTATACTTTCTTTTAAACAGGGGGAACGCACATGCGGAGCAGTGAAATGAAGAAACCTTCGCGAAGGTCACGTAAAGGGAAACTTGGCTAGTGGGGAATCTCCTTCCAGAGTAGATGGCGACCACTGCCTTCCACTGAAGTAGCTGCACAAGGTGAATAGAACTATTACAGTGCTGCCCAGTGTCTGCCTTTAAAGGACGTTTTTCGTTATTGCCCAGCACACTGTAGGGACCACTTGTCATGGAAAGGACGCTGTGCATGCAAAATACTTAAATTTTTTGCATAGCAACACGAAAACCAGAATTGATTTTTAGGGTACTGAGGTGCTCCTCGGGGCGACCCCCCCAGCAGAAAGCGGTCAGTTTTTCGGGCAGTCAGGCCGGGCAGCGGGAGGCGGTGGAGCCGCAGGATGGGTCGTGCGGGGGAAGCAGAAGCGCGGGTTTAGCCCCGGAACCAGAGGCGGCCCCGCCTGCGGGAGCGGCGGCTCCGAGCAGCAGAAGCGGGAGGGAAGCCGGCAAGGGGGAGCGGGCCCGGCCGCGGGAAGCTGAGCGCTCTCCGGTCTCCTCCGCAGGTGATGGCCTTTCCGCTGCGGCCCACAGCCCCCCGCACGGGCGCGGCAGCCCGCCGGCGCAGCTAGCGCGGCTCCATGGAGGGCAGCGGCGCGGCCGAGGAGGAGGAGAGCGGGGCCGGGCCCGGCGCNTCCCTCTGCTTCAGCGCCAGCGCTGCCGAGCCGCAGGCGCCCGCCGCCGGCGGCCGGGTGGTGCAGAGCCAGTGGGAGATCAACAACGCCGCCTGCCAGCCGGAGGAGGGGGACGAGGAGGCGGTGGGGGCGCGGGAGCGGCCGGCGGAGGAGCCCGACCTGGTGATCGAGGTGTCGGGGCGTCGCATCCGGGCGCACAAGTCAGTGCTGGCGGCCAAGAGCGACTACTTTCGTGCCCGCGCCTCACGGGACGTCCTGCAGGTGAAGGGGGTGAGTTACGGGGCGCTGCGGCTCCTCATCGACTACGTGTACACAGCCCGCATGGGCGAAGTGCGGCACGACAACCTGGCCGAGGTGGTGAGCGGCGCCCGTGTCCTCCAGATGCCGTGCGCCCTGCACTGTGCCGCTGAGGCCATGCGTGCCCAGCTCTGCCTTGATAACTGCTACCAGCTTCTCTGCTTGGCCAAGAAGCAGCGGCTGGCGGAGCTGCGGGAGGCCGCCTACCGCTTCATGAGCGACCACTACCTGGAGGTGCTGCGGGAGCCCGGTGTCTATGGCCGCCTCAGTGGCCCTGAGCGGGACCTCATCCTGCAGCGGCGCATGGAGGCCGGCCGGCCCTGCTTGCTGGTGGCCGAGGTCAGTGATGCCTTTGAGCGGCTGGGTGGCGGCAGCCGGCCGCAGAGCCGCGAGAGCAGCCGGCCGCAGAGTCCCTCCTCCGTGGTGTCGCTGGAGGAGAGCGGCGCCCTCATCCACTGCTACCAGGAGGCCAGCGGTGAGTGGAGGGTGCTGACGCGCCTGCCCGAGGAGGCCAACGCCAAGGGCTGCGCCATGTGCGTCCTGCACAACTACCTCTTCCTAGCAGGGGGCATCGTAGCGGGTCCAGCAGGCAGTGAGCCCCGGGCCCGCCTTTCTGACAAGGTCTTCTGCTACAACCCCCTCACCGACACCTGGAGCCAGGTGCGACCACTGACTCAGCCCCGCTCGCAGCTCAAGCTCCTGGCCCTGGATGGCTACCTCTACGCTGTGGGAGGAGAGTGCCTGTTCACTGTGGAGAGGTACGACCCACGGGTCGACCGCTGGAGCCCTGTGGCACCCCTGCCCAAGGGTGCCTTCGCTGTGGCTCACGAGGCCACCACCTGCAACGGGGAGATCTATGTGTCGGGAGGCTCCCTCTTCTACCGCCTGCTCAAGTATGACCCTAAGCGTGATGAGTGGCAGGAGTGCCCTTACAACAGCAGCCGCCGGCGCTCTGCTGACATGGTGGCCTTCAAGAGCTTCATCTACCGCTTTGACGTGAGCAGTGGCCGTGGTGGGGAGCAGGGCCCAGGTGGCGGGACTGGTGGTGGTGTCGAAGTTTTCCGGTACAACACGGTGGCCAAGCGCTGGAGCCAGTGTGCCAGCCTGCGGCCCAGTGGCGGCCCCATCCAGCCCTTCCGCTGTGCCCCCTTGGGCAACACCATCTACTGCGTCAACCGGACCGGCACCCTCCGCTTCAGCCTAGCCCAGGACGGCGAGGTGGAAGCGGATGGCGGGCTCAAGGGCACCTTCGACAGGGAACTTCTTAAAGCTCCCTTGGATGTCAGGGGTCTCCTCCTACCCTTCGTGCTCACCCTGCCTGAGAGACTGGACAGAGCTGGGGATCAGGAGGGCTCCTTCCCACTGTGAGGTGACCAGCCTGGCTCTGGCCTCCCGAGTGGGGAGTTGGGTTGCAGCTGTGGGGTACCCACATACTCCCCTCACTACAGAGATGACCCTCTCTGGCGTGTCTGCAGAGAGAAGGGGCTCCTCCTTTCCTCTTCTCTGCTCCCAAGATGTTGAGCTGGAGCCGCTAGGTTGTAACTCTGTTGTAACTCCTCTCATGTTTGCTGTAATTTATGTGAAAAGCTGAGCACATGAAAGGAAAAGCTGCTATAAAGGATAATCTCTGGATTACATTTGTGCCAATTCCCAATCTGAGGAAACCTTTTTTACACCTGGATTTCTAAAAAAATCCTGACAACAGTGTCATAATGGGATGTTACTGTGAGTGTTGGTTGTGTGTTTACACGTAGTTGCAATCTGGGATGGAGATTTTCTGCCATTTGTTTTCATTCTCTCTGAGATGATACCGAGGGGTAAACACTGCTGGCAACGTAGTTTAGCTGCGTTTGTTTTTATGTTAAACCAACTATTTCCTGTGTTAGAAAACTATAGGAAGGTTGTCTGCATCACAGCCTTTCATTTCTGGCACAATAGATGGTTTAAGGAAGGCATGGCACTGTGTGGTCTCAGGAATTTGAACCACAATGAATGATGTAACATATACCAGACTCTTAAAAGTTTTAGGCAACACAAATGTGTGCCACATGTTCGTATTTGGAATTAAAAAAAAAAAAATAGGCAAGTTACCTTTTTAAAATGCAGCATATTATAGCAGAAATGAAATGTCGATATGTTCTTTATCTGAAAAAGGCAATGGTTTCTGTATAAAAAGACATTGTTTTATTACCTTTTTTTATCAGAGATTTTAAATTTAACAAAAATGAACTGAAGCTATTCAGACTGCAACCGATTGACATGACTGTGTATGCCACTAGAGCTGGGGGGAATATTTTGTACTTCAGCTGCTCTTTAATTAACTGCAGGTCAAGGAAAATTAACCTAAACTAAATGTAAATTCTTTGAAACTGGCTGCAGACAGCTTAAAAGTTTCACTGCATGTTCAGTATCCTGTGGCAAGAGGCTTTTCCAACTTGGTGCAAGACCATCAAAGGAGGATGTGGAAAATAGGAATGCCCTACACATGTTGATTATATTGTGCACTAGCATGATGTTATTTCCTATCTTTTGATTGAGAGACTGCTTTATTTATTTCGATCTGCTGTAATCAATAAGTCCTTGTTAACTGCAGCACGAGCTGATGGCGTACGCTGTCATTGGGATTCTGAACCACCCGAGAGCGCTGTTTGGGAGCAGCTTCCTAATGAGATTTAAACGTTTTGTACAAAACTTCCTCCTGCCTGTGGAGAGCTGGCGCATACTTCTTGTCATGTCGCACAGAACTGGAAAAGCGTAAACCATCCACGCAGACAGACTATATTGAAAAGGGCACATGCATTTATTTTATACGTTTTATATTAAAAAGTCAATAGGCAAGGCAAATGTTTTAGCTTTATGGTGGGTCACTGAGAAACCTTTTCTGAAAAACAGAACTGGTGTTGTTGTATTGGTAATTCAGCCTGGAACTGCCATGGACTGTGGAAGGGAATTGTTTATACTTAAAGCTCTAGTATATTTTAGAAAGACATAGGGACTTTAGATCAAAGAAAGCAGATCTTTTTATGTTTTATTAAGATGTTTCTGTTAAACAGGACATTAGCATTCTTATACATTATCGCTAGATCCAAAGGAAGGCAGCAGGCTCTGTCCTGAGAGACACCCATCTTCACAAAAGGGAATAGTGAAGTTTATAGATACTTCTTTCCTTCACTTCATGATTTCTTTCTTTTTTTTTTTTTTCTTTTCCCTTTTTTCCATGTCTTGCATAGGGTTTTAACACAGCTGTTCTGATTAGCCATCCTGTAGAAAACAGTGGTCCAGTCCTAAAAGTTCTTAGCTAAGTGACTCTGTTCCCTAGGGAGTTAATTAAAACATCGCCCGGGTAGGAGCTGTAGGCCTGCAGAGTGTGACATCTTAGCCTCCGTACAGGTTGGTACAGGGGAATTTAATACCACAGGTGGCACATTTGTTAGGGATTCACAAAGAAATTGTTTTTTTTCACTGAATGGTGGACTTAATTTTCAGACAAGAATCCTTGCAAATGTTGACTCTGAATGAAATTACAGTATTGTAGCTTGCACAGGAGAGAGAAATGATGTGTTTGCCTTCAGCATCATTTTTTTGTTAACTGTAGAAAATATTTCAAGTTGTATAGTGAGACACTTAGTTGCATACTTAAACTAAAGACATAAGTGGTAGGCCAGATTTTGAATTAGTAGAGTCACCAGGAGCACACAAGGAAATGTCTGTTTTACCTTGAAATACAATACGATTTTGTAGTTCGAAATATTATGTAGTATAGATCTTATAGTACAGCCTAGTGAGGAATCAAGCCAGCTTTTGCATTCCTATTAATTAAGCGTTTTCATTCCTGCTAGTGCATGAAAATGCTTCTGAATGAGTTTTGAGAAGTCTCCATGATTTAAGCTGTGAAAATACGCTACAGACTTCCGGGAAAGAATGAAGCATATCCTTTCTTCCAACATTTGTTGCTGTACACCATGAAGAAATACATTTGGAAATAATTTTTACAGTAACAAGCATTCTACGAACCTGCAGTGGTTTGTAATTTTTGCTAGCTCCTGTTATTAGAAAAGGTTGAATGGAGTGCTTACCCGCTTTCACTGTTTGCACAGTGTGAGGACAGGGTCTGGTGTTCATTAGTAGCTGTCTGTCAAACCTGTTTCCTTTGTACGCTGCATAATCACAGCCTGATGATTGACAACAGAGACATGTTTCTAACCAGATTTCCTACTCCATGGCCTATGTTTCCTCCCTGTTAAACTTGAGGCAGGTTTGCTGAGAGTTGTTTTTTCCCCCGCTACCGAAAAAAAAAAACCCCACAAAAAACCCAACAAACCACAACACACCAGAACTCTCCAGTTTAAGTTAAACTGAGCAGCCACTGTCCCTTTGACATGCAGAGGTGTTGAGCAGCTCCGCTCCACCCCTCCAGAACTGCTCGCCTCTGAGCAGTTGGCACCTCCCCAGCTACTGCCTAAACTCCTTTGAAACTAGATGACGCGATACCCAGAAGCCACTGGTGTAATAAGTTTTTATGGTACAAACTAAAGTGCCAGGCCGCTGTCAGATCGTGTTTGCCTATGTTTTGCTTTTAAAACAGAGCTATTTTATCTAATAGCCTGAAGGCTACTGCATTTGCATGAGAACATAGAGATATGTGTTCACTTTCTTAGCCTGCAAGGATTCAATCCACATCTCTCACCACCTGATTAGCAGTGGATTGAAGGACATCTTGGAGTTAATTCCCGATCTCTAAGTATTTATACATTTTTTATTATACAATAATTGGCTAAAAATCTCAGAAATGATCCAGGTAGGTAAATTCAAACCCTCATCGTCACTGAGTGATCTGAAGCTAGCTGGAGAGACATAGTCCTCTCTGCTGTTTTTCTTCTCCATTATTCACAGTTCTCTTCTCCCACTTTTCATAGAATATTCAGGAGATGATAATTTTTGTGCTTCCTCCTCCATAAAGTACTCCTGTTTTCAGGGTCATATGCTAGATGACACAGGCTTGAATTCCTTTAAGCTGAGGAAGGACTCCCATTTCATATATATGTGTGTTCTCAAATCTAGGTGATTATTTAGGAGGAGAGTATCGGGACCACCTCTTAAAATTCTTTTTCTGGGATGAACGTCATGCAGATCCTCCGAAAGTGCACACAGGCTCCTGCGCACCGAGTTCTGGGTAGATTCCAGCCTCCAGCTCCTGGATGGGTAATTCAGGACACATTTAGTACATGTTGGTGCACCTGGGCAAGTTTTCTTCTGTGGAAAGCTTTTCCAGACAGGCTCTGTGTTTTGAGTTGCCAGTCTGAGGTGAGGGACTCCACACGCTGTACTGGGAGGCCAAGCAGGGAATTTGGATTCTCAGGGCGATGCCTTGGTGAAGAGGCGTTGCAGTGCCTGACATGGAAATGCCTAAAGCCTTCATTGCGTCTAAAACTAAACCCTTGCTTGAATAAAGAAACAAGCCTTCTTAGCAAAGACTAATAACAGGTGTAAACTTGCTATTTCCGTCTACTGACTGGTTCTGGAAAAAGAAATCTTAATTGCAGCAAAGGCATTTGTACAAATTCTGTTTACACTTGGAAACTAAGTCAAAGGAAAATTTGGCAAAAGAAATAACCCTATTTGATCAAAACAGGCACTGTTAAGCAACATGGGAAGGATGCTAATCATACCCTATTACTGAATAAAATTGTGCATAGCTGATGTAAATTCTGTCCACACCAAAAAAAATGTAAATAAAACCTGGTAAAATTCAAAGTGGTAAAAGAATAAATGATTCACATTTAAACTGTAACTCTCCTGTGCTGTTTGATTGGTTCTCAGAGCGTTGTATCCTGATTATCATTATTAATGAGTGGCCTGTTGCTTTTCCTGCTTTGCGGTATCCATTCCATTGACCGCTCCATAGATGTGTTACCCTTCATTATCACAAAGCTCAGCAGTGGTGCTGGGGTGATTTGCTTTGTGTCTGGACTGACATGTAGTGCTTTCTACTTGAACGAACTCAGAAGATTTAGACAGAATAGTATTTTTGTATTGTGTTTCTTTTTTTTTTTCTTCCCAGTGGCACTGCTCCTGGGAAACTTGAGGAAGCACATGAAGGGGAAATGGTGGTACCATTGAGCACTTGTAGGAACAAGCATTTCATTAATTTCTTTTTTTTGTCTGCTGTTATTGTGTGCACCAGATTCGCACTGGATTTAAGAGAACATCTCTCTGTAGCTGTTACCAGTATAAGCCCGAGTACTATTGTAGCAAAGTATATTTTTATTTAAGTATATTTACTGCCTCAGCTCCTACTCTGAGGTAATTTAGTGTAAGTTTGTAATAGATCCACACATTTAGTAGATTACTGGAACTATTCTGACTTTAGCGTTACTGCTGCTAAAAGCAGAGATTGATGCACAAGGTCAGTAAAATTGTGCGCTCAGCATCTCACACACTTTTTCTTCATTTTGGCCTACTGAATGCTGTAGGAAGAGCTGCTGGAATGAACCCATCGGTATCAGGAATCAGCAGGCTGTTCTGGAGGCTCTCTGACTTTTAGAAATTACTCCATGGGAAGAAAGGGGAGTGTGGGGCAGAGGGATAGAAGACAGGAGTTAGAAGTTCAAAAATACCTACTTTATATCCAGTTGAAACAAAAAAAATAGTGGGGAAGGGAAACCAGAGTTGGTACTTGAGACAGTGATAACTACAGGACCAATTTTTATTCAAATATTTTGTAGGCAGCCCGAGTTTTTACCAGTTATGTTGTTAGTCTTATCGTTTTGTACCTGCAATGCATCTCAAACAGCCACAGTGTTTATTAAGCTACTTTTTGGATGAGTCTTGTGCTTTGCTTTTAAGTCTTAGTGGATAAACCTTGGACAAATTTGTGGAATCATGAAATAACAATGTCGATGCTGCCACTTACAACAGATTAACTAATGCAGATGCTTTAGACACTGTTCACAATTCAGGTGAATGATATGTGTAACTGATGTATTAACAGTTTCATTTTTGAAGTATATATAAGTAAAGCTTTTTATGTACTCCAACTTATGTTGTATTGAAATAAATACATACAAAAAGCTTATGTTCCCCCTTAGGGATTTCTGGGTAATTGGTGTTTTTTCTTTGTCATCCGTCTAACCAGTAAACAGTATTATGTTTGTTGTTATCATAAAGCAAAGACAAAATTATATGGATTATCATAAAGAGAAAATGTTTCTAAGCCTAAGCAAAAGGGATTATTTTCATTTCACAGTGCCCTGAGCATTTGGAACGTGAAATATTCTGCAGTGAAAGCACTTTCCTAAATGCAGATTAGCATATGGTCCAGTTCAGCTAATTTTTCTTTATTTTTTTTTTCTTGTCAGTATGTTAATGTACATTATTTATTGCTGATGATACCAAACTGGGAGGTGCTGCTGATCCTCTTTGAGGGACAAGTGGCCTTGCAGAGGGATCTAGACAGATGGGAGCATTGGGCTGCGATTAATGGGATGAAAGTGAACAAGTCCAAATGCTGGATTCTGTACCCGGGATGGAGTAATGCTGGGCACCAGTATAAACAGGCAGAGGAGTGGCTGGAGAGCAGCCCTGCAGAACGGGATCTGGGGGTGCTGGTCGACAGCAGCTCAGTGTGAGTCAGCAGCGTGCCCCAGCAGCCAAGAGGGCAAATCCTGGGGTGCATCCAACCCAGCATCACCAGCTGGTGAAAAGAGGCGATTGTCCTGCTGTATTCAGCCTCACCTCGAGGTTGCTGTGACAGCACTTACCTACATTATCACACAGCTCAACTGAGTGCGGTTCTGGGCCCCACGATTTAAGAAGGATGCGAAGGTCCTTGAGTGCATCCAGAGGAAGGTAACAAAGCTGGTGGATGGGCTGGAAGGAATGTCCTAGGAGGAGCCGCTGAGGACTTTGGGCTTGTGTAGTTTGGAGAAAAGGAGGCCGAGGGGTGACCTCATTGCTCTCTGCAGCTTCCTGAGGGGACATGGAGCGGGAGGTGCTGAGCTCTTCTCCCTGGTATCCAGTGACAGGACACGTGGGAACGGTTCAAAGCTGCTCCAGGGGAGGTTCAGACTGGACATGAGGAAGCATTTATTTACCGAGAGGGTGGACAAACAGTGGAACAGGCTTCCTAGAGAGGTGGTCGATGCCTCAAGCCTGTCAGTACTTAAGAGGCATTTGTAGAATGCTCTTAACAACATGCTTTAACTTCTGGTCAGCCCCAAATTGGTCAGGGTGGTCAGACAATTGGACTCGATGATCATTGTAGGTCCCTTCCAACTCAATATTCTATTCTATTCTATTCTATTCTATTCTATTCTATTCTATTCTATTCTATTCTATTCTATTCTATTCTATTCTATTCTTGTAGGTTTTCCTAGAATACTCTCCCATCTTATGTCACACGTGCCAGATTTTTGGATGGAGCAGATTTGCAGCACTGTAAGTAAAAGCGGAATCAAACACAGCTTGAATTTTGTACTTTGTCTCCTACTTATTTTCTCATCAGATAGTTTGGTTGAAATAAAGTCATATAACCTGTTTGAAAATTCCAGGGTTCATAGAGAGACTAGGTGGGGTTGGACTTGATGTCATTTCCATAATTTTGTTAGCTGCCCCAATGTGCAAGCTCTACCTTTTTTTCAGTTTTCTTATGTTTTCTTCAGAACAGCTGAATTCTGCTGCTGGTTAAACCAGGGTAAATCTGTATTGTGGTTTAACCCAAGCTAACAATACAACCACGATGGCTGCTCACTCACTCCACACCCCACCCCCCTAAACAGGAGAGAGAGTCGAAAGGGAAGGGAGAAACCTGGATTGAGATAAACGCAGTTTAATAAAATAATGAAATACTAATACACTACTAGTAAATAGATATAAAATAGAAATAGAATATAAAATAAAAGATACTCAAGGCAATTCCTCATGAACTCCATCAACACCAAGCAGCCAGTCCCAGGAAGCAGCACCTGGTCCCAACAGCCAATCCCATTAGAGAGAAAAAAGGAAAAAGGCAGAAAGGCCCAGAGGCCTCTGCAAAATGGCAAGTTGGCAAAAGGCTGAATTAAACGTCCTGAACAGGTCTCTCAAGGCAAAGAGAACGAGAGAACAAGTGGAAGATTCCAACTCCCCTCAAATATGAAGCATGACGCTAATGGGATGGAATACTCTCTCTGATCAGTCTGGATGTCAGTCAAGCTCTGCCCCATCCGTGCCCTCCTTCCTCAATGCCTCACAGCTGTGGGCAGAGTGCTCAAAATGTCCTTGGCTCTCAGACCAGAGCAACTAAAAACATTAACTCTGTTCTAGGGCGTCATCCCTTGTTCTCAAACTAAGTCCAAATAATGACCGTGCTAGCTATGAAAGAGAAAGGTTTCTAACTGCATGAAGAAAATGAGCTCATTTTCAGTCAAACCAGCACAATCTGAAATAGCTCAGCCAAACCTCTTGGTTTGAGAGAAAACTTGTTCCATTCAGCCCCAGAGTCTTGAGTCTGTTGTTATTTACTAGGGACCTTCATTGGAAAAGAGAAAGAAAAGCTCAGATGGAGTAAGACTCAGGCAATCACTGACTTGAATTACTGATTATTTTTAGCTTCATTAGAAGTCGAATTCCTTATCTCTGTCATTTTTCTCTGTGCTGTGAACTAGACATCAAGAAGCTCAGTGCCAATGAAATTTATCTCAAATATATACTCCTGCCTGATTCACTGAACATTATGCACCTACACCTCTCAGGATGCCAAGGCCCCAGGCTCAAGCTTCAGGTGTATCCGGTCTGGTAAATGATACAGCTTGGTCCAATAACTTGTGTCATGTCTTAAGATTAATTTTCCAGTTCTGGAACACTGAAACCACTAGTTGTAGTGTGAAGGATTCAGGTTTTAAAGTCTCCTTGATTTGGGTGTGGCAGATCCCCTGTTATCATCTGTTTCTAGGTACAATGTGTGTTTTTAGCATCACTTGTGTCCGTGTATTGGACTTCAGAACTCACAAAGAACTTCGTATGAGAACATCCAGAGGCAGGTGGTGTTCACTTGTGTTCCCCTGAAGGCAGAGAAGTCTTGGCTGCAAACACAAATCTGCTTCGGTTCCTAGACTGCGCAAGCATTGAAGTCACGTACACTTGGCAGCTCCTATGACCTACCGAGTAATTTTCAAGCGTACAAAACAACAGCGTCATTGAGCATGAGCTTACAGCCTATGGACACATGTACCTGTTGTGGGTGGTGACAAAGGCAACTCAAATCACTAACTGTTAATACTGGGACTATGCCTAGAAACAAACCCCAGTCCTGGCTCAGGATCGTGTTGTCAGGGCACTTGTAACTAGAAGAGAAAGAATTCATAGTCTTAGTAAAACTATGTGGCTAAAAGTAGGCCAGGGGAGCAGTAGGTGTTTATTACTGGGATGTGGCAGCACCTGCAGGCTTCTTTTTAAAATGACCATGAAGAGCATCTGCATCTCATAAATATCATCAGGAGCAACTACTAGTGAGTGGGTTCAGCTGTGAGGGGAGCATGGCCTGACAACAGGGACACCTACTTGGCAGGTCACTCCAGCAGCGAGGAATGACAGGAAGGAGCTGAATGAGGATCTTCTGAGTGACAGCTATTGTGATGTGAAATCCTTGGGAAGGAGAGAAAAAACAATATGTGCCTGGTGATCTTACCCCTATGCTGGCAGTGCTGGTTCTTGATGAATTCCCCAGGGAGCAGGTGAGTAGCTTATGCATGGAGAGTTTTGAAGGTGATGCCTTTTTCTTCTCTCTCCTTTTTTTTTATCNTTTTTTTTCTTTGCTTTTTTTTTTTTTTTTCTTTTTTTTTTTTTTTTCCTGTCTCATGTCATCGTCTCTTTCCCCTCTATTTCCCCCACTCTATTTTCCTTCTCTTCTTTTGTTGTTGTTCTTTGCAGGTTGTATGTATTTCTCTCTCTGCTTGAATATTCCAATAGGCCCTGCAGGGCATCTGTGAATATCGTAAAATCACCTATTGGAAACCAATTAAACTATCTTTCCTTCTCTCAGGAGGCAGACTTCCCTTCCCTAGACTGCTATTTTTTTCCCCTTAATAAAACCCTAAGTTTCTAGATGAGATGGGGAGGACTTAATCCTTGGCAGAATGGTACAATAAACCATGAGCTGTTTGCTTCCTAAGGATATAAATGAAGTTGTGAGCAACTAAATTGGTCATAATGCAGAGTTAAGGCAAGAGTTATGCACCTGTGGTTGTCAAGCAGCTCACCTGTGGTTGTCAAGCAGCTCACCTGTGGTTGTCAAGCAGCTCACCTGTGGTTGTCAAGCAGCTCACCTGTGGTTGTCAAGCAGCTCACCTGTGCTTTTAGTCACTGCAGGCTGCAGCTACAAGAAAAAGTAACTGCAGCATCAAAGTATTGAACAGGTAGGAGGTCTCTGAGGAAGAAAGAGCACAAACTGCTGCAAGATTAAGTTACTTCTGATACCATTTAGAAACCTTTATCTCAGCGGCCAGGGCCTATTTTATTGACAGCTTGTTAGTGCATTACAGATTAAGGTGGTGTGGTTTGTTTGTTTTCCCTCTGCTGCTTTGCAGTTCTTTGCACATGTAAAAAATCGTTGCAGAGTGCGTGAGTAGAAAATTTGTAGCAACTTCTACACAGTCTGCATGGGTGAATGAATCTGTCATCCAGAATGATGGATTATACATCTCTCACATATTTTTCTAATTAAAGAAAATGCCAAATCTTGAGTAGAATCAGAGAAATAAAGGCTGAGATTAATAATAGCTTTAGGAAATGCAAATAAGACAATAAATTTTTGCCATCATTTCCAGTCTCTTTTTAGATCACAATGAAATTCTAGGCAGGCAGAAAGCCTTCTTAAAAACGTCTTTTAAACCATTAAGAAAATTCAAAATCATACAGGTCCATGAGAGGTCTCCTGCAGTGGGAGCAGGGCTGTGTGGGAACTCCCATAGGCTAGTTAAGAGAAGTGGAACCTCTTTCCTTTGCGTTCTTACCCTAGTTCTGTTCTCCTGTGTATCTTTTGAAAGCAAATACTGATTCCGACTGTGTGATTTGATAATGTACCTTGGAGGTGCAGTACTCTATTACCCTATCCTAAAACAAAGTGAAGTGTCAAAATACTAATGGAAAAAAAATCAAAAGAAACCCCTTAATTCATCAGCAACTTGTTTCATGCCTTCTTGTTAAGCACTACTTCAATTAATCTAGTATTATTTAAACATAGATTCTGGCTGTGTCCAACTCTGGTTTGCCTTTGACAGAGTTGGAGTTATAAAGGTGTGATGGTAGTGTGATAGTATAGATATATGTAATATTTGTTTGAAAAGCCCAGTCCATGCAAGCGTATGATGCCTCTTCTTCAGCTGACTGATGTGCTAATGGCAAGGAGCACAACCTGCCACTTAACACACTTGCTGCCATCACTACATTAAACTTTTCAAGCAGGCTCTCAGTGTATAGGTGTACACCACTATTCATCTCATTTTATATGCCCATAACATATCCCAATCCAGAAAGGGCCTTTGTGCCTCCAGCCATGAAGAGGAAGGAGTGGAGGCTGCTCACCTGATACTCCCTGTTGTAAGCAAGGACTGGAAGGACACGGGGAGCAGAAGTCGTTCTGGCTCCTGCCGCTTTCCTGACCAGACAGCCTGGCTGGGTGCCTGCGGAGAGGAGCAAAGCTATATATTCCCTCTCCCGAGAACGGGAGATGCAGCGGCTCAGTTGTTACTTCTTTGTAGGTCTCTGAGGAGAGCACAGTTCCAGGCTTCCTCTTACTCAAATTACAAGGTTGCCCTTCATTCCCAAGAGCCAAGAAAATAGCTCGGCTTACATGTGGTAAAAAAGAACTTGTAAAATAAGTTATTTTTGAAGGGGCAGTGAAAAAAAATCAGTGTTTGCATTGGCTATTCAGGATGTTGCTACTGTGTTTGAAGCAGCTGGAATGTACTGTAGGTTTCCTCAGCAGTCCCAGGGCTTCCTAATGCACAGTTCAAATGCAACAGGATCCAGGCAACAGGTTCACTTTTTTTTGAACTTGCCCTGCTCTCTGAGGGCACTAAAAAAAGGCAAATTTGCCCAGCCAGCTGGGTGACTGCTGCAGTGCGTCTTCCACAGAGCTATGCGGGGACTCTTGACACAGCTGTGCCACGGCCAGTGGCAGCGGGTGCGGGGAGAGCGCAGGGAATGGAGGGAGGCTTGAGCAAAGTGTTCTCAGCAAGAAGAAATTGTAGGTGCAGGTTACCTGGGAAACAGTTCCCAGCCAAAGTTTTTCTGGCTCCTACATATGCTAGAACATGCTCAGTCTGGAAAAAGACAATCGCATGAGCAATTGCTGAACAATGGAATTACAGTTAGCTTCTGCTGCACTTGCAGTAGGAAGTACAGGCATTAGGAAGACCTAGTTTTATTTCTGGCTCTGCCATAAACTTATATTTATTCCTGAGGACAACCTGTTAAAGTGTCAGATTTCTCTGAAAAGTGGGTGTGAGGAAGGAGAGAAAGATCATTCGTCCCATCAGGTATTGGAAGTAAGTTAATTTTTTGCATCAGTAAAGCACTATAGGAATATTGGCTCATATTGCAGAATGTGTTATTTTACTGTTTCATTTTTTACCGCATTTGATCCATGTGAACAGAATATTTTCTTCCTGTGGAGCTGAACAATAAAAGAATGTGGGGTGAAACTGTTCCTACTTCGTTTGCTATTTGTGGCCTTTTGCAGGACCCTTTGCCCCTGAAGCCAGGATGCTCCTGGGCTCTGAAAAGGCAGTGGGACATCTGCCCTTCTGTTGAAGCACAGATACCTGTGGCAGAGGGACCAGGTGAGTTTATACATGGACATACGCAGTTCAGGAATGGTATAGTACTGCTGCTGTGGCTATTCCTCTGCCTTCACCTCCTGCTCATGTATTTTATACTTGTAGAAGGACACATAGTCTGGAGAGAAGTGGGATGAACAAGTAGACATGTTCCTCTCAGTCTCTCTGCTTCGTTTATCTGAAATGGAGTTAAGTACTTCACACTCGTCATATAATTAAGGTTACAAATGTTCAAATTTTAACTTCTTTTAACATTTAAGATTTTGAGGCTGATTATGTCTTTGTCTTAACTCTGACTGTCAAGAGCACTGAAAAGGTCATTAGAGTCCTTTGTGTGAATTTAAACAGGTGAGCCCTCAATTTTTTTTTCTTTTCCAGATGAAGTCCTGTAAGAGTAAAATCTTGTTACAGTGTTGAAGTGTTTCTTTTTGTAGACTGCAGAGCATTTAGAATTCTATCAGGTTTGAGGGTTTTTTATGTGTATGGGAGGGATTTTTTTGTTTGTTTGGGTTTTTTGTTTGCTTTTATTTCTTTGGGTTTTTTTAAGAAAAAAAAGAAAAAAGTGTAATAAAGTTAAACCCTAATATTTGGAGGAAAGAAACAACCAAATGTATTCCCTTGAAAGGGTTGCATTTTTTATTAGATTTCATATGTTTTGTCAACGGCTGCAAACCTGGATACATGAAGTCAACAGAACACTGATTTGTGCTTCCTGAAGATCTGCTTGCTGGGTCCCTTTTGCCAGGGCATGTGCAGATGTAAGGATCTGAGGTTGTAAGGATATCTAAAATGCACTACCCATCCCTGTGTCAAGGGATGACCTTTTGAATGTTTTCGGTGGTGTAGTTCACCGAACAGTCAGTTCTTGCTTCTGCCATCCAGCTGGTGATTGCCCCAGCATCTCTGGTTTATAATTTCAAAATAAAGTATGGGGCAACCCTCACCAGTTCCCCTCAGCAATGCAGCAACTCCATTTTCATCCAGACTAGCGAGCAAGGGTGCTTTACTCCAGGTCAAGGGCACAGCCTGCTTACTAAAAGAGCTGCTTCCTGCAGTCCTTCTGCATACGGCTTCCCCTTCCTTTCAAAACCAGAAACTTGGAGGTCCCTAACCTGGAAATCCTCTACAGATACAGGGTTTTTTTTTAGCAAACAGGGCCCATTTCAACTTGTGGGTGCTCAAGCATTCTGTGTAGCCTCTTGCATTCACCACTGAGAGCTGTCTGGGAGGAGAGACAACCCACCAAGAGGTGTTATAGAAAGAATATTTCCTATCAGTTTCCTCTTATGTCCACTTGCTAGTTTTCTCCTGGGCTGCTGGCCTACATCTAAATTAAGGCCAAATATACCTAAGCTCATCTGGGTTCCTTTGATAGTAAAGAAGGCATTTTCCTGCAGTCAGGATGGGGCTGCCGGAGACATGGAGCATGGCCTGTTGATCTAAGCCAGCATTTGTGGGTGTTATTTACTTTAGACTGATTATGGTTTCAGCAGAAACCCTGCTTAGAAAACCACACAGCATGCAGGTAATTGGAAACAGAACCCGGCACAAGCATCTTCGAAAGCTTAGCACTGGGCTTTGAATTTGTAAATAGAAAAGGCCTGTGGCTCTGCAGTAAAACGGTGGCTCTCCCAGTAAAGTTCATGAAGGAAACAGAGGCCTTATTGTTTTGTCTCTCCCCATATAGTTTTCTTTTCCTTTGTTTCTCTCTTTGATCTAAGAAAACTCCAGGACTCCTTTAATTAAGGGGCAGTAGACAAAGATTTGTCTGCAGGGCAATGTTTATGTTGACACACAAAACTAAGCCTGCAGGATCTGTTTTTTCTCCGCCTTTTTATTCTGTTTGGAAAAGCAAGACACTTTTCATATGACCCTTTTTAAGGTTATAATATCCCTTGCTTTAAAGGATAACTTTTTTTTCTTCTTTTTTTTTTTTTTTCCCTCAAGTGTTTGTGTCTAGGCAGACTATACACACAAGACACTTATTTATGTTTTATTCACTGGTGTTTTTATGGGTGCAGCACCAATGGTAATAACTTATGTAGTTATATACAAGAAGCATAGATTTCACTTCTGTGTCTGTTGTTAAGTAACTTGAATTTCAGTAATTTCCTTAGCCTCTGTGTTGCTTCTCCCTCTTACACTGTTGTTCTCTTTTCTGTCTCTACCAGCTCCTTCTACTACTATTTTTAAAGTGCCAGGTCTCAGCACAGCTGTAAGCAGCTACATTATTTCCAGGAGAAATTATCTCTAATGTTTTATTTTACAGTAGTCACATGGACAGCTTCCCAGCTAAAGAAAGGATCAGTTGATTCACCTTGCAAAGTATGACTTCTCAAAATTATCTGTGGCTAAACTCCTACTCACTCAGCATCTCCTAGGTGACAGTGACTGCACGTACTCCAAGATATTTTAAAATAAAATATCCCGTAGTTACAATCACTGGTTGAATTATGATGGTAGCGGGGTTTGGTATCTAGCCTAGAGAGCTCCCAGAGGTGGCTGGGATTGTACGTACTGTGCTTGCTAACCCAGCTCAAAGACATCCATGAGAGACAGAATTTAAAGCACTGATGACAGTATTTTAAGTTAGGTTGTCTACCTGCCCACTGCAAGCATCAGTGGAACTGGATTGGAGACAGGAAAAAGAGTGGAAAAATCAGCCCCAAATATCCCAGAATAAAGAAACAACATTTTGAGTCTTTTGATGAACATTCCTCCAACTGTTAAAAAATCAAGTTCTTCCAGAACTAAGTTACTTATTATGCAGGAAAACAACACTCTTGCCTTACCGCTAGTAGCTGGCATATAAATCTAAATGAAGCAAGCAATAGTAAAGCAAAAGGCAGCCGAGATGTGCACAAACATGTGAACCCGTGGGTTGGCTGACAGCTAACGGAGCGATGCAGGCAGTGCAGCAGTGCTGGGACGGACAGGGGGATAATGATTTCTTGTGAGAGAGGAGACATGACATGAGCACTGAGGGAAGATAAAGATGTTCAGACAGAAGGTCTGTTCCCACACCCAGCCTTCAGTTTCCTTCACCAACACTGCTAACTGCTGCTCTAATGATTCCTTGCAAAAATAAAGCAGCGGCTCAAGAGTGATGAGTGAGAGGATCACAGCCTGAGTGTATGGGAGTTCTGCTCGGTTCCTGCTCAAATGCCTCCTCTGCATCACGTGTTTGTTTTGCTGTTGCCTACTGCGCTTCCTTGGAATCAGTTGTTGCATCAAGAGAAGACACACCATTTGTATTTTGTGGTTTCAGATCATGGTATGGAGGAAAGACTGAAATGCTTGCAAAAATGTAAATGGTTTGTTTTTCACCATTTTGAAGATTTGAAAGTGTTTGTCATTTTGGATGCCTGGGCAAAACAGCATTGAGTGTTATCTATTGTAGGCTTAATCTAAATTTAAAAACACTGGTGGGATAACTTGCAGTCAGTTAGAAGCTGTGCAGGAGGAGTGTCAGACCTGTCCTGTCTCTACCTTCTATCTATCCAAAGTGCCTAAATCCAGAGCTGAAGCGTGTTACCAGAGACCCCTGCTGCCACCGAGGCCATCTCTCCAGCAGCCTGCAATTAGCAGGGAGTGGGGCTGGAAGCTGCGTCTGCTCTTACTCCCTCATGTTCCTCATGACTTCATTTAACTACACGGAGTGCTGCTCCCATCAGCTCTGCAGCAGCAGCGGGCAGGGGAGGCTGAGGGGAGCAGGCAGGGAGAAGAGTAGGTTGTAGTAGTGGTGGAGACATTGGCTGTGGGGCCTCGTTGGGTTGGACAGTAGAACAGGGACTTGTGAGCCTTTTTACAGCTCTACATCCTATTTACAAGATGGAGGAAACCTCTAATGCCAAGACTACTGGCTCTTCATGCTGTTTCCACTCTCTGGACTGTATCTGAAGCATATCAGCTTTTGCAGTCATGCCAAGAGTACCCTGTTCTGCAGAAGGCTGCAATTGTCTGCTAAGTAGGCAGCACCTGACACCCTGAACCCCTCCCAACCACCTCAATCTCTCACATCTTTCTTCATGGGAAAGTCAGAGACCCTTATTAAGCACACACTAGATGGTGGTGTCCTTCCTAGGAGAACTCTGATGCTACCTATCTGTATGGCTGAGGGGCACACAGGTTGCGTTTTAGCTTGACTGAACTCATGGTTCATGCAGAGGCAATGTGGATGTGGTGTGGGGGTCTCTGAAGCACTGTGGTCTTCATTTGTAAGACAGCTGATTGCAAGAATGTCCTGGTGTAGATGGATTGAATTAAACTGGCAGAAGGTTTTTCTGCTTGTGTGATTAATTCTGGCTGGGGAAAAAGTGCAATGCTATAATTAAGAATACAATGTTTTCTGCCAGGGTTGGCTGCATTTCGTTTAAGGAGGCCTCATGGTAGAGATAACTAGGAAAGTAAAACTAGGTATGGATGAGACCTCAGAGCTAAACTCATCAAAAGGCTTGGATACATCAATAGTTCAGATTATTTTTTAAAAGATCTGGAAAGATTGACTGAAAAAGACCCAGGAGTGCATGCACCTTCTCTCCCAGTGACTACTCTCCAAACTAGGCTATGGTGTTGTTGTCCTGTTACAGTCCATGACCTATTTCATTATTCAGTGCCATATGTAGCAGTCTTCAGAGAAAAGACAGACAAAGGCATCTAGAAAACCTTTTAGACTGGTGGTTGTATCAAGGAGTTGTGGTGGTAAAGGTTCACATTTCCCTGGGCAAAGGATGAAACTGTTTTTCCCTTGTTTACGTTCATGTTCTGACAATTTACCACTGATACACAGGACTAATCTCTTTCCTTGCATTTTGTGCAGATCCTGACCCAAAGAAGAAGTTCTGAGATGTCTGGCTGAATGAGTCCTGGTAAGTGTGACAGCTCTAGTACGTGGACTTGGATGGCACATGGAGGTAATGTAAATGTGGAGCTGTATGATAGTGCTGTACTTTTTCAGTTGTGCTCAAAGGGGCATTTAGGTTAGGGCACCTAGACTCAATTTACAGTGTGGTGGCAATATGTGGCTTGAGTCTGCCTGAAAGAAAGCCTGATGCTGATGAATTAGTTTCATATAATCATTTAGGTTGGAAAAGACCCTTAAGATCATCACAATGATTGGTACACCTGCAGGGGTGGCAGTGAATGCAAAAGAAGGATTTGTTTCAAATCTTGTCTCTCTGTGGAACAGAAGCGCTCTAGCTCCATGGGATTTAAAGCACACATTCATTCCTTCTCTAGCTGCTCAAAATGACTATTTTCAATGTCAGAATGCTTCCATTCCTTTAAAATCAGTGATAATTTTGCTGTCATACCCTTTCTTAATAGTGTTGTCATTAAGACCTGTCCTAGTGCCTTTCATACTTTAAGAAATTTTAAACTACATTGTAGTTTACTACTAGACCCTCCAGGTTGAAGGCAGTCTCATCCCCTCTTGTCACAGGGCATGGGAGATGTGACACAAGAAGGTGCTGGACACTGCAGTTTGCTGCAGACAGGTTCAGACTCTGGTTCCTGCTCTCAGGGTTGTTCAGTTGTTTACGCAGCAGAGTTCTAATGCAAAAGGCTCTGGAATCAGCGGTAAACCCCAACATGGTTGGCCCCTGCTCAGCTGTGCATCACCATCACTGCAGGCAGTGACATCTTTTGTGGTCTTTCCAATCTCCTGCAGTTTGCATTTGTCCATCAGAGAAGCCCATTTGCTGCTGTGTATCTGTCTTGCCTAACAAGAGAAGTCAAAATGCAGCAGCAGGATTAGACTTACATTTAACTTTGCTGTGCTAGTCTTACTTCAGTTTCGATTCACCCCAGATTCTCCGCTGACTACCATGGAGTTCCTCTGGCATCCCATATCGGTTCAGCAGCATGGCAAATCAAGCTCATTGTTGGAAACATGGTGCAACGATTAAAGCAGCAGCCGTAGCTATTGTTTTCTCACGCAGGCAGTTCTCAGACTCTCCTCTGCTGTGCCTCTCCTCAGCAGCTTCTCTTGCTGTGTTGGGTTTGCAGTACATGATATCGCTAATCTCCCAGGCCAGGCCTCTGCACACAGGATGCTTCCTCCTTGCTAACAACTTGCCTGGAAGGGATTTTGTGCTACAGACCTTGGAAAAAAAAACCAAAAAACCTGAAGAGTAAAGTGTTCTCCTTCTGCCTTTGTCCGCGTGTGAAAGTGAGCATGTGGGATTCTGCCTCTGCCGCTGCACAAAAGGGCCTTTCTCTCTGCCCGTCCACAGGCTGCGTTTCCTCACTGTTCCCACTGTTCTTCCCTCTGGATACCATTCAAGGGACAAATCGGGGTAAATAAATGTCCTCTGCTGTTCAAATGGGTTGTCGCAGCTTACGTAAAATACACCGTCTCTTTGAAACTGTAACCAGTTCAGCAAAGTGATCGTTATTCTGTGCCACATTGTTATTTTCTTCCGCATTTTAATAGCTTTAGCAACATTTAGAGTATCATATAGCACCATACACATGCATTATTTTTCTTCCTAAATATATTTAATACGTCCTCAAATTTTAACTAGAATAACCTCTGTATTTGCAAACTATTGTGCTTAGCTTAACTGTTAATAGTCTTATTGGTGAAATATTGTACCCAAGTGAGTCAATGAAGCCTTTTTTTTTTACTGTAGTGGGATTGAATTTCACCCATAGGGTTCAGTGGGATTATTTTGTGTGGAGACTAAGCATATGTCAATGTCACATTGGTGCCATGTTTGCAAACAAGCACAGAAAGATAAATACATCAGGGAGAAAAATCTCATTTAATGACTGGTAGAGATGTTAAAAATGTCTCTTTTCTGGAGGATTTTGCTGTAACGTTGAGGACTTTGTGTTAGGGGTTGACCTGCAGGAAACAAGCTCTGCAGGAAAGGACCTGCAATGTGCCCTTGTGGCCAAGAAGGCCAATGGTGTCCTGGGCTGCATCAGCAAGAGTGTGAGCAGCAGGTTGAGGGAGGTTCTCCTCCCCCTCTGCTCTGCCCTGGTGAGGCCACATCTGGAGTGCTGTGTCCAGTTCTGGGCTCCCCAGATCAAGAAAGACAAGGAACTGCTGGAAGGAGTCCATTGGAGGACTACAAAGATTATTGAGGACTGGAGCGTCTTTCTTACAAAGAAAGGCTGAGAGGGGATCTTATCGATGTTTATAAATGTCTCAAGGGTATGCGTCAAGAGGATGGGACCAGACTTTTTCAACGGTGCCCAGTGACAGGATGTGTGGTAACAGGCACAGACTGAAGCACAGAAGGTTCCATCTGAATATGAGGAGAAACTTCTTTACTTGGAGGATGCCAGAGCACTGGAACAGGCTGCCCAGAGAGGTTGTGGAGTCTCCTTCTCTGGAGACATTCAAAACCCGCCTGGACACATTCCTGTGTGATGTGCTCTAGGTGAACCTGCTTTAGCAGGTGGGTTGGACAAGATCATCTCCAGAGGTGTCTTCCAACCCCAGCCATTCTGTGATTCAGTAACAGCTTAGGACTGAATGAAAACCCTTGTCTTCACCTTTTTTTCTCTTTCAGAACAGCTTTGAGAACATGTAGGAATTTGCAAGATAGATTTGGACAAGCTGACTGCAGTGCTGTCAGGAGGAGGTAGCACAAAGGTGCTAAACAGTGAATGTAGAATAACTAGAACACTCACCAACATGAGGACATGAAGTGTCTTAAACAGAGAGCCTAGTGTATTCAAAACTGTACCTAGTGACGTTAAAATTTTGGTAGATGCAGAGCTTGCTTTTGCTGCCTCAAGTTGTGACTACAGTCATGTAGTATTCAGTAACACCTGAGATTGCCTTGCCTCGTACATGACATTCCAGGTGGGCAGCAAGTAACTCATATGCTCCATGATTATTTGTTTTGCAGGTGCCCAAAGTGAGCTCAGGCTGTTGACCTGAACATGCTGTTCCTCTGAAAGCCTTTGAATTTTGAGTTTTCTTCCCTGAGATCACCAGAACAATATTGTTAATCTCCTGGACAAAATGAAAGTCCATTTTTCTTCCATCCCATTCCCAGACTCTTTAGGCAAAGTAATACTTGAAGTAAGATTTATTTTTTATTTTTTTAATATCATATAATCTGTTTCACATCAACTTCCTGGATAAGAACCTGGACACCTTATATATGCCTGCTTTAATTTTTTGATCTGTCTCATGTTTGTCTCTGTCTTGTAGTAACAAGTGTTTCAGTTTTTTCCTGTTTCCTTTTCAGATTTTACCTTCTGTGTCATCCACACAGAGAATGAGTGTTTCTTTTTTTCCCATATGCTATGCCTGGCAATAAAAATTAACTTTATGACAGCAAGGAGGAGTTTGCTCTTCAGAACTATTTTATCGTAGAAGGTATAATGGCATGTATCTTCTTCTGGGAATGGAGTCATGCAGTGAATTAATATTGCAAAAACCAAGGGGCCTGAATTACGGCATGAAAACTGCAGGCTATTCCTAAGTGGATTAAAAAGCGGGGTGCTTCTCTCACACCTTAAGCAAAAGTAATGAATGGCACAGATGCTGCTCTTGTGGATGAGAAATTAAATATGAAATGGAGGTAGGGAGCAGCTGGCCAAGTGGCAGAATCCCACCAAGTCCCTTGGGTGATATTGGAAAGCAAAGGATATTGGTTTACAGTGTGGTTCTGTTATGTACCAAAGAGAAATTTGCCATTTAAGAAAAAAATCTAAACAACAGCATTATTTGTAAAATGGGGATTAATTACATTTCTCTTCTTGGCAGGGGTGAGACTGGCTGAAATACTGCACCTACTTTCAGGCACTGTCCTTGACTAGAAATGTGGATTCACTGGAGAGAATTCAGAGGGTAACAAAGGGAACGTAAGGTTTAGGAAATGAAGAAAGTTTCAGAGCACTGGCTATGTTTAATCTAGGAAATGAAACTCTGAGTGGGGAACATGAGAAGTCTTTCATTATGTAAAAGGGTGCTATTAAAGATAATGATCAGTTCTTCTCTTTGTTCTTTTAGGAAGTGCAAGAAGAAATCAGATTAATTTTTGCTTACTCTGCAGTTAAAAAGATTCAGGCTGGATACTGCGAAAGGTTTGTTAAGGTAGTAATATTCCTATTAGTCTACCTAAGGATGCACAACATCCTCATTTCTTTATTAGTTTATTACTAAAAATCTCAGTGTCTGAAATGTGCTTTAGGTACACTTCGTATTTTGTAAGCTGTTGAAGTGTGTTCAGACTGCACAGGACTTCTGAGTGATTTCTGGATAAATTGAACAAAGATGCCATGTTTCTAACTATATATGCTTCCAATTATCTTGAGAGCACTGTCTGATAGCTTATGGGCTCAGTCATTCACATTTCATTCTCATGTTGAGCTTTGGAGAGAGCTAAGCATGCTACAGTCTAATAAAGCACAAGAGAAAAGTAACTTGGAAAATCTAAACAAAAACATGGAAAATGACTGATTATGTTAAAATTGATTGATTAAACGCTTGATAAAAGATGTCTGCAGATGCTGTAGGGGGAAGGAACAGTTGCAGGAGTGTGAGAAAGTGACCTTGGCAAAGTGAGGCACACAGGGGATGAAGGAATATCTTCCTGACACAGAGCTGTAAAAGAGTCGTGTGAAAGTGGGAGAGTGGGCAGATTAAAGCAGTGGCAGATGAAGTGTAGGAGGCAGCAAAGAAAAGCTGCAACATACATGTGTATGAAGTAATAGATCTCCTTCCCCCTTCCTTAAATTACTGGATGGGAGGTGGGTCTGGTTTGAGAGAGCTGTACAGGAAAGAGAAAGCACTCATCAGTCTGGACCTGCCCTGCACAGCTCCTGGGGAAGACTTGGTGTCATCAGAAACCTCTGGCTCTCCCCATGCTTGCCTGGTCAGGAGCACTTTCCTACTTTGGACACCGCAAATACTCAGTGGTATCTGGAACTCATGTTCCTTCTCCTCTGGCAGCCTGTGGACATAGAAAAAAGTGTTGTCTGTTTTGCTTTCTTTGCTTTGGTTGAACCCTGAATTTGCACGTTAAGGATTCCATTCCTTTGTTTTAATTTTGTCAATTCTGTCATGGTATATTCTTCTCACCTGCTCCAGTTACAGGCTTTCAGGATTGCTGGTGACCTTGCCTTAATTTGCACAAGCTGCTTCACCTCCATGATACTCTCGTGGTGCAGACCTCTTGCCTTGGCCTCACTTCAAATGTCACTATTGCTTAGAGTTTTTCACAAGTGCTCCTTTTTAAAACCTGCCTGGTGTTGTGTTTACCAGCTATATATATGTACTAATAAAATGAACAGGGTTATGGCTGTCCTGGCTGATCCCTAAAACTGCTGGCATGGCCATGTCTGTGCTATAAAATTATCTTAGCTAGCAAAACAGGATGATCACATCCAAACCGTCATGGGCAATGATGCCTTGCTCCGGCTGAATCCTGCCTGTACTCAGGAATTATTTGGGAAGGTACCATGTGTACTAGTGCGAAAGAGTGCCAAGGAGCACTTTGACATTGTAACAGTATTGATGACTGAATTACCATGCCTGCAAATCTCCTGTTAAGTTCATGACTAGCCAATGGGTCCTACCTTCAGAAGTTGCTCTTGGAGAAGGCTGGTGCTCCAGGGTTTGATCCAGGCAGACGTAAACAGAATAACAATTCAGCCAGCCTCGGCTTGGCTGTTGTGCGTTCTGGCTTGAGCAAGTCTAAGATGTCTGGCGTGTCCCAGTTGTTTTCACCTAGCACAACTGATACCCCTCGTTACACTTGCTGCTGGTATGGAAAATTGATTTTCCTGCAAACTGGTAAACAACAGAGGCCTGATTTTTCACAAGAACACAAACAGACCAGAGAGCTGACAAAAGTTTGTGTGGGGAGGTTTATGGCATTGTCTAACCATAACTTGACTAACCTTTCCTGGAATAATTAACTTTGAGGGTCAACATTCATGTTTCTCTCTGCTACATGAGATTCACCATGTCAATAACTTCTCACCCTGCATTTTCCAAACTTTCAAACAAATTTTCTAACCTTTTGCAATTAACACTTTCTGGCTTATCGTTGTAACCTTAAGCTCATAAATTTAAATTAAAAGATGAAAATTTGCTGAACACAAAGCTAAGAAAACATGTTTCTTCTGAGAAGTAAATGCAGAGGCCATTTTTCTCACCTCTAAGACCTCTGCAGCTTTGACATCCATATCTGAACTATGTATCCTAGGGAGACCAATTTTAGACACTTATGTTAGAGTGGGATGAATTGCATTTGTGAAGTGGCTTTCTCCACTGGCAGTAAAGGTAGCCCATTGTAATGAGTTCCGGTACAAACGTGGGGATAAGCCAAGTAATAATAGCAGTCTACATTCACATTGTAGGATAATTTTCTACAAGATGGTAAATCATCATCGGAGGATCAGCTTTGAACAGATTAAATGAAGAACAGTTGTAGATCAAAGTGAATCCAAATCAGAATCATGTCCTGGATCAGTGGTCATAGCTTTGGCTGTGAGGTGCAGAGATTTTTGTTTCTTGACCCTTTCTCTTATTTTATATGTCAAGATAAACAGTTTCTGTAGGCATAGATCTATGAAGCAGAAACGGGACAGGAAAGCTGATACATTTCTGTCAGAGGCTGGATGCCCAGCAGACCAAGCTATAGCTGAAAGTTCTCTGAGGACTGTTGCTTGTTGGAAACATGGCTTCCTGAGGCATGCTGGCATTGCTGTTGCCTGGACTAACACGGAGGAAATACATGATGATGTTTATATCACGTAATTTTGTCAATGTCCTCCCCTGTAGGCAGATGAAGTCACGGTTCTATGTAGTCAGAAACAGATACATAAAAAATTTCTGAATTGGTATTGGTAAAATACAGGGACTTTAAAGAAAAAAAAATAAATTATTTATTTATTTTAAAAGACATTGGGTTTTAAGGATTAGATAGCCAAGAATTTGGAGGTTAGAAGGTCTATGCTTTCCTTCTGGTGTAGGTACTATCATAATTCAAATTCCCTTCTGAACTAAGTTCCAAATTCAGCTCGAGCTCTTTAACTTGTGATTCTGATATTTCAGACCACTTTTTGCCCTTAAATTTCTTCTCTGGAAACGCAGCTTCTCAGGGTGGACCCGGCTGTGTTGGCTGAGAACTTCTTGCCTTGGGACCCCATCTAGTGGGCAGAAGCTTGCACTGAGCAGCACAAAGAGCAATTTTACTTGTGCTGCCTTCAGAAACAGAAAGCAGTAAAAGGAGCTGGTATGAAAATTCCCTACAGAGCTTACTAATCACAAGTGAAACCACTATGCGTTCATTATTCTCCTGCTGACATTTTGCATCTGTGTTTGTCTGTATAGACAATGTTACTTTGCATAATGTGCAGAAGCATTTTCATAACATAGCAGAAGCATACCCCAAGCCTATAAAAAAAGAAAGGGAAGAGAAGAGAGAGAAGGAGAAAGGAAAGGAAAGGGGGAAGGAAAGGAAAGGAAAGAGGAAAGAAAAGAGAAAAGAGAAAGAAAAGAAGACTTGAAAAAGGGGAAAGGAAAGCCCTTTCTTTCTGTACACCTGTCTTTCTTGTACTGTTTTAAGGGAATGTCTGCATGATTTCACTGAGTACTCTACACTCATTGGTAAATGATTCAAGGATATCAGTATTACTCTATGAAGTTATGGATAAGTTAAGAGGCTTATTAGGTAACCTTGAAAATAGGAAGCATTCCAGGAACACTAGAAGGTCTGTCAGAGCCAAACATTTAAAAATCTGTGTTTTGTCTTGACACAACTGCTTATATGCCAGATTGCTAAAATTATAACCATGGTCAGACATGAACTGGTTGTTCTACATACATATCAGGAAAATAAACGGAAGTGGCTTGAGAAATGGCAAAAGGTTTTATGGTTATATCCAAGTTACTTTCACAAATGGCATTTTTCTGGTCTATCTGTCAGATTAGTTTAGCAAGCCAAATTTGGATTTCAGTTGCACTTAAGTCATGCAGTGCTGCTGAAGGGAGTAAGATATATAGCTAGACAGAGCATATGGCCCTAGCTGTCTAAAAATTTGCCTTTTTAAAATAAAAAGGAAAAGAAATAAGGAAATAGCTAAACTATCTGGTAAGGATAAAGCTGTTTTCTCTGGCAAATGTGTTTTACAGAACTAGCTATTTTCAAGAGAGCATCAGTAGCTGTACATAGCTTGGTCTCACAATTTAAAATAGACCCCAATGGAAGCACTTTCTGAAGAGTTTCTGTGCTATCTGTATTTTCAGAGAGGATCATAAGTGATGGAGACTGAGTGCTCCCGATTTTGTATAAAACAGGGTTATTTTACAAAAAGTTATTTCGTAAAGGATAACCTGATTATTTTTGTTAAACTGCATAGACAGGTTATTTAAAAACGCTGCATGGAACTCCCAAGGTAGAGATATTGGAAGACAAACGAGGGCCTGACTAACATAAAAAGAGCATTGTTGGCAAAGAAGCCTTTTCTACCTTTGACTGTTGAACCATCATTCTGCGCTGCACTTTACCTTCTTTTTTTTTTTTCTTAAATTTAATAATGGAAAAAATGATTGAGTATCTGGAAGGCATTTCATGCCTTGAAAATGTGAAACTTCAGTTTATTGTTTGCGAAAGAGGTAGAGTTTTAAAGGAGGAAGGGGTTGTGTGTGTGTGAGTGATTGACAAATGATTTATCCTTTTATTCTTTGTAGTATTTCTATTGGTTTTCAGCCTTTCTTATTTTGTTCTTTGGCTTCTACAACCGACATATCTTTTGCAGCACATTTACAGCTCCATTTTACACTGTCACGGGACTGATGTAGAGAGAGGGCCAGATCTTTAGCTGTGCAAATCCCTGAGAAGCTCTAAATTCTCTCCTGGCATGGGGAAGCTCTGACTTTTTTTTTTTTTTTTTCCCCCACTGTGTTTCTCAGTCTGCAGAGTGAAAATACTTTCCAAAATAAATGATCCTGGAAAAAATGGCTTTCAGAATAAATGATCTGAAGCACAGTGCTGGAGTTACAGCAGCTGGAATGGTCCCGTAAGACCCATTACACTGACCAGCAATTGTCCTACCTCAGCTCCCAAGGAAAAGCATGAAGGGCTGACAGAGGTAAATACTGGTAATGTTTTTAGGAAATAGATCTTCTTATTTGCAAGAAAACTTTGCTATCACAGCTATATTCAACTCTAGACTAGACAGAAATGTGTTTTTTACTGTGATTTCTGAGTTTCAGAAAAAGTTCTTGGACTGAGGCCGTAGTCAATATAAATGGAAGTTCTTCTCTTGACTATACTGAGGTGCAAGTCTCCTACTGGGTGCCAGTATGTTCCACTAGTTAAGCTATTTCCGTTTGATATTTGACTATTCACATTTTAGAGAGACCGGACACAGTGTGAGAAACAGTCATTCGGAGAGGGAAGATTTGATCCCTTTTTTAATCCAGAAGTTAATACTGAAGAGCAGGAGCTGCAGTGGAGGAGCAGGGGTGTTCCCAAACAGCAAGGGGCTGAGAGGAGAGGATGGACAGAAGCCGGACAGCGTGCTAAGCCTCGCGCTGCATGGCCAAAGGCTGTGAGCGTCTCCTCTCACAGCTCAGAAGGCAGCCTGTCTCTGAGGGTACCTTCTCAAAATGTTCTCATGCTTCCTCCATGCTGAGGAAGGTCTTCCCACCCTGGGCTTGGGTTCAGTGAGCCAGCAGCAGGTACAAGGCTGGTGGGAGCAGCCTCATCTCCAGCTGCTCGCCTGGTACAAGCCTGGCCTCGCATGTCTTCTCAAACTGCATGGTACCCGTGGGGCCCTGCACCCAGGGCTAGTCTGCTGACCTGGGCTTTCCCGGTGTGAAAGGCAAGGCATAAGTGTAGCCTAAGAATTAATAAAAAAATGTAAATACATCTTCAGTGTGGCCTGAAACTCCTCTTAGAACCTTCGAAGCCTTTCCTAGAAATTCCATATCCACAGGTGTATTTACATGGAGATAAAGGTAAGTTGGTTTGGTACAGTTTTTTTTTTTTCCCCAAGAAACAAAATTTTATATAAAAAAAAATCCTAATCAGATCTATTCAGTTCTCTAAAACACAACTTACATCAAAATATTTTCACACTGAACATGGCTGATGGATCGTGCTTCAGAAGCACATAAACTAGCATTGAGCTGAGCTGTGGTGTCCACATGGAGCAGTGTCACTCTTTGTGGGAGTGTAGCTATGTTACTCTGTGTTCAGGAGAAAACTAATACATCTTCCTGTCTTAGTAACTTGGGTTTAGCTCCATGTTGATATGGCTAATCTGTGTTTGAGTCCTAAAGAGGTTCTACTGGTGCTATCCAGAGTTTTCTAAACCATTCATCAGTGCCTAGTATAGCTACCTCCTGATGGTCTGCTGGCATTGGCTTACATTTCTTACACAGGAAAAACATTAGGTCCCTTTCTGTTGAATGCAAGCTAATACTTCATATACTATAAATATGTTATTTAAGATGAACTTTGACATCTATCAAGTATATTGCAGCATGAAGTTTAAATAATTGGCAATGCTGAAATAATATCTCATTGAAACCAGAGCTTATGAGTCATAATATATTGCAGAAGTGAAATGAGGCTTTAAAATAAAATTGACCAGCTTAATGGGCCAATTGTCTAAGTGCAAATACGCTCCTGTAGAAACTCTGATCTGTTATTTTGGTTTCCTTACAAAATGCTGTATGATGTGTTATAAGGAAGAAGATAGACGTTCCTGACTGATGCAGTTTCACTGATGGCCAACACTATGCCGTGTGTTTGAAGAGAAGCCAGAGACATGGAAGAGGTTTTCACCAACTTTCCTTCCCAAAATGTAATTTTGAATTCATAAGGGCCTCCCTCTACCCTACCAATGGCCCAGTTTCAGTCCTTGAGGACCATCAGTCCCTGCCCCAGTGATGTCGCAGTAGTGCTGGTCTCCAGCTCCCTACAGCCCCGGGCACCACTGAAGAGAGGCTGGCTCTGTCTTCTTTACACCCTCACTTCAGGTATTTATGCACATTCATATGATCCCCTGAGGTTTCTCTTCTCCAGGCTGAACAGTCAAGTTCTCTTATCCTCTCCTGGCATGTCAGTTGGTCTAATCCCTTAATCATTAGCATAGCATTTCCATGGAAATGCTTATGTATGCAAATGTTAATAATGTACATAACAATTAATTCAAGAATGGTAAAAGAAATGCTAGTTGGTAGTCTTGTAAATGGTGGCCAAAATTATCAAGTCACAAAAATACTTTGAATGTTTAAAGAAATCTGAGGTGATTCTAAATGTTATTAAATTTAAACACTGCATATAGACAGTCCCATATTTGGACAGCTGCTATTTAAATTGTTTCCTGGGGGGAGTTGCTGGTCTTTGGTGTTGATCTTTATCTGTACTGTATCTACCTAGAAAGATGTAATTGTACGTGGGTCCTCTTCTGATCTGTTTTATACACACTCCTCACCTGGTTGCTGTTCCCTAGTCTCTTCTTCCAGCAGATTACATTCAGCAAGCAAATGTTCATTAGCTTCTGGAATGCAAATCAGTTATTTGACCTTTTCAAGATTCCTGGTGCATATTTTATAAGTGTTGTCTTAACATAAGAATGACTTTATTAGACCAGGCTAGAGGTACGTTTAGTGTCTTCTCCCTGTCTATGGCAAATAGCAGGTCCCTAGGAAGGATTTAAAGAACACAGCATGTGTCGTGCTGCTCCCCAGAGCAGTTTCCATCCTTTTACCAAATTTCAGGTCAAGAGCATTATGAGAGGAATACAGTATCTCTGCAGCTGTGAATTCAGTAGGGCTGAGTGTGGAGAACGGCTTTCAGGACCAGCAGCAGCCCACCATGTCCCAGGTGCCTCTGAGGTCCATCAGCAGGAATCGCAACTGCCTGTAGAGAGCCCCATCAGAAGACTGATGGATGGCGTGGTTGGTTATGCTGGTAAGTTATACATATCCCTGCTTGTTCTGTGGCTCTATGAGTGGTGAGAGATGGTGGCATTGTCTTCCTGGTCCTCCTCTCATCCCCTGGGCTGGCACTCGTAGTGGGACGTCTGGGCATCTCCCTTTTCTTTCTTCTTGAGAACTAATAGAGGAGGGTGCCGTGGGAGGGGGTAGGTGAGTGGAAGGAGAAGGAGTAGCAAAAAGTAATAATGAACAAGGCACAGAGCAAGTCAGAAGTCCAAATATTGAGACAGCTGCTCTATATTACTTGACACTGGAGCTTTAATGGACTATTTCCATGTGGTTCTCGTGAGGCACAATTGTATCCCAGGGCACGTGGCCCACTAGGAAATTGCTGGCATACTTCTGTCAGGAAGGGAGTGACGCTGCAAACGTGTGTCCTTTCTGCTAGTAAGGAGGTACATGTGTAGTGGTCTGTTTTCGGTGACTTTTTTTTTTTTTTTTTAAACTGGAAACAGAGGCAGTATTTCTGTTCCAGATACATTGTGCATGAGTTTAAAATGTGTGATTGATCAGAGATCCACAGAAAACCAGCCACCCTTTTCTGTTGCCCACCTAAACTCACCAAGACCAGGGGAGAGCTCTTGCTTTCCCTTCCTCATGCCTCTGTTTGCTGCCTCCTTTCACGATTCCTGTGAAGACACGACCTGCCAAGCTGTCAGGCAGCCTCTCAACCAGCAGCTATCACAATCAGTGTTACACTTTTTACACCTTTATACTAATTCTATCTAGGATTAAACAGGAAAAAACATCTGAAAAGTATAGTGTACTGTCTGTGTGCACACAGCTGAAGTTTAAGTCGAAGCTTTTATATGACAGTGTAGGAATGCAATGTGGGCTGCTCAGTTAGTATTTCCCAGAAAGCTTCCGAAAAGATCATAATCCTAAGGTGTCCTTTTTACAAGATTCCTCTTTCTAGAAGATTCATTTTTCGTAATGTACCACTGCAAACTATTTTTCCATTGCTTTATGTTTATCATGACCTATATGTATCTCTCATCTCTGATTTTCCAAAGGTCAACACATAATGCCAAATTCCTTGCTACTTCATTGCCTACTTCTAGTATTTTCTAAGCAATCACTCTCTTTTCTCCCATGTGTGGAAAATGTACAATTATAAACATGCCAAAATGAAACTTGTTTAAATTCTTTGGTCCTTCCTACCTTATTGTTCACAGAAGTCCTGACTGGTCTGTGCTAGCAGGCTGCACCAGCATCATAGGGTCAGAAACAGATATTCTGTCTAGCAATTACAGTGGGAAGGTGAAGTGTGAGGGTTAGTTCGTGGGCACCTTCGGGCTGTTTTTCTATCTATCTATCTATCTATCTATCTATCTATCTATCTATCTATCTTTCTATCTATCTATCTATCTATCTATCTGAGAAGCCAGCAAGAACTACTGGATAGAAGGTGATCCTAGGCAAATTTCAACTCAAGAAAAAAAGGCACACTTTTTTTACACTTATGATTAAGAGTTGGAGGAAAGTACAAACAATAGGGAATAATTAATCCCTGTGTATGTCCACGTTAAGACAGTCTTCATTTTATAGAACAAGTACTTCATCCAGGTGGTGTTTTGACCACACGTTTTCTCAATTGCATAGTGTCACCGCACAAAAGTAACAAACGTATCTGAATAGACTGTGAGGTATAAATAAGACGATCATGATGATTCTTCTGGCCTCAAACTTTATCTTTCCATTCAAGGGTTCCCACGCGTTGGAAACTCCGAGCAGCTGATTTCAGTCCCTTTGTCAGGGAGGGAGCACAATCTGTCACTCCCTGTGGTATCCTAAGCTATCCCAATGGTTACTGTGATGTTATGTTGTTGTTGTCTGGCCGTAAATGCCCAGACATCTTGACGACCACACTCAGCTCAAGATTTTTTCCTCCTCTGCAATGCTGTGGTATTTGTTTCACTTGGGGAACACTGCCAGTGGATGGGATTGCCTACAACTAGACAGGCCACCGAGGCAAGGAGGGAGGACAGCTGTCCTCAGCATTCAAAGCTTTACATTCTGTGCTGCTCTGATGTGACCTGGGCCTCAAAGTATTTATTAGGCTGGAAGAATGCCTTTTTTGGCCTTGCAGCTCTCTGAATCTGCCTACCTGTTCTTTAGGGTATGTTACAGTAGAATCCAGAGCAGTACCTAATGCTTCTTTATTGCAATACAAATTCTGCCCATGGAGAAAAAAATTTACTGCCATCTCTAGCTATCTGTGTATCTGGAACCCACAACTTCCTCAGGCTAAAATTAAAAATAATGGGAGTAGTGTTTGATTTGGATAACAGCAAGGTAGGAATCAAAATATATGTACTTGCATATATCTGTAACATATAAAATCTGTAAAATGTTATAGCCATGTAAGTATTACCTTGTGATAAAAATATAGTTGCAGAGGAACACTCAGCATGCCCAGGAAAATGCAGGCTAGATGACCTATGAGGAAAAATAAAAAGAACAAAATATTAATAACTTGTCTAATCTGTGTTTAAATGTGAAGAGTGTTTGTGTAGAGAGTCCTAAAGTCTTTGCTTGCGTAAAAGCACCCTTTGAAATCATATGAATCTTTAACCTGAGGTTGAAGGATGCTAGTGCGTGACTTATTTAGTGACAACTGAATGCGAAAGAGAAGAGTAAATAATCAGTTAATTGGAATAGGCTAAGAATTCAGCGAAACCTGCCTGTCAGGAACACCACAGCTGTACAATAACTGAGGAGCAGTAGTGGTAATGGTAAGAACTGGTGACCTCCAAATGTAGCTTCATCTGAAGCACCAGAATATGAACCACGGAGAGAAACATTAATTAGAGCCTGGGATAGAATAATCAAGTATGACTTTTCAATCTGTTTTCTGTAATGAAATGTTGCTTTGTTTTATATGCTATGGTGTTGCCTTTGAAGACCTGGAGAAGAAACTATAGAGCAGTTGTAGAAGCATCAATGTGACTCACTGCTGCTGCGAAACAGTGGTTTCTTCCTTTGTTGTTACTAAAAATTCCAAATGCTATCTGCTAAAACAGTGTAAATTTGGGGCCTGCCTGGGACCAACAGTCTTAGCACACTCCTCATTGTGCCTTCCTGTGCTGAACTCAGTCCTTTTCATTATAACAACCAAAGAGTCAAAGAAATCCTGCAGTAGTGAGGAAGAGGAATTAGGGGGTTCATCTGCTATCATTCCTAAAAAAAGCCACACCTGTGAAACCCTGTCAGATCTCCACTGTGTCATTCCTTCAAGCTGTTGTAATTTAGCTCTGAAACGAAACAATATCATTTTTTTTTTAAACGGGAGTTACCTGTTTCCAGGAATATTTTAAAGGTTCATTACTCCAGAGCACATTCATGTTCATATATAAGACAGTATATTATGCGTGGCACAGGCCATACCCAGCATAGCTACATGCTTCAGTGACATGAATTGATGGATATGCCACATAAAGCTCAATAACCTTGAGTAGTGGGATATGCCTGAACTTGACACTGTTGGATGTTTTCACATTAACTCTCACGTTGGACTCATCATGCAACCCATCTGCCATGTGATCTGTTAGGTGCTCCTTTCCTTCTCCTTTCCCCCTGTGAAACAGAAGCAGATAATTTCTATGTTGTCTGGATAAGGATATGAGAAATGTGAGGATTTTATTTTATTTATTTTTAATTTTTTTTCTGTAAGATTATTTGACCAAGGACCTTGTCAAATGGGATGATAAGGAAAAGGGGAGAGTCAAATATAGACATAAAAAGCCCGATCACGTAGTGGTAACAAAGTCAATAACCAGAAACATTAGTGACACTAATTGATAAGGAGAGTGGAGTGTGAGAATGATGAGCTATTCCAGGAAAACTAATCTGAACATTGCAACTGGTAAGACTTTAAAGTAGGAGGGCTGGGACGAGTTGGGTGGAGACCAAAGGAGTAGGAATTGGTAGAATTCTGCAAAGCCATGAAGAAGTATTTGGGGGAAGGGAATCAGGGGGGCACAAAGAGAGGAACAGACAGAAAGGAGTATAAAAGGGGCTGGTTGTGTGTAAAACAGGGCCAGTTGTCTGGCTGAAGCCTGTGCCCGGGCACCAGAGTCTGTCCTGTCTTCAAATCCTTCCTAGCTCTCTGTAATCTCACTTTCCATCCTGTGTGAGGCTGCATGGACTGAGCGTCAGCTACTGGGGGGACTGGTATGAATGGGCTGGGTGCCAGCTGTTGGAGTGCCTGCACTAGTGACCTTCAGATCCTGCCATCCCAAGCAGAGAAGGGGACCGGATCAGAGATGTTAGACACAGACTGAAACACAGGATGTTCCGAACATCAGGAACCCCTTTTTTTACTGTGAGAGCGACCAAGCACTGGCACAGGTTGCCCAGAATTGTTGTGCAGGGTCCATCCTTGGAGATATTCAAAACCATCCAGAGATGGTCCTGGGCAACTGGCTCTAAGTGGCCCTGCTTGAGCAAGTGGGTTGGACAAGGTGACCTTCAGGTGTCCTTTCCAATCTCAAGCATTCTGTGATTTTGTGCTTGGGCTGTCTGTGCTTATCTCTGGTGTGAGTCCTGTGTGTAGGTGCTGTTAACGTAGCACTATACCCAATAGCTGGCAGCTTCTAAAGCCTGAAGGCATTAAAATAGACTTTGCATGGTGATATCCAGTGGTGGATTTGGGACTGTAACTGCCTCACCTGCACTCCCCTGAGTGGTGAAGCCTCTGGACCACATGACTGCAGTGTAACTTGTTCCTATCTCTGCCCTCTTACAACTTGTGGCTGGGTCTAGATTTCATCTGTTGCTGACATTGAGATTAGTTGATAGAGGCAACTGTTGCCACAGTGGGTATCTGCAGAGCGTATTGTGTGACACTTGGCTAATTATACCAGCGTAAGATGAAAATCATTATGGTCCATATCTGTGCACTTTGTTGAAAAATAGATCTCATTATAATGGTAAATGAAGAGGTGCCACTGAGCTTGTACACTGATAGTGGGGTTTCCTATGGTATGGTTTGCCTAACTACAGTTAGTAAACTGTACTAAATGCTGTTGTTTTCATTAAGCTTTATCAGAAGCATTTCCAAAAGATCTGATTATATTAAAAAGAACAATAGCATTTGAAACCTGAGCTGTAACGATGAGAGACTGTAATTTGCTTGGTTAACCCTAAAATTTAGCAAAACATATTTAGCTAGGCAGTTAAGACTGATACCAGCTCTGGAGTATTTTATGCTGTCCAAAGCAGTAGCAAATATACTCTTGTTGCCACTTGCAGTAACTCACAAAATAAGTAGCTGAAACATTCTGCTGCACCAGGCAACCCTATATTTTCTGTTTGTGGCTGAGCTAACCCTCTGTCAACTTTTTAAAGAGGCATTAAATCAAGAAGCATATGAATCAGTGCTTCCCTGAGTCAGTAAAACCTTACCACTGACTCTGATGGGCTCCAGAGTGGGTCCTGGAACAGCAGGGTGACACATCACTGTTTAAATATCTTAGAAATGATTGACTCACTATACTAAGTGGTGTGTTTCTCTTCTTAGATATAAATTAGGATACTTACTAAGAGACTTGCTTTATTTTATGTCGCAGGGAAACAAATCCCAGCATTTTGTATACTGAGGTATTTTAACATTTGTTCAAAGGCTCGTATTAGAAGTGTCTGATGTTATGGCTGCAGTTCAGTCTAGCTCTATTGAATCGCTGCTGGACAATCCCCATCTGGCTGTTTAAAACAGCTTCTAGCATGTGTGGGGATTTTTGCAGCTGCCATTGTCCTCTTTCCCAGGAGCTGCGCAGTCATCTCTTGGTTGCACTTGCCTCCTTTTTTCCTCCTCCAAATGTCTTGGTTGTCTCCGGGTGTCATCTTCACATAGCCCATCCTCATTTCTGGGAGGGGTAGTTTTAGCTTTTGGCAGTGTACAGCTGCATGTATCCAGCCTTAAGATACTTCCAAGTTGGGCACTGAAAAAGAAAAAAAAGTTCTAGTAGAGGAAGAGAAAATACATCAAGAATAATGAAAATAAGAAGAAAGCAGGAGGTGGAGAGAGTAGTATTCAAGGGATGGAGTTGTGCTCTCCTCACATGGAAGAGACAAACATTTTCCCTCTGAGATCTGTGCTCAGCTGTGTGAACACCTTTACAGTGTTGTTAGCAGTCAAATGTGTGTCTGTTGCTGCTCTCTTGTTAGCTAATCTGCAGGTGCACTGCCTCAAAAGGTTTTTAAATTAAGTCTTTCAGGTGGTGGTATTGTCTTTTGAATAAGAGAAATTCTACTTGGTTTGTCTATGGACCTGATAATCTCGAGCTTCTGACCAAAAGCAGTAACTGAGGAAAGGGCATGATTTTTTTTCCCCATATCATCGAATATGCATGCGTTATTTTGTCTTTCATTTGTAATGCCAAAGGAGATGCTAGGACCAGGAGGGCTGTGAAGGAAATCCAATAGACTGCTCTATGATCTCCAGTGCACAGTATCCATTGTTCTAGCCTGGCTTTAGAAAGCTTACACTTTATATGAAACTATAAATATGCTACAACTATCTGAAAAAATGGAGACCTACAATATTAATAAAACAAGACTTCAGAAGCTGCCATACAAAGATGCATTAAGTTTTTTTGGAACTGAAGAAAGCTAAAAGCACAAGGCCACTATTAAAGCACTCTTACAGGCTAAAAGCATACCTCTTCTAACACCATTACATTTCATTTCATTACAGTTTTGATGTTTCCTCCAGTAGCTAAAATGCTAATGCATCTTCTTCTGAGCTCCATTTCAGGTCTTTGTGTTCCCCTTTATGGGAGCAGTTGAGCCATTACTTAAGCCTGTAGCAATTAAACAACCCACGTCAAGGGATTGGTATAAGACAAAGATGTAATTCTGAAATACCATATTCATGAAAGGATTTTAGCACATGCTCAGTTTTAAGTGCTTGGATAATCCTTTTGATACCCTGCTAAATCTCTGCTTTAAGAAAACCGTCTCTTAGGGAAGAACTTCTGTTTGGGAAGTGGAGGGATCGGGGAAGACACCTTCAGTGTCAGGGAGGAAGTGTGTTTGAGAGCGTAATGTAAATTATTTAATGATTAAAATAGTGGAGAATTTTTGGATGATAGGTTTTCTGCCTCATTTCAACACCACCGATTAACACAATATTGCAGTTTTTCCTTCTCTCCTATTTTGTGGATATCTATGAAGAGAAGGAGAATTTATTTATTGACTTACCTGGATACAACCTGGGACTGGTCTGATTACATGTCTGGTTCTTGCCCATGGCATGTTCCCCAGAGGCCTCAGAATGCCCTTTCACATTTCCTACATCCAACCACACCCTGAAGAAAGGTCTTAAAATAGAAGAGAGCTCAAATGTAAAGGCAGATAGAGCAGGCTGTACATTCCTCCATTTCTTTAAACATAATAAATATAGAACAAGAAATTAAAAGTAGAGATAGTGAAGAGTACTTTAAAGTTTTCCTGAAAATTGACCTTTTACCTCCCACAGGAAGGGAGAAGAGAAGGAGCTGTGTAAGTAAAGTGGGTTTGCTCTGGATTATTGTATGATAATTACTTTGACAGCTGCTTCTGAAGCAACATCTATGCTCAGTGCATATGCACTCATTCCACTGTGTCTGTCTCTGTAGATCTAATTCTGTCAGACTGAGTTATAATTTAAGATCAGTGGGAGGGAGAAGCCTGTGTCAAGCAAATGATAGTCCTAGACAGTAAGAAAGTGGGAAAGATCCTTAACAGAGCTATTTAGGAAAATTGGATGAATACTGGGGATGGGATTAGAAACAATTGGTTAAAGGTTTCTCCACGTCTTGCTCTGCTTCCTGTTTGCATAAGAACTAAGCATTACTTAGAAGTACATTGTTCTTGTATCAGATTTTCTTATACTGAGCACTGACAGATCTTGTTACTTAGAGACTTTGCTATTGATCCCATTCCTGTATAAGTAAACTGAAAATAGATCTTGTTATTTTCAAATACTTTAAATATCAATGAATTCCTTACTTATGGCCGAAGCTATGGGGTGTGATTAAATCTGCCATATGGTCAGTTTTTCTCAGACATGTTGTCCTTATTTCCAGGCAGAATTAAGAGGAATGTGATTATTTCTTTGCACTCATCACAAAGCCTTGTCAGAGTTCCTGCCCTTCCTTCTCTTCCCTCATATGGGTTCACATAATGGGTCAAATCCCTGTGGGGGTTGCACACCACCAGAATGGGGTAGAGTGACTGAGCCTATGCTCACCGTCCCATCTGGACATGTCAGAGCCACCACAGTGGCACCTTGGACCTTCTGGATAGAAATCTAGGAGCCCTGCAGGCACCAACCCCCTCCATTTTAATTGCTAGTATTCAGGGGCCATCAGAGTCCCACAGAACTGAGTGCCTTGGCTGTGGTTTTCCTCTGCCTCTATATGCCTCTATGTGTAGCAATTCTTCCCGCTTTCCCTACAAGACACAAAGAAATTTCTATCAAGTTGGCTGGTAACATTATGGAGATGGAAATAGTGAGTAGGAACTGGACTTCCTTTATGTTCACGCTAATAGGCTTTTTAGATAGTTACTATGCCTTCACATATTGCAGCCATGTTCTGAAATCCAGGGAGCTCTTAAGGAAGCAATGAGGAGTCTCATTTTACAGCCTGAGCCACCAAAGGGATCTCACGTCTCTACTAATAAGATTCTGGACTTAACGTCTCCTCACTGGTCTTCTAAGTTACTGATTATTTTAAAACTTCGATAATTTCTAAATAAAAAGTTTAAACTCTTTTCTGACATTAATCTGTTTCCCATGTACTTGGTGTTACCGGGAAAAGAAACCCCACTTTTATCATAAACAACGGCTTTTTTTTCAGGAAAGAAGTCTACCTTTTATTAAAATATGGTACAAAACTGCATATGGGGCAGGGCTTTTCTTCTGCCTTTAAATCATACCCTTATTGCCTATTAGGCTGCCCTTGGTTTTGGGAGAATAACTTGATTGGTTCTAAATATAGCATTGTATCTGCCCTTAAATGGGAGTGAAGGGGCAGTAGCCTTTAGAGAGGGGAATTATTTTTGTTTTCCTCAGCCAGAGTTTACTAAGCTGGGAAAGGCTGGTCTTCCTCTCTGCTTTGCAATTTTTCTATATCCCTTGGTAAGTCCATTTTTCAACTAGGTTTTTCTTCTTCATAACAAATGGGAGTGATTGTAGGAGGGTGTTGGGTGCTTTTCTGTAAAAAATAAATTACCTTCCTCAGGGAAAACAAGCAATAAGCAGGACGCAGATTGATTTATGAAAATACAAACAAAAAAGTAAAGTAGAATTGCTTTATTCTGTGCACAGTCAGCTTGATTTTATTGTGTATTACATTTCCTCTGTTTCTTCCTGCATATAAAGAACTACATTATATCAGTCCACAGCTCTATTGGAACATGTGCTTTTCCAATTGCACATATATTGGCAATGCAACTTTCTCGTGTGCCTATACTGTATAAAGAGACAAAACATGGTTTATATGAAGTATGTGTATAAATAATTAAGCATAAAATCCTATAGTAGCTGGCGAAACTATTTGGCATGCTGAAGAGTAGGATGTAGCTAAGACAAAAAATTCTATTTTTACTTTCTGTACTTTCAAGCACATGTCTTCAGAAGACACATTTCTGGTGTCTATATTACTCTAGGCTATGTGATGTGTTCTGTGTCACATGAAAATTCCAGCTAAATACCACTGATAGAATCCTGGGAAAGCACATTAATGCTCTTGAAACTACACCTGTGTTGATAATACCTGTGAGCCAAATTAAGTTTTGTAATGAGGGATAATGAAAGCTGGGATGGTGGGAGTGACTGACTTTCACTGTCTCACTGTCCCATATTCCTTGCTGTCTGGTTAAATGAATGTAGTACACTCACAAAGTGAAGGGAAATCTTAAAGCTTTATGGTAATATTTTGTTACTCTGTGCATTTGGAGTGTTAAGATGGCAAGGTTTCAAGTCAATGCAGCCAAACTCAGCCTAATTTAATTCCCAGTCATATAAGATCATGAGTTAGTACGAAAGTGTCTGCAGAAGTACTCTCTCTTGCCTATACAGTTCAGCTTATAACAAGGATGTGGCAAGAGAAATCAGTCCGGGGGCTTCTACTCCCTTCTACCATAAGAGTCATAGAAAAGCCAAAATTACATTTTTTAGACTCACAACAGTGCAGGAACTGGTGCTCCCCTCCACATCAATGACCTCACTTGAGGGAAGGGTACCTGAGTCTTTGCCTCATACCCGTTTGAGGCAGAGCATAGCTGGTGATTAACTCCATCAAGGGTTGTGGCTGTGACCATGACCATGACCACCCATGGCATATTCCAAATTGCCTTCTCACTAACTGTTATGGTTAGAGGGTGAAGAAAACCATTCAGGGACTATTACAAGGTCAAGGTGTGAATTCTAACTTAAAATACGTGCGCTGTAGCCAGTTGATTGCACTAACTACTTAATCTGCCTGTATGTAAGCAGAATCACTTGATGTAATGAGATGTTAAAAGTCTACTCATTCAAAACATATGAAATTATTGATAAAGAATATACCCATCTGTGATGGCCAGCATCATCAGCTGCTTGAAAATCTTGCTTTGCTAGACATTCATATGACTAGAAATTGATGAGAAAACTCCATTTTGAGGTTTAACAAGAAGAGTAAAGCACAATCTGAACCAGACTTAACCTGTTGTCCACAAGATTTCTGTTTCAAATCAATTTGTGAAACTAGAATAATGCTATTTCCATACAAAGGAGGTGTGATCAGTAAAATGTAAGACCAACTATGGTGTAGCTAAAGACATCAGAAAAGAAAAGGAATCTCAAAGTTTGCCATGTAATGTCTGGAATTCCATATACTTTGAACAAATGGGAATTTCATATACTTTTTTAGTTTCAGAAGTATTTGTATTCTGTTGTCAAAAAGTTAAAATGGAACTCTTCAATGGGAAAGACAGAAGCATCTTAAATGATGTTAGATTGTGTGGTTTTTTAAGTTCATCCTTCTTTATACACAGACATAAAGTTCTGTGTGAGATCTAAATAACACACACGCACAGAGAGCTAAAAGACTGAAGAGACATGGTAGCATATAAAAATTTTGTTACTAAAACTGAGAAGATGTTACCAGACCTTCTACATCCCATTCTGGTTTAGACTGCAGTGTCTATAAGCTGAATAATGATTAATGCTGGTTTTACAAGATTGCCATCAGTTTCCCAGGGGAAAATGTTCTCATGTTATTTTCTACTGTGATTTCTACAGAACAAATAGAACTGTCTGGAAAGGTGTTATATAGGTGGTATGGAATGAAGTTTATTTTATCAGCTAAATATCATGGGCTTTAATATACCATGGAAATATAAACTGTCAAAAAAGGGCTTCCTGAAAACACTTAAGTTTGAACAATGCGGAGAACAACAAGCAGAACTATAGACAGGCAGAGTAAACAATGTCTATGTCATTAGAAAAACAGGACAAATCCTCAGGTCACTACAAATGGTCAAAGATATTTAAGAAAGATGAGACAGAGAGTAAGATCAAGAATAAGGATATGTATATAGGAGCAGGCTGTACTGATCTTTCAGCCAGGACGAAGAGGATAGGCTACACGAGGGCAGGCAAGAACCTGCAAATTGTTTTTGGCACTTCTGCAGATGGAAAAGGACAGAGATGAGCAAAGAAGGTGCATGTTGCATGGTGTAGCATTGACAGGTCAGGCAGAGAAAGTACATGCTGTATAGTGCATCGCTTATGACAGGAGCCTCCTGAGTCCAGGAATGCAAGTTGTCTATCTATGGTGAGCACAACCATGTTCTCCTGCCCATGGCATTTGTCAACCCTATCCATCAGTTTATTTGGTTGTGTGCCTGCTCTCCAAGGCTGTGTGAATGATCATGCTAGAATTTACTGCCTGTCCTTTAAATCTTAAATTAACTCACTTATCAAACTAACAACGTCTATATCAGACCCTTGGCTTCTTTGCTCAAGAATGTGTTCCCTTGTCACATGGTCCTAGATTATTGCTTTCTATTCAGATCAGTATTACTATGGCATGAAACTATGCATATCCTGGCTTGGGAACTCCACCTTTTACTCATGACCAAGTATAAGTTGTTATATACATGCTACTAAGCCTGTGAAAATGTATGTTTGTGTAAACTGATTCTAACAGACTAATTAATTTGTGTTTTATACCAATAATCCTTAAGGACATTTTGACTGACTTAATGTTTTTGTTTGGGTTTAATAGGCTTCTGAGTGGTTCATACAGAATATAGATTAGTGCAGTTTAGGTCCTGCTGATGTTGCCAGCTTTTACAGTCGTAGAAATAAATAGGAATAATAAGGATAATAATTATGTTAATAATTATGAATAATAATAAATTAGGAGTACAATGGTGATGTGTTCCACCAAAAAGTAAAGGTCAGATGAGAGACTAAGTGTTGTAGGACCATCTTGTCCTGTATCTCCAGGGCTTTTTTTTGAAATCCAGGGAAGTTAATAGGATCTGCAAGGGTGAAGTTAAAGGGTTGTTTTTGACACACAGCCCATAGATTTCAGCAAGATCTCTGTAACACTTGCAGTCACATATCAGTAGAACTTGCTGAATAAAACTTGAGGTTTACTTTTAATTTGTTGCAATTATCCAGAAAATTCATTTATCTTTTCTTGGCCTATTTGTTGTCCTCCCCTTTTTTTTTCTTTTTAAAAAAAATTCTATTTTCCATTGGGAAATGTTCTTTTTTTCTCAATGCGTTTGCCAGACCACTGCCTGCTTCTTGCTGTTGGGTCAATTCCACCAATTGACATGCCAGTATAATTAGGTCTTCAGGCACTGCCAGTAATAAAATCTTGGTTCATCTAAATCGATAGCTTCAGTGGGACTTACCTGTTATCTGCATATCATGTTATCTAGTCTGCTAGTGGTAGGTTGCCTAAATATTAGTACATATTTCAAACACCTCACATAAATGCATGTCAGTGGAAAACCGTGTAAACAATCAATATGTTGTTCCTAGGAAGACAATAGAAACTTATCTTACTGTGAACTCAAGATACCCTGCATGCTCTGTAGACTGCTGAAGCTGATTTTACAGTGGGGCTGTGATTTTGCTTTTCAGATACTCATCTTTGCAGCACTATTAAGTATTAAATACACGTTCTGCGAGCATCATTGTAATTAACTGATGATGATTATTACATTTGGAATTGTTGCCAGGCAGCTCCCCTCTGTGTTAACAGAAGGCAAAATGAGTTTGGGTGCTAACAAGCTTAGTTAATTGCTTGTATGGAAGCTGGGACTGGATGGCTATGCTTTTTTCTATTCTAATGGTATTTAGATAAATGTAAAAAATATCTGAACTCAAATTTTGATAAACTCTGGGTGCTGATTAATAGAACAATATATAACAATTAAAATGTAAGTTTTGCATTTAGTGGAAAAGGCAGAACTGTAAATGGCAAAGTCTTCTTCTTCTATATCAAAAATGAAAATAACCCAAACTGTGATCCATCCAGACACATGGGAATTACTCTGCAACCTTTTTATGTGAGGTCTCTGTGGGAGTTATGCACACAGCAACACATAAATTGCATGTTGATAAATTCACAGAATTATTTAACTGGGCCACGTGTAAACATGAGTAGCACTCAACAGCTGAGTCAGCTTTATCTAGGGGTTTGCCCTTTACACCTTCATTTAAGTGAAAGGGCTAATTAAAAATAGAAAAGAGGGAACATTATACCATTAACTGTCCAGTTAATGTACAAACTACAGGGGAAGTCAAATGTCTTACACAATAGTCACACAGAGAGTATGAAGAAAAACAGTATTTGACGTCTGCAGGTACAGCATAATGTAATATATAGATACCAAAATTAGGAGAAGCCAAGGCTGCTTATGGGTCTGTGTAGCTGTATTCTTCTAACTAAGATAATGTGTCGTATGATGAGTTAATAGGTCCGTGTCAGCTCAGCATCACATGAGGGCACCTAAGATAGCATCTCTGCAAGGTCCTGCACCATGCTATACTAACTTGGTTCACAGTAGCTTTCTTATTTCTCTTGAAATGTGCTAATATATTTCTTTAGTCTTCCATAGTAATGTTGTAAACTTGTTTTATTTCTGTCTTGCAGTGTCTGGTATTTTGCCTAAAGCTCTCATTCTGGAACGTGTGACTTGTCATTCTCAAGACTCTTGAAAACGGATTGAAAAGGTAACTATAGGTTATGCAGAAGATGCAGCTATCAGACGATAAATTGTAAAAAGTTATGTCTTTAGATCTCACTACTTATTTTTAGTAAGATGTATCTGCTGTTAAATATACCGACTGTATTCTCCTGCAGAGACCTTTTTCTTGGGAAAGTATAACTAGCTGATGTGAGAATGTCATGACTTGGGGCACCTGACTCAGCTTTTGAATATGTGAAACTAATGATCAGACACAACTGTAATTTATTACAGTACTTAATCAGCAACTGGCATTTCCCTTTGTTGGTAAATATTTTATGCTGGAAATATGGTATTCACAGGTATTTTACCATATTTTAAGGTTCGATTTTTTTAGCCTATAATTAATTTTTAAAAAAATTAATTTGGCTTTTATTTTATACAATTTAGGCAAAATTGCCAAAAAGACACGTAAGATGAAGTGACATGTTAAAATAAGAATTGCAGACATCGTCTTATGTCCCACTTTCTAGAAATGTAAAGCATTGTATAAGAAACCTAGATCTTGTTTTTCAATAATAAATTGCTGCAATGGAAAGTAGAAAATTATTTCTTCTGCATATACAACCTGGCTAGTAGTATGATTAGAAAAAAAACCATAAACATGTAACACTAAAAATTTGTGCAAAAATATTGATATATCTGTAATTTTTCCACAATTTTATCATTGCTTCTCACTCTCAAATGGATATTTTGCAAAACGATTTTTTCAAAACATGAGATAGTAAGCAAAGTTCCATTATGTGCAGAAAGCACAATTGCTTTCAGGATAAGTAATAAACATTTAAAAACCAGTTTTCAGCAATATTTTATTGAAGTACATTGACTGCATGTACTTTTCACACAGTAAAAAGATTAATGAAACAAAAAAAAGTTACATGGAATTTCAAAGTTGACAACGATGTCATGACTGAATGTCTTAAATTTTGAACTAGATCTCATTTTGCCAGAAACCACTTTTTCCTGGAAAAGTTATAGATTGAATCTTAATGTAGGTATTGCTCATTTTTGTCCCTAAAGCACGTATTTCCAGGTGTTTGATAGGAAACAGAACACAGCCTAAAACTGGCCAGTACCAGTGCCTTTGAAATTAAGAAGAGCTCATGTTGTATATAAATGAGTTTATAAATTTATATTCAAATCCCTCTGAGCTTTCATTTTATATACCTACTGGTGGGACTTTTTGTGACAAATGCAGACAGGACTTTTGGCGTAGGTCTCAGGATTTTCATCACAGGCAGGTTCTCCTTGGCATGGCCATGTGTGGACAGGGCCGGGCTGTGGGGAGCTGGAGGCTGGCCCTGCTGCAGCATTGCTGGGGCAGGGCTGATAGCCCTGGGGGGCTGAAATGGGGTCCTGGGCCATGGGCAGGGTGGGGGCAGTGCTAGAGGAGGCTGGGCAGGGACAGCCAGGTTCATTGCTGCTCCCATGACCCTGACACCCTCTTGCCATGGTCCCTGGATGAGCTAATGTTGCTTCACTTCACATGGGTAGCCCTGAGGTGGGTCCCAGGCCATGCCTTTGCCTGTGCCTCAGCTTCTGGAGCAGAGCTGGCAGGCTGCACCCTGCAGGGGAGCATAACAACGGGGGCACTCCCCTTACCTTTCAGGAGGAAATTAGATGTTATTGCAGGAATTTGCCTGGCAAAAAACTTTGGGATTTGGCCCAAGCTGCTTCATAGTTTCTGTCTACAGCTACCTGAAAGGAGGTTGTAGCATGAAGGGTGTTGGTCTCTTCTCCCAAGTAGCAAGTGATATGACAACAGGAAATGGCCTCAAGTTGCGCCAGAGGAGGTTTAGGTTGGATATTAGGAAACATCTTCACGGAAAGGGTTGTCAGGCGTTGGAACAGGCTGCCCAGGGAAGTGGTGGAGTCACCACCCCTGGAGGTGTTTAAAAGGCTTTTAGATGAAGTTCTTAGGGACATGGTTTAATGCTAGAGTTCGGTTATGGTTGGACTCAATGATCCTGAGAGTGTCTTCCAACCAAAACGATTTTATGTTTCTATATTGGGAAATTGCTTCTGTTGTCACTGAAGTGCAGACACCTCATGGGGAAGGTGTTGGCTGTTTAGTTGTCCTTTGCAATCCTTCACCACTGTTTAGGCCAGGTAGCCCACTGTGAAGAGCCCCACATCCAACTGAGACTGTAAATGGGATGTATTCAGCAGATTGCAGTTACACAAGCTGGCACCTACTCAGGACATGGCTGGTAACATTCCCCGCTTCTGCAATAATTTGTCATCATATTTCTAATGAGCACAAAGGGATGTGGGCAACTCTGGGTTCTTTTAACATCATGGTTGGGAATTCGCTTAACTCCAACTCAGTGGGAAACATGCTCTTCCCACCCACACTGCTTCAGGAGCTCCCTGAATGTTTCCGAGAACCTTCTATCCAAATACTCATCAAACTACACCATGCTTTGGAGAAAGTCCACAGGAGGGCAACCAGAATTATTTGAGGTCTGAAAAAAAATGACTTGTGAGGAAAGATTGGATGAGTCAGCTTTGTTTAGTTTAAACAAGAGAGCTGAAAGGAGATGCAAACAAATTCTTCAACAGGCTGCAGCAAAAGTGGGTGAATACAGTATATTTTTTGTTGTCATGGTGATTTGGACAAGAAACAGTGAGCATAAATCACAAAGGGACAAAGTGAAATGTTTGAAGAGCAGATAGCTGAAACACCTGAAAATGCCTGAAACATGAATTTTCCATCCCTTGAAATTTCTATGTAGGTGTTAAATGACACGTGCAAAGAAGGGGAAAAATGATCCAACAAATTATCTTCTATCTCTATCTATGATTCCATATCTCACACTGTGTGGGTGATAAGGTACAGCCTGAGGTACCCGTGTATATAACTGATGCCTCAATTTGATATGAATGAATGGAATTATATTAATTTGTACATGTACACACACGTGTTTACATGTCAAAAAAATATCAAGCCTAGTCTGAAATATATGGTTAAATATGATTTCACCCTCTGCAGGAATTACTGATTGCAACAAACAGAAGCATGTCATCAGTAGTGGTGCCATTTTACCAGAGGAGGCACAAGCACTTTGATCAGTCTTATCGCAACATTCAGACAAGATATGTACTTGAGGAATATGCAGCAAGAAAGTAAGTGCCACACATTTCACATATGGAGCATAGAGGGGTTTTTATTTTGGATAGTCAGTTCTTCAAATCAAGATCTTTAGCTTCCCCTTCCACCCTCCAAGATAGTAATTTATTCAGAATGATGGTTTTCCCCTTCCATTGGGATGCTCCTTGTCTATAGCCTCCCACCAGCATATCTAGACTTTTAAGCTATGTTGCAAGTTATCTAGAGCTCAGGATCTGTCCTGTTTACTACCTCCAAGTTGGAAATTCTTCCTTTTAGGCTCCAATTGAAACTCTGGCTTAAGAAAAATTGCCCTGAAATTTATTTTGAATCACAAAAACTATTTTCTACCTGTTTTTCCGTATGGCATGAGGATATCATTTCTCCTGAATCTGGCTATTCCTATTTATAGTTTTTGTCATTCAATTTCCTTTTTAAAAATTAAATAAAGGTTTCACTCCTCTCATGTGAAATCTCGGAGTTTTAACCACAAGATGCATATTCTTTGTATCTCAAAGTCTGGAGCCTTGAATCTTGGTTGCTTAAAAATCGTCCTCCCCCCTCCTCAATAATTGAGAAGACTAGCTAGCCTCGTTAGCTCTCTAGCTTGTCCAGCTTCCCTCATGAAAGAGAAGAGTTTCTGCAGAATGCTATGTGAAATGTAGAAAGGCAGGAATATTTAGAAACAGACAGTGTTACAGGGATTGTATGAGATTTCTGTGTTAGGCTGGTACCCTCACGGTTCACTGAAGTACTATCACAGCACTTGAATGATTGGAGACTGAGATAACGATAAATTTAATAGAACTGAACGAAATAAAATGCTTAATGGTCTCCAATGACAGATGATGGGCATTAAGCCCTTGAAGGACAAGTGAGATTCCAACACCCTTGTGCAGGAATACAAAGTAGGTTTCTCACTGAACAGTGCTCACTCATGGCATTCAGCTCATTTAAAGTAATTTCTTTGACTTTTGTGAGTTCATGTTTTACCAGAATTGCTGGGTTATAACAATGTCTTTCATATTTGAAGGGCTGCTTCCAGACAGGCTGCTTATTATGAATCAACTGGCTTGGGAAAAACGACATGTAGACTCTGTGCCAGGAGGGCACGCACCTTGGCTCATGAAGCAATACAAGAATCCAGGAAAAGGTAAAGCTCTGCTGGTCCCATCTGACCTGTGTGGTGGCTCTGGTCCCATTTAGTATTGCTCTTTTGCCAGGGCTCTTTTCAGAGTTGACAAGACTGGAGGCTTCTCTGTCACTGTTCTTCACTAATCTGCTTTGGCTGGAATACTAAATGACTGAGTGTCACTTTCAATCTCATATTTCAACCCAGAGTTGTTCCCTTAATCCCCACTCGGACCCTTGAAAACAGATTTAAAACCAAAATAAATTAGAATCTGCCTGGAATCCAAAACTCATTTTTTAACAGATCTGCTCCACTATTGCTGAATTTCTGGTTTGGATCAGCTTAAACGTTTTGAGTTCTTTCTTTAATATCAAGATGTCTTACTGGCATGTCTCAGTTACAGCCTTGATACAAAGTCCTACAGTAAATGTGCTGACAGCAACATTCCTGTTAGTGGATTTAGTTGTTTATGCTCTGCCATGGTCTACAGTGACTGCACCAAAGACATAGAGAATTTACACTAAAAGAATGAATTCTGCCTTTTTTGTAGAAAATGTGTTGCGAAAATCATATACATCCATGCGGTTCTGGTAGTTTGACTGTTTTGAAATATATATCCTAGAAACAGAATGTTCTAGGAAAATAAAATTTGTGCACTCTAGTTTATTTAAAAAAAAAGTCTTAAATTCTATCAATATAAAAATACATGGCAGAACAAGGCTGGTATATAAAGTACATTGAAACGGTACAAAGAAATATTTTAAAAATATCAGACAAATAATGTCTTGATCTACTGTTCACTGAATTTAAAGCAAGTTTTCTCGCTTGCTTCATGGCAGTGAAGCTTGGGTTATGCTTCAAGAATATTTCTATACTCTATAATGACAGTCATGTTAGAAATTTCTGATATTCAGCTCCCTTATTTTGTCCTGTTGCCAAGATAAAGAGTAGCTTAGGATGCTTACTGAATCAGCATGAATGCAGGATTTGGAGATAGCTCCTCTGAAAAACATTTATGAAGTTTAGTTTTGCTTGTTTGGTTTTTTTTTTTAGGAATTCTGTAAAATCTACAGAGTTAGGTTTTCGGGGAACAACCCAGAAGTTTCTCAAAATGTTGTCTTTTCCTGATAGTTTCTATAATACTTTCTGCGTACCCTTGTCCAAGGACAGCTTTTTTGCATGCATTGATTCATCAAATCCTTGTGAACTCCTTGGTCTGTATCTTTCAGGTGAGGTCAGGTGATACAGCCCATGAAAGTACTAGAGCATCCCAGGTGCTAGAGCCAAGGACACACCGTAAGGAAGGCCCAACTCTTATCAGGGTATGAACAGACACCACATATACAGAAAGAAAGAAAATGAAGGAAAATTCTTATTCATTTCACATGCTCATTAGGATGAGCGGATAGACTCTAAAAATAATTCCTAAACTAGATTTTGCATCTTGCTGATACAGTTTCAGAGCTCTTGGTTGCTCAAGGTGTATGAGTGACAGTCTCAAAGCTTCATATCTGTTACTCTCACCTGATACTTTTTCTTATCCTACAGGACTCATGAACAAAAGACTCATGCAAGTGATGAGAAAAGAATCCGTTTTGCCAGCGAGTTATCTGCTTTGGAAAAAGAGATTCACACAGCCAGGCACCGTGCCAGAGAACATCTGGATAGACTTGCTATACAAAGGATGGTACAGTGCTGAACCTTTTTATTCTTATCCAAGTGTAATTATAAGATATACTGAAATTTAGGTCTGTGTGTCAAATACCAGTAGTGATTTAGCATATTTTAATTTTGTGGATTTAAGATTGAATCTTCTATCCCATTTGAGTTTGGTGCTTTCCTTTTCCTGTGTTTAATAGGTAGAAGAAAATATGGCTCTGGAAAGACATGCTGTTGAGGAAAGTATAAGTCGAGCTCCTGAAATTCTAGTGCGCCTGAGGTCTCACACCGTCTGGGAAAAGATGTCTGTGAGCCTCTGCTTCACCGTACAAGGATTTCCCACCCCTGCAGTACAATGGTAAGAGACTGGCCTTTCCTAGTCCTCTAAAAATGTTGTTAAGCTTTTTTCAATTGGAAGTTATGACATAACTGGTGTCACATACATAATGGCTATGTTAACGCCCCCTTTATAATCCTCATAGATGTGCTGGATTGTAGCAGTTGGTACTGCAGTGGAAGGAGTGGCAGGACAGCTTGCTGAATGGCCCTGTGCAGTGTGAGAAGCAAACTCAAGTGTTTCAGAAGGCAGACTGTGGAGGGCATTCCAGTCTTTCTGGCCATTGAGTTCCCTGATGGTGAAGTAGCAAATGGCAAAATGCACAGAGCTCACAGGCTACTTGCAAAGCCTGGGTAAATGTGCACAACACCATTGTTGTCATGGGCTGTACCTGTGTCCACTTCGTGTCAGCCTCTGTGGAGGTGAACACGAGAGTAACATCCCCGAAGCTTCCCTCCCCTCCAGACAAATGCTGTCCTGTATGTATGAGAGCCCCAGGCTGGACCCTGAGGCACGATTCTGTTGTTGCTTCCGTGGTTTGTGCTGAAGTGCTTTACTGCTGTGATCCAAAACAAAGTTTGCTTCCCATCTTGTATCAGGACTGGTAGGCTGAAGTTCAAGTCACATACCATCTTCTCTCTACTTCACCGCCTGCTCTTCTGATTTGGGTGCACATCTTTTCTTTCTGCTTTCTTACTGCAATGATGGTCCCCCTCTGCCTTCAGGACCCAATGTGTAGCTGTTCATACATACTGGAAAATACTCTATACAGGTAGAGGAGATTTATAGAGCGAGCTCAGATGACAGTAAATGATATCTGGATGTAAAATCTGCTAAATTAATGCAGTGAATAGTATCTATAATAATGAATTCATCTTTTTCTCTATTGTCAGGTACAAAAATGAGGAACTGATTACCCCTGCAAGTGATCCAATGAAGTACAGAATTGAAAGCAAATATGGAGTCCATGTGTTGCATATAAACAGGTAGATTATTCTGGGGAATACAACAGTTTTTAATACTCTACACAAAGTATTTTATATTAAACACAATTAAAGATTCACACAGTGGCTGCAAGAGAGTTGTTAAATTCAGCACATTTCTCTGTTGGTACTCACATTTAAGATAGAGAAGATTTACTAAGTAGCTGAATATCAGATCATGAAAATGAAATGAAAAATTAGATATTTCTATTATTTAACTCCAGCAATCTACAGGAAGACAGCAAAGCAGAGAGAAGTACCTGCAAGAATGGTAGTTTCTTTTTTTATTAGAATCATATCTTTTCAGCATTCAAAGTGGAAAATTGTCTGTGTATTTTATATCCTTTTCATGATGTATCTCTTTAAAGTAAGCAAAAATTTAGCTGGTCAGGGCAAGGGTAACCTGTCATCAGTGTTTGTTGCATTTTCTGTTAGGTACTGTTTACTTTTTGATCTCTATTTTTTTTGTTCTCCAAAAATGAGGAAGTGTAATTTTTTTAAAAGGTTTTAATTTAATTGATTTTATTTGTCAAAATGATGTTCAGCTTGTGGTATAGAAAATGCCTGGGTAGAACATCTTTGCAAAACTAATCCCATGCTATCCTAAAGAATTTAAATACTGCATATTGCATGTGACTCGATGCAAGTGTGGGGTTTTATCTTAGTTTGTTTTTTTGTTGTTGTTGTTTTTTTTTTTAATATCTAAAAGCCCCAGGAAATGTGAGGACAGGACTGTGGTATTTAAAAATGAAATTAATATCTAGAGCAGAGACACAAACACCCCTTTTAATTTCTCCAGAACATGAGCATCAGCTGTGCCGGAGCAGCTGGAATATTTGTGGCTAACACTTGGCTAACCAAACGTTTCATCTTCCACCCTGTCTCCATCTGTCAGCAGTGGAAGCAGGCCCGAGCACAGCCTTGTGGCATTAGTACAGAAAAAAAGTGCTTCATTCCTTCTGCTTTTGGGAAGGACTACTTGCCTTTGCCATCCTGCAACAAAGTCCAGCCCAACTCTCCACGTTTCCATAGCTAAGGATGAGAGAAACATGTCCCTGTACAGAAGCTGTCAGCAAGAACCACTATGTTGTTGCTTTTTAAGGGATGCTTCTCAGGGAATAGCAGTACTTATCAACACTTCTAAGATGCTCATAGTTTTATACACTCAGGCTATGAGTAACTTGCTGACAGCTCTCTGTATCCATGAGATGTCTTAACACAACTGATTCTTCCCACCAACATTACTTTTGGACATAAGAGCAGGAGGTTAAAACATGAAAACAAGTTGTCCTTCTGCAATCCTCTCTGTTGCAGCAGGGAAAATGGAAAATGCTTTACTTTAGCTGGATGTGTGTGAATGAAAATCAGGAGATGAAACTTCCGTGACTTTCTGCCAGGGAATGATTGTGGTTGTGTTTATTTCCCTTGGTTAGTGTCCATGACCAGCTGCTTCATGAGTCTTCTCCCAGGCAGTTAGCAATAGGACAAGGAGGCATGGGCTTAAACTCTGCCAGGGGAAATTTAGGCTGGATATTAGGAGGAAATTCTTTACAGAGAGAGTGGTCAGGCATTGGAATGGCCTGCCCAGAGAGGTGGTGGACTCGCCATCCCTGGAGGTTTTTAAACTGAGACTGGACATGGCACTTAGTGCCATGATCTAGTAAACAGACTAGAGTTGGACCAAGGGTTGGACTCGATGATCTCTGAGGTCTTTTCCAACCCAGTCGATTCTGTGATTCTGTGATTCTGTGATTCTGTGATTCTGTGAAATGCTGCATATGCAGTACATAGGTTCCTTTTGTGACATTTTGGGAGTAAACGGCTTTTGAAAGAAATGAGAATCAGTACTGACACTGCTTTCTGAGCATCTGTAACTGCCAGGCTGAAGGGTACTAATGTCTCACATCAATTTGGTGCTTTTTTTTCTCTTTCCTGTGCTGGTTGTCAGTCATGTAGACACCATCCACAATCAGCTTTGGGAGTGTTCATACCCAGCCATGTCTATTCGTAGATACCATAGAGTCGTTTATTGGCACCCACTCAGGTGCCCACACCCAACCCATCATCACCCACTGTTTACTAGTCCCAGACCTGTATGTATCTGTGCTGGCTCCCTCGCGTTCAACCAAGCTGCCATCTGCAGAGGCTGTTGCTCTATTTCTCTTTCATTCTGTCTGGCAGTGTGGTGTCTTTGCCACCTAAAGATATCTGGCTGCTCTCCCACAGGTTTCTCTTATCTACTTAGAAGAATACTGTGGGGTTGTGTGATTTATTTACCATAGATTTACACAATTTATTAAATAAAAAATTCTAACTTGAAGTGTATTTTTTTATCACTAATCTGTTTTATTTCAAAACTTGACCATCAGCCGTATTTTCTGTTCCAAAAGGCAGAAAATTGACGTGCAAGAAATGGAAGAACATTTTGACAGTGCATTACTAATACTAGGTGTTTCTTGTATTGAAAACAATGGATGTATGCATAATGGATAAAATACATACATTATTAATGTTTTTATACAGACATGTATCAAATAACTCTGGATCTTCCATACGTGTTTTTTTGCACATATATTTGGAGTTTCTGTGCTATTCTCAGCTGTTCACACCAAAGTGCTGAGCCACATGTCATCTGATCCACAGCCACTCAGAACGGCCTTGGAATTTCTTGGCTACCTTTCTAGTGCTTCAGTGGAGCTGGGGCAGTGAACTTCTCATTCTGATGCAAGTGTGATATTTATTCCTATGAGTATTCCTTGATCCCAGTGGAAAAATTCTTGAGGCACCAAAACCCGAACGTCACCTTGTCATCTTAAAGTAGTAACTGGACACAATTTCATCCCCCCCCGTTTGCTGTCTTCCAGGGCCCATAAGCCTATACAGTAACCAGATCATTTTCATTTCTCTGCCTCATATTTTTATGATGCTCTGTGCTCAGTTGACCACATTTTGTGCATGCATTCAGCGCTATCATTATGATACAGTGCTACTTTCTTGCTCCTTTTAGGCTTCTTCAGTTGGAGCTTGGGCTCAAGGTCTCCCTTGAGCAGTAAAGAAAAGGGGTTTGAAGTTTCATTTTATTTTTCACACATCTCCTAATTACAGGAGAAGAGATATTGCCAGCCTTCACTGGGCTAGTGGTTCTTCTCATCTTTAATCTCACTTCTGATAGGTGATTCGGAGGGGACCATGAGGAATCCTCTGAGGCAAAGCTACTGGTGGTTGAAGTGATTGATACATGTCTGAGAATGTCAGGGTTTATTTAAAATCTATTTTTTTATCCCACCTAATTTAACTATATGTTGGCACATAATACAAGAAAAGATTTTTGTATCACAGGCAGTCAAAAGGAGGGTGTCCTGTTGCTTTATAGCACAGCTGCAAAATATTTTCTGCCTTAGTGTTTAAGTTTATGATTAGAAATCATAACATTGTGAATTTCTTAGTTGCCCGCTACTTGTTTAGCAACAGGTTTTGGATTTTTATTTGTTTGCTTACTGTGATGCCTCCTTAAATGAATCACTTAGCTTTAATGCAACTGTGAATAGCTGTATTACATTTCCTGTTGTGTTGGCTGGGGCAGAGGAGTGACAGCAGTCTGCTCCTGACTATGGGGGGTTCCCACCCCCACTCCTAAGCAAGACAGGAACAGGGAAGGAAGTTTGATTTTCCAGAGCTCCGTCAGTGCGATGTGGCTGCACAGACTCACCTATACAGGGCTCAAAGTTTGGCAGTATTTTATCTTTTATTAGGGCCCTCTTCCTTTCCTGCTTCACTAAGTCATTGCTTAAGAGGTGCTTGTAATTGCAGCAAAGGTTCTTGGTTGCATCAGCAAGAACGTGCGGCAGACCAGCAGAGTGCAGTGTGATACCTGCTGCCAGCAGGCAGAGCTGGCCCTCTCATCAGACTCCTCAGCACTGGCAGCACTGCTCCAAAATAAAGGGCGTAAAAAATTGATTGAGCCTTCCCTTCTTACTGTTCTCATCTAACAAATGACACTGTGCAGTCAGTACGGTGCTATTTTAGTTTGATTAGGTGCAAAAGGCTCGAGGTCATGTAATGCAGAGAGGCAGAGAGTGAGGGCTGCCCTTTCTCCCACTGTTGGCGGAAGCAGGGCAGAGCAGAGACATGGCAGCGAGGGCAGCCCTCCGGCCTAGCAAGGCAGAGCCTTTGAGCCGTACAGGGTTGATGGGGTGATAAACTGCAGCTCCCAGGGTTTCGCAGGTATGCAGTACCAGTGAGTGTATAGGCTGCAGGTGCGGTGTGCTTCTGCTCTTCTTTCCTCCCTGAAATGCAAACAAGAGCCCTCAAATGAAATGGTCTGTGATCTTCTGACCTGTCACTGTCCCCTATAAGCTGCAATAGTTGGGAGCTTGAGGAAGTGGCCACCTGGTAACAGAGCTCGCCTCTTCGGTAAGGGCAAAAGCCAGCCAAACAAGAAGAATCAGTCAGATTCAACCTGACTGGAGAATCAGAACATAAGATGGTAATCCTGTCAAGTATTTCCACATTCTCATGTCGTATAGCCATGACACTGAAAATTTTGTCATTTGCATTCAAATGAGGCAATTTTAACTCTGTGTAATTTACTATGTTCTGCTTCCTGTTCTTGACATGCACTGAATTTTGTTCCAATTCAGGCAAAAATGTTATTTCACTCTTAACTCCTGTGTTTAAATCGACACTAAGCAGATGGATGAATACATGCATTTTAAACAGATGTATCTGCCTGGGGAATATTCCCTGCACAAACATTAGCACTTCAGAACCTCATGTGGATTCAGGGCAATTTAATTTTCAGAAAAAGTATTAGTACCTTGGGACAGATACAGCTCTGCACTCACACTTCATGCTATCTAAATGTACTCTATGCATATTTTATCTGACCTTTTTAAAGGTTGGAAAACATGTTCTCCATCATGATGCAAGAATAACTGTTGGAAAGACCACACCTTGCCTCCTGGGTACTTCAAATATCGTTTCTTACAGGTCTTGACTCAGTGCACTTTACAATGCAATTTAGGAAGTCTAGGGATTTTTAGCATACAGGGAAGTAGATAGCTTCCAAGATAATCCTCGGTCTGAGTATTACTTGGCGCAAAAGGAGAATCAGGACCTTACGTGACTTGCCATCCTGACCAACTTCTTCAAAGTGTGTATTAAACAAATGGGCTGTGTAGCTCTTACCCACTAACCCTGCACACTTCCAATACCAGATTCGAAAGCAGCTCTTACTTACACTAAGATGGTTTGATTTATATCCTGAAGAGTCAGGTTAGAGATTATAGTTAGGACTTGTAAAATACTTTCAAAGCAATCGCTTCCAGAAAATTGATAGAGTTGTTAGAACCTCTTAGAAAGTGTCTGTAGTGGGAAACTGTTACCTATATGTTCATAATAACTGTAAATACCTTATTTCTCTCCTTATAACCGGAGAATGTTGTAAGAGTGTGATCAGTCATTTGATCAGTAACTTCTTTCTTTTCTTGTCCCTGAGAAAATTAATTCTCACTCCATCACTAACTTCTGTCAAATAGCTGCTTTCAGACATTCAATTTTTGGGGCTAAAGAAATAACACTTTTAGTGAATCTTCTGTCTGTTCTAGAGACTTTTAGGATCATATTGTGTTTTGTCTACCTTGGAGACCCTCACAAATAGGAAAATCTTGTCAAGAGGTGTATTTTGCTGTTCCTTATGAGAGAGTAAGGCTATGTGGAGGGCATTGAGATAAGCACAGACGTATTTTCATTTGGAAAGTTAATCGGGTATCTGCCATTCTGCTTCTTCATTTTAGGGTGACAACTTTTCAGTTCTCACACCCCTAAATTTCTAATGCTTTGAATGGTCAAGCACAGACTGGGGCCTTGCTTTTGTGCAGAAAGCATGTTTATAGGATTTCTGGATTATTTTTACACCACCTTGTGGTTAATGATAAATCACTCTTTATATTCTGAATCCTGTGCAATTCTTACAGAAATGAATTCCTATTGACTGTTTTATCTGTTGTTTTGATGGAAAATGAAGCAAACACTGAGAGTAGATAATGACTATTTTAAAGTGATAGTTAATCAGCATTAACCTCAGTTTATTTTACCCTTGTTGTCAACACTGTGTAACAAGAACAAAATGTTAGAGAACAGCTAAGTTGGATTTGACAGAAGCAAAGAAGCCTGAAGTAATGCTTTGCTTGTGTGGGGGAACACAGTAATGGTGGAGCAGTGTTCATCACTCAGTTATGATACGGATGCAGTAAGCTGCCTAAATCATGTACAGCCATAGATGGACCAGCATCTTATCAGCAACGTGGCTCCCCCACCACATGCCCTGTCAGATGTGAGTGTGCACCATCCTCCTGGAGTGTCTGGCATACACCTGCCACTAGTGCCTAGGAATTGCACTTCTGAAATCTGCTTCCCATTGTAAATTAAACACATCCTGTGCCACAGTGGCCTCCTGGCATGGGATGGACTAATTCTCTTGTCGTTCAGGGCAGGACAGCTACATTCAAGCTGTTTTCTGGGAATGGACCCTTGCTATCTCCTGATCTGTGTCCAGGAGTCCATTTGGCGAGCTGGCACACACCACGGCATGCCAAGGGCTGTTCTAACACGTCAGCACCAGGGTGATCAAGATCCAGTTTCTGGGGACACTACCTAACACTGTTTAATTTGCTAACACATAATATATATTACTAAATATAACACGTACTATTTATTGTATACTCTCTATATCTCTTTAAAGTAGGTATGTAGTGCAGAGTGAGGGGAACACCTCACTGTTCCAGTACAGTAAGTTCTGCAATGGCCCTTCTTGTAAGAAAAATTTGAGATGCCTCATTTGTTGTTAGCTTGTTTCATTATTGCAAGACATTGTATTGGGCTGTGAGAAATATACAAAATAAATACATTTCAGTATAGAGACATTATAATATGACTTAGGAAAGAAGTCTTCAGTTTACTGCAGTTTTGCCTTGCTTTTAGTGCTTTATCACTCCAATGTTAAATAGTGTGAAACTGCAACAGAAAAAAAGTCACTGCTGTTTTTAAGGAGTTAGTGCAAAGAAATGTTGCCAAGTGCAAGAGCACTTCAAGCAAGTCCAGAATCAGTTAAGCTTTATATGGATCTGTGAACAGGTATTGGCATTTTCTAAAATCCTTTTTGAAAACAACAACAAAAAACCTGTTGAATAATATTGAACCTAATATTTCAATTATTTTAAACTGCTTTTCGGACTTACTTTGCCTGTCCAGACTGTGGTAGCATGCTCAAGGGCTTCATACCCATCTGAAGGCTTTTCAGTTAAGTAGCCTAATCTTGGGACTTACCCCTCTGACTTTGATAATTAATTGTATGATAAACTTTGTATTTTACTTCTTTATTTTGTGAAATGCATGGCTGAAGATTAGCCTCCAGGAGGAGCTGTTAGTCCTGTATGTTCAGAGAGATAAATCTCAATTTAATAGAGCTTTCATCAAGTTATGTTTTAGACATCACAGTGCAGATAGGATCATTCTTGATATGACACTGTCCAGAATATATGCAGGAGCTGAAAAATAGGTGTCTGATGTGCCTGTCACAGGTGCTACATACCTCTGAATTGGCATCCTGTTATGCAATTTACATCAAACACTTTTACATATTCTTCCTTCTCTCACACCTGGGATATGTGTCTGAGAAGCCAAGTGCAATCAGAATTTCATCCCTTTCATCTGGCAGTTGCCAAGAAGATACAAATTTGTTCTTCTGAGAGGAAACTAAGTGCATGTGTGCAGAACATTGTATCTCATCACTGGAAATTTCAGAGTGGCCTCCATTAAAGGCGCTACTAAATAAACGACACAGGGGCAGGATTTAATTGTGTTTCAGGCAGCACTCTACTTAGCTGATAGCCTAACCAAATAGAAATTCCAAAATGTTGTATTTCATATCAGACTATTTAGTATGTATATTTCTAAAAACATATCAGAAGTAAATTCTGAAATATTTTTAAATAAAATATTCATTCTGAAATGTAAAAATGAAATATTCTACCTTTCCCAAAACTGTTTCTTCAGCCAGACTAAGTTATTTCAGCAAAACTGAGGAAAACTCATCCAGCCCAAATCTACGTTTTACCAAAAACTAGTCCAAAATATTTTAAACTTTTTCTAGTAGTTGCTTATATTTATATTCATTAGAAACATAGCAAATAAGTATACTTCAGCTGTAAATTTGAGTTATTGCACAAAAAAAAAAAAAAAGCATATAGTTTAGTTTCCTTTAATTTACTTCAATTTTATGTCAAGAGTTCTTCTCCTGACTGAGCCCATTTTAAATAAGAAAGCTGGGATGGCAAAGTTTGTACCTGTATCTTAACATCTGGCTATATATCTGCTAATGTAACTTCTTCAAGGAAGGATGTAGTAAGTGAGACAATCCACCACTGGGTCTTATTTTACATGAAGTAACAAATTTTTTAAAAAATTATTTTTAATTATATTGTCCTCATATAGTAAATGTATTTTCTCACCAAAAAAACCATATCAGGCCAAAATATTTATGCCCGTAAACAAATCTGGTCAATTTCCCTGTCTTTGTATCATTTCTTCTGAACTGCCTAAGAGATATTACAGAGGCAAAAAATGCCAGTATCTACTTACTGGGAACAGCCATAGAAGGAGGAAGTTCTGTGAGCTTCACATGTACTTTTTTTCTCTGTCCTTTTCTTAAAATACGTGACAAAAGGGCAAGATGGATTAAGGAAGAAGTTTACATACAGAAAGGGAATAGCCAGGCTGACATCCTCCAGCTATCTCCTTTTGATTATTCTCTAAAGGTCATTTCCAGTTTGCTCAAGTTAATGCAGCCTGCACACAAAACTGTGATAAAACTGCAGTACAAAAACAGTACCAGATTTCTGATTGTCTTTCATCAACCTCTTGCACTGTGTGACACCAGCAAAGAACTTTCTACACTTTCCTCGGGGTTGGCATAGCTTGGTTTGTAATATCAATCATTAGAAGAATTTGTATTTGTGTAAAGAGTCATCTTTTTTCCTCCTTCCTATTTTCAGAGCTGATTTTGATGATTCTGCTACCTATTCAGCAGTTGCAACGAATGTTCATGGACAGGCATCAACCAATTGTGCTGTGGTTGTACGAAGTAAGTCCTACTTCACGATTAAACCAGGAAATAAATATCATGCTCATGTCATTGAATGTTTATTGTGTGTTTATTTATAGGGTTCAGAGAAGGTGAAGAGCCTCACCCAGCTGGGATAATGCCCTTCCACTGTAAGATTTTTTTTTTCTTTTTACTTACATTGTTCGTATACTCTTATCAGACTAATGTTTTACAGATGAGAAAATTTGATACAACGATACAACTTGCTGCTTCTGGCTTTGCTTTCTAAGCATTCAGTTACAATAGGAGCTCTTCAGATGTTTTTGCTTTGGCAGTTGCATTTCTAGATGAGCACACAGTACAAGAGAGAGCTCCATCTCTTGTTCAGACCAGACACTAATCTGTTTGTGCCAAATACAATTTACTTATACTCAAGAATGTTTTCCTTTTCTCATGTATAGTGCCCCTGTCGTATGAGGTTTGCTTCACTCACATCGATGTCCAGTTTCTGGAGAAGTTTGGAGTCACCTTTGCAACTGAAGGTGAAACACTGACCCTGAAGTGTTCTATGTTGATCACCCCAGACCTGAAAAGACTACGGCCTCGTGCTGAGTGGTACAGAGATGGTAAGTTAGTACATCGAACAGAAACTACCTGGAAAATGCTGGAGTAAGCGTTGAGGACACAGATCAGGCTTTGAACATGAGATTCTCAGAACTAAATCTGGAGTAGAGCAAACAAGTATCTCATTAGGATTTATAGACCTGCACTCTCAGTTAAGTGACTTGGTCAACCTTTTCTTGAGCTTACATTTACAGCAACTGGAGGTAATCTCCTATTATCTAATGACATGATAGAACATTTACTGACTGGGTGGAGATCCAGACTCACTTCCTAGGTTTGACCACGATTTATAGTTGAATGCTGTGACCAGTGAGCTCAAAGGTACTCCCAGAGCAGTAAATTAAATTTTGAAGGACTTACTCCAGTATTTATTGTGAATTTTATATTAAAATCAATTTAATCTTTAGTTCAGAAATACTTATAGGGGCTGGGCCTGAAACACATGCGTTTTCTCTGCTGTTTAAGTGCCATGTTGGTAGGTAGCTTTCCTCAACTCCTTTGTCAGTGAAAAAACATCCTATGCCAAGTGAAGTGGTCTTAACTGGAAGTTCTGAAAATAACATCACTGAAGCATACTGTATACTCTGGTGGATGGTACAAAAACCTTGCAGGACCAGTGTTTGTTCATCCCACAAAAAGGATGTCTTGAAACATAACAGCTAACTACTTGAAGTTTAACAGATGGCAGGGTATTGTAGATACTTAGCTCAGCACTTTTCACCATCCACTAGCTCTGTATAGACTTCTAAAGTAAATATTCTGCCTGAGGATTTAAAGGAAAGCCTTGGATACTTGTGAATAGTGAGACCTTTCCCCAGGGGACCACATCTGATAAAGGCAGACTCCCGGACTGATGTTTGGACTGGTCCTAGACAAGCTGGTAGAAATGTCCATAATTGACAAAATGTGGTGCATAAGCTAAGAAGTGGCAGTAATATTAATAAGTCAGTCAAGTTGCTGCTAGTTATGACTTATTTCATGTACATCACAGTTTTGTATAGATTTGCATCTGATTCTCCAGGAATGGACTGCTACTTGCTATTTCACTCCTGTTTGTCTGTCAGTGTGGATACTTCATTGTGATGAGACTATTAGGTGTTACTAAAACGAAAAAGGCTTTTTGTTGGGTCTATAACCTAAAATCTAAGGCTTATCCTTGAACACAGATTCTGTTCACACTGAATTGTACCGTGATTTGTAATTGCTATAAATAATTCCTTGTGGCACTCTGAGGTGAGACAGCAGTTTCAATGGTACCTTTACTTTGTCTCCTACTAGGCCCAGTTTCTTGAGGTGCTCAACTTCTGAAATTGTGGGTTTGGAACTACAGCCATAAGGAACTGTTAATTTTCAAGGACTGCCCCATGTTGTTCCACATTTAATCCAACATGAATTGTTCCTGCACTATGGATAGGTTAACAAAAGCTTATGGCCCTTTCAGTTTAACTATTCGTGATGCCAAGATATTTCTGTCTTCATATGTAACCATATTATGGTCTTCGTTTTCTGCCTTATTTAAGTTTACCTTCCCTGTGAAAACCTGAGATGAAACTTGGTCTCTTTGAAACCAGTAAGTCTTTAGTAGTGAGTCAGATAGGCCTTCATTCCATTAAGCTACTTACGTTACAGGAAACAAGGTGATACAAACAAGCTTAGATCTGTCCGTTGTTGCATATAACACTGATCAAAATATTTCCGAGATGTTTAGAGCTGCCTCAGCTGGCACAACTTGTACCCAAACCAGCAGGTATTAATGCACTACAAATCTTTGCTGTGAGTTGGAGGCAATGCACAAATGTAAACAATTAAAAGATTAATAATTTATACATAATAATTTATACATAATAATTTATACAACCCCATGTGCCTTTTTTTTTTTTTTAGGGAGTACTTGATTCTACTCTTGCACTGTGGCAAACTGTACTTTTCCCAAAATTTTTCAGTTTGTCTTAATCAAATCATAATAACTGAAGCCTTGAGATGGATACATATTATTTACTTCAAATAATTATACACAAGGGAAATGTGTTTATCCAGCATAAATAAGCTTCACGTGAGTGAACCTTATTGGGGATGTCTACTAGACTCCTAGGAGCATATAAGTCAGCTGAATCAAATCCTCTAAAGTGGTTTGGGATTTGACAAACATGAATATAATGTCTATAATTCATGGCCCACTTACAACAATTTAAGATACTGAAAGAACTAAATCAAAATAATACTTTCAGGAATGTGTATCTAATCTGGATATGAGTTCAGCTGGTAACAGGAGATTTCTGTTATTGATCTCTAATGTAATAAAATATCATAAAGCTATATGTACCAGTATTCTGCAGCCATTTATACTGTTATCTAGAATAAAATAATTGAATTCAGAGGGAAAAAGAGTGCAGAATTTAGCTGAAATTTCTGCAACCAGAATACATGGTGAAACAAAAGCTTCAGTATATAGTACTTGCCCACTATTTACATGTCATTTCAGCACAGCAATATTTTAGGGAAAATATCTCATGTGCTGAAAACAGTATATGAGGCTTGAGTCACACTGTCTCTGAAGGGTTAGTCTCCTGCACGTTTGTTCCTTGGTAAATTCTGTGAGGAGTGACATAGCACAACAGGTGAACAGACTGGGAATTTGAGTGCAGTAATGATACCCTGTAACTGCAGTATTATTTTCATGGCAGGTACAGCAATACCTGCTCTACTAGAGCTTCTAAGTGTGTTTGTGGCCTCCAAAATTAACTCTTCTTCTTGGCTTGTCTAGGAAGTCATCCATCCAGACTGCATTAAAAAAGAGCGCTCTTGCTTTCTTAGAGGATCTGGTGGGCCCTGTGTGAAGGACAGCTTTTCTGCTCTTACCAAGCACAACTGCCTTCACAGTTTCTGGTCTCAGGTACACATAAAAGGTGGAAATAGACGGTTCTGACCTTAATAGACAATACAGACTTGCTTATAGTTTCTGTATATTCAAACTAAAGTGTCTACCATTCCACCCAAGCTTGGAGTCTAAAGAAGTGACCTGCTTTTCAGAGGTGCTAGTCACTCAATTTCATTTTTTTCTTCAGGATTTTCCACAGAACTCATGCATTGCTTAAAATTTCTAACTGATGACATTTTCTGATTTCATTTAAACTACTTCATGTCTCTCTACACAAAGTCTCAGTACTATTGTGACATGCATGACAGAAAGGGGACATGCAGATTTTCTAGGTAAGGTTCTCATGATTCAGGATCTCGTGGGAAGGAATGTGACTGAATTTACTTTGTATGCTTCTCAGAAAACAACTGTATGCTTAGGAGATGATGTAATTTACTGTTGTAAGTTTCAGTAGTGTGTGTCTTCCAGATGCTTTATTATCTGAACGTGTATAATTTTTTATACCTTCTTATGCAATTCAGCTAGTAGGTGGGAAAACATTCCGTTGCAATTGTTCGAGTGTCTGCTCCAAAGTGTATTTTAGCAATAAAATAATAAACATGTATAATACTCAGTTCCTTTAAATACAGTTCTGCTGCATTGATTACCATAAATTAGTATGTGACATGTCTTAGGGAGTTAAAAATCAAAAATAATCCAATCAATTATTAAAAAGGGTGATATGAGAAAGTCCCCTGGCTAGCATAAAATATCTTGCTCATTCTTTTGCTGTGGTTTCACTAGGCAATCAGATTAATTTGCATTAATCATGGGTCATCACCTCTCACCTGTGAGAAATTCTAATATAATTTTATTCACTTCTCAATAGGCATGCCTTGAAGATTTGAATTTAGTGTGCATTTATAGCAGTCTTCAGATTAAACTGAAATCTGGTCTTAAACTTGGAGGAAGATATCAAGCAATCTGACTTTTGACCTGAACAGGTAGCAAAATTTATTAAAAATGAAACCAAGTTCCACTCTGCATTCATTGCAGGGTATGTTAGGTTTTCATGTCATTGTTGCAAAATGTGGATAATATTTTTCTCTGCCAGCGTATTAAAAATTATGGTGACAGAAATTCTGTTGTTGGCACTGCATATGGTAGTCTGAGACCTCATATCCTCCAAAGTTCACTGATGAAATAAGTTTAGAGAGATGCGGCTTGCTCTCTGTAGAGTTTCCACAGCATCAAAGCACCATCACTTTGAATAACACTGGGATAAAGGTTACTTTGTGCCCCTGATTAGCACAGAGCTGCACTAGGATGTTGTTGTTCTGACCAGCATAGTAACGTGTCTGATGGATCTTCTCTTCCAGATGTGCTGATAAAGGAGTCCAAGTGGACGAAGCTGTATTTTGGAGAAGGCCAGGCAGCTCTGTCCTTTACCCATCTGAACAAAGATGATGAAGGTTTATACACCCTGCGCATGGTTACAAAAGGTGGTGTGAGCGAATACAGCGCATACCTGTTTGTCAGAGGTAAACTTTTCATCTGTTTCTTGGGGAGAAATTAAAAAGAGCAGTAGGAAGATTAATTTTATTAAACAATTCTATGTAATAACTGAAGTACAAAAGAAATCCAGCCTTGTGGTATTTCATAGTAATTTGATTTATTTATGTAGTAGTCTGTGCTAGAAAAAAAGTCAACTCACATGAATGGGGAACTTCAAGAGGAGCATACTCCTAAGGAAATTTCCTTTTCTGAAAAAACAGATAAATCATTCTTGTGAAGAAACAGCTTGTTTCTTTCTTTGCTGTCTCCTTTCCCAGTAGGAATTAAATGTCTTTGCATACTGCCAGTCCTCACTGTGATGGTTTTAGCTCTAGAGATTGCCAACTGGGAATGAGCCTTGTTGGGCATTCTCATATCTTGTGCCTGACCTTAGGAGGAGACACAGGAGAAAGCAAAAGAAATATTCCCACTACTATAGCAGTCATAGTCATCGCAATAATCAGAGAAAAGAAGTAAGAAATTAGCTCACTGAAGAAATACAGTTTTCACAAGGGACGTAGATAAAAGGAGGAAAATGTATTAAAATAGAATGAAGGTCAGAATTTTTCCTCACATTTGCATGCACAGCTCTCAGTGAAGTGAGAATAAGCTTCCACATTAACTTGTGAGTTGAACTTAGTTTTCACTATTTTATTATTTCATTGAAAGATGAAAATGTCTCTGGCTCACTCTCTTAAATACATTGGACAACATCCTTCCCGGTGGCAAACTGAAGCAACCTCACTGAAGGCATCAGAGCTGTATTAATTTTAAACTTTGTTCTTCTTGGAAATGCATTGGGACACATGTGTCTTGCAGAAATGTCATCCAGACAGTTTGTGTAGGGTGGCGGGACGTGAATGTTTTTTTCAAGGGTTGAGATCCATCTTCCTCACTGGTCTCATGCAAGGGCTCCATCGGCTTTGCAATATGTCCTGAACAAGCCACTCTACCAACCTGATCTAATTGGAAACAATTTACTAAAGTTTTCTGTTTCTCAGTTACCTTCTAAGAAAGCAAGCACCTAGGTGAAAAAGTTTTTGTTGTAGTGGTGGGTCAATTTTACGTACCTCTATTGTTCATTTTATACTATATCTGATCCCTTTGCATACAGAGGACTCTGAACTTCAGCTGTGTCCTCTGTTGGCCTTCCTTTTTTTCTTTTTTTCATGTAGACTGTGATCTGATACTGAGCACCAGCCATCTCACAAGTGATTTGGATTAGACTCTATAAATATAGACTCTATCCATGTTTTAGACTCTATTCTATGTTTTTGTGCCATAGAAACCTTTTTTGAAGGGAGGGAACTTTACCTGATAGGAGACTTCATTAGGAGTTTGAGTCCACATCAGCCAAAACCTCTCAAAATGAAGCCACAGAAGGGTGTCTTAAGGGTGGAACTTCGATTACTTCTGCCTGTTAGTATTGTAAGACTTTAAATAAAAAGCAGCCTTAGAAGTGTACTGGGAGTTTGCAAATTGTTTGTTCCTTAAGAGGTTTATTTTGCCCAGCTGCGTGTTCTTTACTGAGTACCTTGGTCTCATCAGTAACCCACCGAGCCACGGCTTTCAGTGTGAGAGAGTATCAAAAGCACACGGGGTAGCTGGGCTTTTAATTCTTATGAAAAGTAATAGATATTTCATGCCTAAATTGCTTTTCTGTCCTCAAAAATGTCCCTGAATATTTTTATCTGTGTTGAGATATGGACATTATGGGCCTGACTCATTGTTGCAGTGAATTAGCATATAATTAAATCTTTGGGCTCTTATTCATATAAACAAATAGCACAGTGAGCTGGAAATCTTCCCTTTTGTCTTTGTGGTAGATTTCAGAGGAGTCAGGGTTGAAACTCATTTTTTATTTGTGGTCCAGATGCTGATGCATTGATTGCGGGAGCACCAGGGGCACCGATGGATGTTAAATGCCATGATGCTAACAGAGACTATGTAATTGTTACCTGGAAGCCACCAAACACAACCAATGTGAACCCAGTCATTGGATATTTTGTTGACAAGTACGTAAACACAATGATTTATTTAATTTTGTTAATTGTCAAAAACATGTATACACTGAAGAAAAGATATTATCATTATATCCTTCAATGCATGGGTTCTTTAGATATATTTTTACACATCCTAAACACTGGAACTCAGTGTCCTACTGTTAAATTACTAGATTGTTCCCTGACAAACTTTTAGCCCCGATGATCTAGTACCTTCCCTGGCAATGCCAGGCACAGCCTGGGAGTTCGCAAGGGCTTGGGGCCATTCCCAGTAATCATTTGCAGGCAGCCACACTTTATCAGATGCTGAAAATGTTCAATAGTGTGCATGTGGCCAAATCAGAGAGTGAGCCTTGGTAATATTTAATTAATAGAAGCCAGAATCCATGGGCATCTTGAATTAGATTTAGTCTCTTTAATCTGTATACTGCAATAGCTGAAATCTAGGAGTTATTACATTACCTTTTTATTCCTACCTCAACTATGGTGCTCCAGGAGCTCAAGGCATGGACTCTCGGGAGCTGGTAGTTTAAATCAGACTGGCAGACCTCTCTCCTCCAGTCTCCTCTGCACTTCGCTGTGGTTTCAGCTGAGTGTAGGCAGCCGGGGATCCAGATGCTGTTTTGCATGTCTTTCCCACTGAAGTGCATGCTTGCCCCTTGTAGCCAGAGCAGAACATCTGATCCTTAGTGTCTGAAACTGTCAGTCAGCAAAAACATTACTGAAATGATTTAATAACATATACTGCTTTACACTTAAAAGCAACATTTGCAGCTCATTGCTATTTGCTGCCCTGTAATTTGGTCTAGTTCAGTGACAACTGTCTGGGAATTGCTGGAAAATGTTTGCTTATGAACGGCAGTCAGTATGAGGAAATTAACTTAAGCCCTGGGGCCTCTACTGTTTATATCCAATTTGTACAGATCATGGGAATATTTCACCTATTTTGTGCGTAATCTAGTCAGCTGTGCCTTTTGACATTTTGCTTGGATTAGTGTAGTGGCAAGGAGCCCTTGATCACGACCCCATTTTTCCTGGTACTGTCAGGGCAAAAGACATTCTTCTACAAAGAAGAGTATAGCAGTAGGACACAAACCAGATGTGTACACACGAAGGAGCCAGTATGAGGACATCACTCTGCTTCTTGATGACTCCTGCATGCTGTGGCCCAAAAATTGCTGGAGGGAAAAACCACAAAAATTAAAATATGACAAGAAAGAGATGGAAAAGCTTAAGTGAATGTTGCAATTTCAGCATGTTCTGTGGAGATGCATGCTTGTTAAAAATAAAAGTGAATAACTTACTCTTTACATGACAAGGAAGAAAACCAAATGGAAGGGAAGCAGGGAGAGTTGAAAAGGCCAAAAACCACGCAAAAAAAAATGACCTTTGCAATTATATTATGAATAAATATGAGCAAGGTGGGAATTGGCTGTCTGATTAGAGGAAAGTGTGTATAAAGTGCATGACTTTCATTAATGAGGTGTAGAGTTCAGTTCCTCAACTTAGTGAGGATGACTTCTGTGATTCCGACTCTGTGTGTGTAGGATGATATATATTTGTTGTGGGATGATACCGATAAATGCTGTCTTCTGTTACTCCAAGGTGTGAAGTAGGTTTGGAAAACTGGGTCCAGTGCAATGATGCTCCTGTAAAAATCTGCAAGTATCCTGTGACTGGTCTTTATGAAGGACGATCTTACATTTTCCGTGTGAGAGCAGTGAACAGTGCTGGCATCAGCAGGCCTTCGCGAGCCTCTGAACCAGTTGCAGCTCTTGACCCTGTTGACCTGGAGAGAACACAAAGTAGGTTATGCAAGGCTGAAACAGATGTTGAACTTTTTTTTTAAGATTCTGTTTGTTTAGTTAACTGAAAGAGCAGAGTTTATTTCTTCCTTTGATTAAATATCTCACTAATTTCAAGGCAGGGAACATAGTTGGAATGGCAAGGTCCATACAGGCAATTTGGGAGGACCTGGGGACTCCATCTCAACTATAGTTTTACTTAGCTTTAAATATAGACCCTGATTATCACAAGGAGCAACGTTTTCGAAAGAGCTAATATGCCCTGGAAGTTTGTATCATGTACACCGGGAGATGGGCCCTCAAATCTCTTAAACTTCTAAGTTTGCTGGTAGTAACTTTTGAAAAATCTATTAAATATGTCTGTTTTAGTTGAAGAAAAAAAGAAAAATTGTCATATGAATTCACTGGCCTGCAGACTGTTGTTTTATCCACTTTTTGTTTTTTTTTTTTTTTTCCCTAAATGAACCACCAGTACTAGCACAAAGCCCCCCGTGATAAAGGTTTTGGGGTCTTTGATATTGTGACTTTTCTGGCAGATCGAAAAATTCAATCTAATGAACAAGCTCTTTCTGAAAGCTTGCCTTGTGCTCAAGGCCACTGCAGACTGCAAAGGAGCCTTATGAGAACTTCTGCATGAATAGAGTAAACTGGCTTGCTCTGGGGAGTAGTTTTATTGATTTAGCCTTGTCCTAAACCCCTGTGCATGTTCCGAATATCGTGTTATTGCACATCTTCTGTTTTGTGTGCTCCTTTTACTCAAAGGGGAATTAACCTCATTATGAAGACTGCAGAGCACTGCCCCAGTGTTGCTTGTACAATCTGATTTGAATATGCTGTGTTTCCATTAGCTTTATGCTTAATTCCTATAACAAAAGTCAAATTCATTATACAATTATTTACTAATCTGCCACAGAATTGAATCTATCTACTGTGACTACAATTCTTGTTTTTTAGCACATCTGTAAATAGTACTGTCTTACGTGCTCTGTTTTCCTGTCAAAGCGAATGAATCGGTGTATTCCTTTGAATTGATTCCATCTGGGAAAAGATTTAATAACAGTGTTATAGAAATAAAGGCGTATGGGCTTTCGAGCAGGTGATGAGCAATAATTTGCAAAATTTGTAAATATATTGAACCGTTTCAATAAACTAATTGAATATTTTGATCAACAGCTATTCATGTGGATGAAGGACGAAAGATTGTGATCAGTAAGGATGATCTTGAAGGTACGTAGAATTTCTATGATTTCAGTACGTCTGTTCATATTCCAGGAATTCAGCATTATAATTAGAAAGACATAGCTTGAAAAGAAATCCACCTACTGAGCAAACTGTTTATAACATAAATAAAGACAGATATTCTTGCTTGCAAGGCTGAGAGAACACAAATGAAGGGTGAGGTCTAAAAGAACAGAGAACGCTCTCAACAACACTACTTTCATTATGTGCAGACACCATCTCCTCACCTTTTTCCTTTGGCTAGTACTAAGCTGAGTTAAATGGCTAAACACTGCATTTGATTGCACACATGTCCCTTCCTCCTGTCCTTCTCGGAGTTAAATATAGCCTTTGTAGACTGAATTTGATGATCTGAGCAAGTTATTTCCATTTTTATAAAAAATTATGCAATCTATCTCAAATTTTTAATTAATATATCTATCTGAATAGAGAGGTTGTTCTTAAGGTTAAGGTTATACACTAAATATTATTTTTCCTCAGGAGAACTGGAGAGATCACTGCCAGCTTTTGAGATAAAGCTGAATTTCTTCTGTCTTTGGTTGTTTCTATATGTAGTAGACTTGGGGTTTTTTTGGCTTGGATAATGACCTTTTCACTTAAACTGTTAAAGATATTAACTATACGGGCTCAGTAGTAAAAAAAAGAAAGTCTGTCCACTCCCTTTCACAAATGTCATAAACCTGTAATGCCAATAATAATATAATAAAAGAGAAACCACTGGAGAACAGGTGTAATTTGAAGGAGAATCAGACATTAAATGGTTTCACCAGTGCACAGGCAGGACAGATGGAAGTTTCTCTGCTTTTACAATGTTACCCTAAATGAATTGATATGGGTATTTTAGGATGAGAATCACATTATGGGATCAGAATACATTTGTCTTACTTGTTTGGCTTCACAGAACATACTCCTGCTCTCAGGTTTGCCTGAGGATGATCAGAGGGGTTAACTCTGGCACAAGCATGGATAATGATATTTGGATTTCTGTTACATGAATGTGCATGCTTAATAAAGGAGTGTGAATATCCAAATACCATTGCTTTTATAGATCATTACTTTCATCTGCAAGATTGGAGACCACTTCTGAAAAAATGATCTCATAGGTCAAATATGTGCTGGATAACCTTCCATTCTGGGAGAGTAGGCTGTACCATCCTGTTATATCATTACGAATTATGTCAGCTTTGGAGTTTTCAAGAATGTAAGAAAACATGCTGAGATTTATTTATGTGGAACCGATTGGAAACCTTTTTACTTTATGCGTTATGCTGTGAAGGATTATTGTAATTTTCTTGACTTTGTAGGCATTTTTGTCTTAAACTCAGCTGATTCATGGGCCTTTCTTAAAGAAAAAGTGTATTTGTAGGAAATCAAACATAGAAAACACTGAGAGAAAATAATTTTTCTTTGGATATATCAGTTTGCTTTAAAAAAATCTGTTTTAGTTTGGGAAATGGGTATGATGATGAAATAGCTGCAGTGTACGTTTTGAGCCTGGTTGGTTCTACAGATGTTTATAAACTATTAAAACATCACGTCCCTGATTTAGAGATTATTACTGAAACATTTTTCTCTTTTTTGATGTCAAATCCTGATCATTGAGAGGAAATATGCTCCTTGCTAGCCTGAGAAGTGGCAAAATGTACCTTAAAAGAACAAAAAAAATTCGCTTTATATATTGCAAGCCGTTAAAAAAAAAAAGAAAAAGAAAAAGGTATCTGCTGAGTTACTCTTTCTGACCCATTACCAAGAGGAACCTTCTTCAGGGCTGTGCAGCTATTCCTCAAGTGGTCTATCATAGGTAGGACCCACTGCTATCTAGTGCTGGTTTACACCATCGTAATTACTCAGATAGTGAAAATGGCTTCTTCTTACACTGTGGTGGGTGACTGTAACCACAAAGGGCCACAGTGAATTCCTCCAGCCTGCCCAGGCCTCGCGTTCCTGGCAACCCTGCAGGTGGGTTTGATCAGGACACTCCAACTGATGGAGTCACCAGCAGGCTGGTGACATAATTTTTATGTCTTTGTTCCAAAGTTTCTAGAAGTTCTTTAGACTATATGGCTGGTGATACCATCACCTTACAGGATACATTGCTAATAGGTTCTGCTTGTTTTTCTGCTTTTTGCTTTGTTTCAAGCTAGTTTTCTCCTTACTGTACTTCCCTTCCAGATATCTTCTTCTAGTCTATTTTCTCATAATAAGTCTTTAGACTTCTGTCTCCTACCAAAAAATATCTCCTTTGCATGTAGTGAGTAGGTTTTTTCCAAGGCAGTCTGCCCAGCAAATAGAAGTAATTCAAATGCTATCGAAGAAAATGACAAATGCACATTTTCAGGGGTCATATTTAACTTCTACTGAAAAAAGTAAATAACTAGCTTTTAATACTGATGGTTTATTTCTCAAAAATGTTGAAGTGATCAACTAAACTGCACAGATGATATCGCAGCCCCTAATAGCTGAGCACTGCATTGCAGGGTGGGACATCAGAAAGATGAGCTGTAGCACGACTGCTGACCCAAGGGTTAATCTGCTGTTTAACACTTGCTATGTCTATCACTTTTCCAGGTGATATTCAGATTCCAGGCCCTCCCACCAATGTACATGCTTCAGAAATCAGCAAAACATATGTTGTACTCAGCTGGGATCCACCTGTTCCCCGTGGCAGGGAGCCAGTGACGTATTTCATTGAGAAGGTACCTCACTGTACAGTGGCACTTGGCTATAAGGTGTTTCATTGCTGTGTCTAACTCATTTTCAGAAGTACAGAATAAACAATAAAACACTTTCTGAGGTCTCGTAGGATTTGGTAATGGAATGTTAGAGAAGCATGGACAATCAAATGTCTTATTACATGATTTAATGAGCACTGGAATTCAAGGTCTGGGGAAAAGGATGCTCCTGTGCTGTTTGCTTACTGCTGTCTAAACTGAGAGGAAACTACATGTTTAAGGTAGTGGTTGAATGGAAAAGAAACATCTTAAGATTTTGCAGTTCTACAGGCAAGAGTGGAAGTTTATAGTCTCACTATATTAAAGGAAAGTTTCTGGTAGTTCTGTGGTACAGCAAGGAATAAATGGTGACTCATAATTTGATCCTTACTTTCCTTTTTGCATGCTTACGGCACCCTCTGCTACACCCTGACATTTCCAATCTATTCCCTGCAAGGTCAGCGGAGAGGCAGATGCCTGTCTCAGGTTCACTGCTCCCTGGTAGTCTTCATGGCTGCTTTGCTCTTCTCTTCAATTTGACAGGGGACTTCAGTGATCACAGTAGGAGAGGTTTGTTCTTCTCCCATCTAGGCTACGAAGATTTAGATACATCTGTCCCTGAGCCAGGTTTCTAAATTAAGTATGTTGGATTACAGCCAGAGGTCATAATCTTTCCTTCTTGCTGCAAAGTTTCCCCAGTAAGTAAATTGGGCCTCATACCTGACCTCTAAAACTCTTACATGCCCAACTATACTTAGTTTTTATGAATTATGCCTCTAGCATATGCCAGCTCTTAATGATCCACAAGCATTAAAACTGCCCTTAAAACTGCCACACATTCAATTTGCATCTTGAATATTGTAACAGCCTTTTCTCAGGCCCTTACCATGCAATTTTTTTTCTTCTCACATCTGTTCAGCGCATTCCTCCAAAGTTCATTTCCCAGCCAACCATTTAGCTCACATCACTCCTCTTTTTGCAGCCCCCATCTTGCCTCTTTCTTTTCAGTCACGTCAAAATCTACACTTCGAAAGACCTTTGTAGCCTATCTCCACATTCTTCATCATCCATTAGCTGCTGGCTGTAGAACCAATAGGTATAAAGTGAAGTCCAGTCACTAGTTAAATTTTCCAGCATGTCCATGATTTCTCCCACTCTGCATTTCACATTCAAAAGAAGAAAGTTCCCATAGAAATAAGTATCTAGTTTTACTTCTATGCAATAAAATAGCATGTTTTCCTTATGCTTATTCCTACTTGCATACATCTGCTATTATCTATAAATTCAAGCATACTCACTTAAGGATTTTGAACCAGCTCTGTGTGTGAATACCTCGTTGTTTCTAGAATATGCAGAAATAGCCAAGATAAAAGGCTCGGATGTAGATGTTCATTGAGTGGACACCTACACCTGGTTAGCTGAATTTCATTCTAAATGTATGAATTGGAACATATATATATATATATGCTTGTTTTACAGAAATCGCTTTTTATAGCTGCAGAAACAGTATAGAGCAATGACAAAGACGAACAAACAAGTCTTAATTAAATGCCAAACTTACTGAGGGAAAGTGAGAATGAGTACTAAAATGCTGTTATTAGAAAAATAAATTTTTATCATACTAATTAATACCTGAATCTAAAGTCATTTTGAATATAAATAACTTACATATATGAATAGCTCAGTCAGTTCATAAGTGAATGTTTGTTTTTTTGCTAGTCATAGTCATCTGTTAATTTAGAAAAGCACAATTTCTAATTAATTTATTTCAAATAAAGAAGACTCAGTCCTGACAAATAGCAATGAATTTCTAACGGCTTCAAGAAACACAAAATGGAAATGAGTTTTCTATGCTGTAAAGCAATGTTCCCTTAAAATAATTATTTAACAGATAAATCAAAGCAAACTACAGGCTAAAATGTGATGTTGATTCTTTCCTCTGTCAAAATGAAATTCAAAAATTAACATTTTTCATTCCAGAAAATAAAATATGTGACAAAATAATGTTTATTTTGTATTTTCTCGCTGTTTATTATGAAGAAAATGGATGTTATATTTCTTTTTTTCTGTTGAGAACAGTAAGTGGGTTCAGTATCTATGAAAAAGATATTGGTATATGGGCTCCAGCTGTTTACATTTTTATTATTTATCTATAGTAGGCCTTATTATATACAGGGTAGTTTCCAAGCACCCATAAAACACTTTTCCTCCTCTAAGAGGTTCACAGTCTATCGGGCTTTGTTCCCAGACTCTCTGTTCCAAAATTTTATGAACATTTGATTAGTATGCACCTTTCTGCGCTTGAAGGAAATTTTATTTAGGCTATTTACTGAGCACTTGGGTTTTACTAAACTTGCTGAAAGATTCCATGACTAATTTTTGTTTTGGGTCAACAGTTTATCTGGGGAACCTAATGGACAGCAGACTTCTCTCAGAGTGCTGGTGTGCTGGCTCTCTTCCATGTGCAGTTGTGATGATGATTAGCTCAGCTGCTGCATTGAGAATATTCAAAAGTAATTATTTCATTTGATGAATGCCTTTAGGGACATGACCTTACTCAACAGAATACATAAAGATAAAGCAGTGACTAAATTAACATCTCCCACCCTACCTTTCTGCAGAATTTGGATTAGGATTTGCTGGCTTTATACCAAACCTTTGGGTGTTCAAGTGAGTTTTGCAGGACATTAGAGTAATTCTTTTGGGACCAATCAAATTGATGGTCATGGCTCTGACTGAAGACTAGCTGTATGTACAAATGTGCATATATTGAAGCCTAGACAGGCAGGGAGACAGTGAGGTATTCAGATATTTTTATAGAGTAATGGTATGCTTGAGCTATGAGAATTTGCATGTGTTAAAGTGAGGCGTTTGAGAGTGATCCTTCTCTTATAGGTCTTAAATAAATTAATTACAGGATGCAATGCAGCAATATGTTCGTTTTTTGACAGTTCACAGAAGTGAGTCACAGCTTTTTTTTTTCTTTTTCTCTCTTTTTTTTTTTTTTTTTTTCAATAGTCCATGGTTGGCAGTGGAAGCTGGCAAAGAGTCAATGCACAAGTTGCAGTAAAATCTCCCCGCTATGCAGTGTTTGACCTTGCAGAAGGAAAATCATATGTTTTCCGAGTCTTGTCAGCAAATAAGCATGGCATCAGTGATCCATCTGAAATCACAGAACCTATTCAACCACAAGATACTGTTGGTAAGACATCAACCGTAAAGCATTAATATTAAATATAATTGATATTTTGCAAAATGGAAATAGGCAACACTCATTCTAATGGTAGTATAATTATGATAATAATAATCAAATAGATTTGTGTTCAATACTATGAAGGATTCAAAAAAGACCAAGATGCTAAATTCTAGAAACATTCAAAAATTTTCCTGATGATCACAAGTCTCCTTGTTGAGACCAATAATTGTTAAAAAAGTAAATTAATTTTAGTTACTCATTCTTCAGAGTGCTCTACTAATGTGACTTGTTAAAAATAGGATAATACAGGTTAATCGCTAACTTAGGTAATTATATTGTCTGGCTCAGGTAATTATATACTACCTAATTCCCTTCAGTTTAAACTACGTAAAGTAACCTTTCGTTTCTTTCTTAGTACTCTAAGTCACAAATTACTGCTGGTGCAGCATTCCTGTGGCTTGCAGATGAGTAGATTTCAGGGACAGGAGAAAATTTGTCTACATATTCAGTGGTAACATTCCAAATGGAAATGAAGTGTTTATCTTGGGGCACATTAAAAAACACGAGTGAAAATTTAAGGAGTGATAATTCATCTTGTTGGTCAAATATTTGGTTAGCTTTTGCATTTTTGCAGAGGTCATATATAACAGCACTATGTATTGACAGCTGTCACCATAGCAGCACATATCTTACTAGTATGCTTGCTAGAAATACAAAAAATGTTTACACTATCTGATATACCATACTTGACTAAATGTTGATAGATTTTTAATATTTACCATAATGAAAAAAAAAAATCTGTCACCTTTAGCTTAGTCTGTAACTATACATGATGAAATAAAAGCATCTTTTGCTTTTATGTATTCTTGATTTGATGTCTCATTAATGCATATAAATTATTTAAACCATTCAACATTCCCTAAAGTAGGGAAGAAAAAGACTGTATTTATTTCACTTAGTACAGAAAATAGGCTATCCCTTAGGGGTTAACGCAAGATGTTCTGAATAAATCATAGCTACAGCTGAAAGCAGAATGCAGAAGATGCTATTATAAAGAGAAAATGCAGGTGTATTTTCAGAGATAGAGTTTACCACCTGAGCTAAAATACATCAGACACACATGGCTCCTTTTAGTTGCCTGCACATAGAGCCGTTTGACTTTCCTGAGGTTAGCTGGGACAACTTCATGGGGATGGCAATCATTGCACAGGAATTATGAGGAGCTTTCTCTCTTGAACAGAAACTAGAGGATGGTTGTGGTATCCTAGGCCATACAAATCAAAACTTAATATTGTGCGATTGAATTGAGCATTGAATTTGAGATTAGTATCTAAGTTTAGGTATTTCCATGTAGGCATCTGCAGATGGTCTAATGTCTCTGCTCTCACTGTGGCAACTGGAGCCTGGAGGATAAGTTGGCTGATGTTGCCGTAAGTTGCCCTATGGCACCTAGCTATGGAGCATCTACATTGGGGTGAGATGAATTGTTTTCAGGACTCTACCAACCACTGATCAGAGGCTTAGTTTAATTGGTCAAACAGACATCTAATACCTTTTCAAATGCTTTGACTTTGCCATTTCAGAGATATTCAGTATCTCCTGAGTCTTATCTGGCAACTTCAAAAAGAAGTCTCAAGTGTGCTAAAATGTCCCTAAATGATTTTTTTGGGGGTAACTGAATTAAGCCCTAACTCTTTGACTGTAGTGGTAGCTTAAGAACATGTACTTGTAGACATTTAAACATAAAATCCTAAATGTAGGTACCTTTCTGTCAAACTGTACTCAGTTGATTTTACAAATTTACCACATGAAGTACAATAGTGCGTAAATATCATTTTTCATTTTGAGATTGAAAGACTAAATGAAAAAATACTGTCTTTCTTTTGTTTCATGCTGCAATATATCAATCTGAGGGAACTAAAATGCCTTCAGTAGGCAAGTGCTGGATGCTTCTGTTAACCTATCACGAAAAGCTGAGACACTGCCTTAGTTCCTTACATTATGAAAGCTCAGACAGATATTTTATAGTGTATAGACTGTGTGTTGGCCCTTACTAAGATTTTTTTTCCATTTAGATGTTGATGTTTCTGGTTCTATTTATGCACATTCAGGGTGTTTAGATGAATATAAATCAACTGGACTTCCATTGTGTGTGAACTGAACTGCGTACTATGCTACATTGGGAAAACTGTAGTCAACAGATTGAAGGAAAAAATATCCGCTTCTATTGATGCTGCTGAGTTTGATCTTGGAGTATTGGTTCCAGTTCTAGCTCTCTTAGTCTAGAGGGGTGGATGCAGAGGAACTGGAGAGGTCCACTGAATGGCAACCAAAATGGTCAGGGGCCTGACGTCAGAGGTTCTGACATGTGAGGAGAGGTGGAAGTAGCTGCACTTTCTGTTTGGTGATGTACAAAGATGATGGTGCTGAACTGTTCTCAGCAACGCCACATGGAAAAAAAAAAATAGGCAACAGCCACACATTGTAGCTTAGTAAATTCAAGCTGGACTTTCCTAGAGAAAAAGGTGCAGGAGTACAAGGCTGGAAAAGGTTGTTCAGGGAAGCTGTGAAATCTCCATTGTCAGAAGTTTTTAAGACTTGGACAAATCCATGACTGACAATCCAGTTTAGTGCTGCGGATAATCGCACTCTCAGTGATAGGCTGGACCAGCCGATTGCCAGAGATCCCTTCCATGAAATGTTCCTGTGCTTCTGTGAAATCCATCTCGCTAAGTTAAGATAAACCTCAGCATTCAAACCTATGCTTCAAGTTGTCCTGGAAAGCTGACCTTTTCTGAACTGGGGTTGTCATCAGCTGACCGGAAGGCTGTATTTCTCAGTACTTATGATATCACACCTCTACAGTTTATGTGCATTTCTTACTGATGCAGTAGTGCTACAGAAACATAAGCTGTACATAAACCTCTTATTTGAGGGAGAACTTTTGAGAGAGAACATTTTCGTATCTGTATGCCACACTGATATGTGAAAATATTTTCTCCTTCAACTCACTCCTCAGAAAACCTATATGAAATGAGACAAGGGAGCCTCATAGCTTAGAGTAAATCTACTTTAAGTAAACAAGTAGAAAAAAAATATATATACACATATCTAGAAGGATCCAGACTTACAGTGAGACAAATGTGCTAAAGTATATATCATATAGCAATATTAATACAGTAGAAGTCATAGATGTAGTGATTAAATATGATAAAAGTATACGGTGTTGCATCTACCTCGGCTTACTTTCATTTTTATGTATTTTGTAACAGTGTATGTTTTCTCTCTTTTTCTTAGTTGTCCCATCTGCACCTGGTCGGGTAGTGGCCACAAGGAATACGAAAACATCAGTGGTAGTTCAATGGGATAAACCTAAACATGAAGAGAATTTGTATGGCTACTACATTGACTACTCTGTGGTGGGATCAAATCACTGGGAACCTAGCAACCATAAACCTATTAAATATAACAGGTATTGACAATACTTCTGTATCTTGGGGAGGTTTGAAAAGTCTAGGATAGCTTTAAGCCAAGTTACATGCTAAGCAACAGTGTTATCATGAAAGATGAATGTTGACTGAATGTGAAGAAACACAGTCTGGAGATTTTCAGAGCTAAGTTTTTCAGATTGCAGGACAGACTTTCTGCCTCCCCCCACTTTTTTTTTTTTTTTTTTTTTCTCCCTCCAAAGAGAAGCGTCTTTTGTCTATTCCATGATGCTGAGTTATAAGAGCAGGTTCTAGAGACATGATTCTGTATGTCTTGGACAAGAGTAAGGACAAAACAATTGCCTTTCTTAAAATCTGGATCATGTTACGGGGTAAACAGACCTGATGCACACGAGGAAGAGTATGAGCGGGGGAGGGAATTCAGAAGCTTTCCCCTGGTTCATGGACACCAGAGCAAAAGGGCAGGCCACATCTGCTGTAAACATGGTGGAGAAAGTGCTTCAGCTGCTCACACTGCTGTACTGGAAATGCAAGTGTCCCATCCTAGAAACATCAGGGCCCCCTGACCTGCTACATCTATGGGTAAAAGGCGGTAGCCCCTCTTTCTAGTTCCCTTGTCATGATGCTAGTCCTGTCTGCATTGTTGATGATTTCTTAGTCCGTCCTGAGAATATCACACTTCATTATGTGATTCTTCAATTAATTTCCTTTGAGACAATCATACTTACTTTTATTGGAATCAGTCATCAGATGTAAAGTTTAGATATGTAATTTATACTTTCTTATGGGTATATAATGAGCATATTGTGTTGTTTGTGATTTGTCAGTTATTCATTTTGGAAGGACTTTGTATTCTGCTGAATCCTTTGATCAAGTAGTCAAGGAATTTGATCAGAGAAAAAGTAGAGACTAATTCTTGGTCAGAGGGACTGAGATGGAACAAAAATAGAAGAAATATTAATTTGGTCATATGTGACCATATCGTACAATAAGAGAGTTCTGACTATCTGCTACACTAATTACCTAGAAACTCAGATCAAACCTGAAAGCTATTTTTGATAGTGACTATGAAACTGCAGTGAAAAATACAGTCCCTTCCCAGAATAGATTAGAATTTAACAGGCCAAAGTTCAGAGGGATTATGGTTTGTTCAGAGGGAATATATTATGGTTTATGTGACTCAGTAGCTCAGCACTTGCAATTTAACAAGTCCTGTGACTTTTGTTCCAGTGTCCCATCCAATTATGTTGTACTACATCATGTCATTGTATTACTGTTTCCCTCTCAGAAATATTTTCCTTTGTGAAGCACTCATGAAGCTGAGCTTTCTGACTGTTGCCAAGATTTCATGTTTTAGCACAGAATGGTTCCTATAAAATAGATACCAATACATGATACTATTTATTTTTAACTCAGGTTTGTTGTTCACGGTTTGGAAACTGGAGAGCAGTATGTCTTCCGTGTGAAAGCTGTGAATCCTGTAGGCTTCAGTGAAAACTCACAGGAATCAGAGGCTATAACAGTACAGGCAGCCCTTAGTAAGTATGACTCTGTGCAACTGAGCTTCTTGTTTCTGGAATGAGTCACATATTTTCAGCAATGAACTCCCTTGGTCTCATTTATTATAACAGTACATTTTGCAGCTATCAAGCATGTCCCTTTAGTGATGTTTATAGCATGTGGCTGTTGGAGAGAAAAGACATTGTTTAAAAAAAAAAAAGTTATTCATAATGCCTGTTAGAAACGCTGGGTTAGACTCACTATAATGGCCAGGTTGCCTTCTGTTCCTCAGCTGTAACAAAGAAACTGTAAATCTTGATTAAGTTAGACAAGGAGCTTCTAGGTGATTTGGAGCGGTGCAAACCAGATTAGTGTGGAATCTGCTCTGCTTAGAATGGTTTCAGGAAACTTTATTACTGTGTGGCTGAACCAAGCAGAAAATTCCCTTTGGCTGCCACAGGTTGGAGCACAATCTACCTCTTCTGGTACCTGGCAAACAAAATTTCAGTGTAAGAACAATGCAACAATGCAACATTCAGTGGGAAGGATACATGCTGAGTGAAAGGCTGGATGCTTATTTAGATAGTTATTTAGAACAAAAAAGTAGATCTGGGCTACTATGGGTCCATTTTCCTTTCTGCAGAGTTTCATACTGAAAAACTTAAAATAGAACACCTTTTCCCCACGTGGATAGCCCCTGTCTTTTGGAGAAGAAGACTAATAGGTGCATGCTTGTCAGAAAAAAATCCCCTAAAAGATTTATAATTCAGAATGGCTAGTAGAAGATAAATTTGTATGAGATGGTACTGATAAACTTACTGTATTTGATTTTTTTAGGACAAAGTGTGTCTCATATGGGTAGGTGGTGCATGGACACTCGTACATCTATCACCCCTATGTTGTGAATGCACTTGTCACTGTGTGTTTTAAAGATGAGGGTTGCATGGGCTATGTCACCAAACACAGAGCACATGGACCTCACACACACTTACAGGATGTGGATGGCTTTTACCCATTTCAGTAGTCTTAACAGGAGTTTAACAGGACTATTTATAGGTGGCTTACCTTAGTATGGCGAGAATCTTTCTGTGATACTATTTTGAGGGCATTTTTAGGAGTTTGGTCATTCTTATTTACCAATAACTGGTAATAATTGCAAAGGCCATGTTTTATGACCTCAGAGTGTAATATCACTTTTGAAAAAAAGAAAAAAAGGTCAGTTCTGCTGATAACTGTTTTCACTCTGATCACTAGTACAGCTGGAAGATCAGGGACTGTATTAAGGGCCTCTGACAACATATTATCTTCCAAATGATGTAAGTCACATTCTTTCAGGTTATACAGGTAATTCAACTGAAAATATTGGATGAGCTTTAGAGGCAGGTGCTTAGCCTGTACTGGCTGCAGTAAAACAGGGTCAAGAAAGCAGTATCTTCAGGCAAGCTTTCATGCATGGATGACAAATACAAAACAGTGATTGCTAGAAAAGCAGTTTTCTTCATCTCTAGGAAGATGCCTGGGTACCATTTCTGCTTTTGCTACAGATGGCTGTAAAGTCATGCAGGGAAACTCATGAAGGAAATGTCTTTTCTGCTTCAGCATAGGTTAAGCTAGTGAAAGTCTAAATATTTTCTATTCTTTATAGGAAAGAAAGCAGTCTCAGTCCAAAGTAGACATATAATATGGGGATAGGATGGAAAAAGCGTGAAGGCCATAGGTCAGATAGTCATATGACTTCATTTCATTCAAGTTCAGAGCCTTTTTTTTTTTTCTTATTGGGTGATTCTTACTGTATTCCAAAATTACTTGAGCAGTTGGTTCTTGGTTCTTAGCAGAAGATCTTCTGGTCCATTTCAATCTTCAAGCATAATATTTAGTTTGGAGTAATTTTTGCTGGCATTACCATTTCCATACCAAAGGTCATCTATTCCTTCTTGCCATCTCCTGAGAGGGCAGCACATTTGGCAGATGCTTCAAAAGTATCCATGTTTATGTTTAGAGATAAAATTAATGTTGATTGGCAGCTTTACACCTACTTTATTTATGCGCAACTAATAGCAGTACGTTGCAGAAAACAAAAGCAATATGAAAAACACCAAGCAACTTCAACACTGCAGTACTTTAGACTCTGTCCTAACTCTCAGAATGCTTATTTTCTTATAGCTTGTCCATCATATCCTCATGGTATCACACTTCTGAACTGTGATGGTCATTCAATGACCCTTGGCTGGAAAGCACCGAGGTACAGTGGAGGTTCACCAATCCTTGGTTATTATATGGATAAACGGGAAGCTAACCATCAAAACTGGCATGAAGTCAATTCTTCCCTTATTACCCAGACAATTTATACGGTTGGTACTTTTTAATCCTTGTCTTTCTGGAAATGATTTGTACTATTTTTTTGCTTTCAGCAGAGTTCTACTTTCCTGCAGAAAAATTCTCTAAATACTTACTGCGAGAAAAACAAGCCCTTCCATTGTGTGTTTTGCAGTGCAACAAGCCTAAAACCTGTGGTAGAGAATCAGTGCCATTCCCTGCTATGAAATTCTAAGACCAATATGGCCATTCAGATGAGGAAACTTTTGAGGAAAAAGTTGTTAAGCACATTTTTCATAAAGAACAGGATGAGTCATGAAATGCTTCATAAACTATATTCATTAATGAGCACTATAAGTGTCATCACTGTAATAACATGCAGAGAAAGGATGGAAGCATTTAGCAGGACAGATGACCATGCTGTCTGTAGAACTGGAGGCTTGTAAATGAAATAGAGGTGGGCTGAGAACAAATGTAACTGTGCCTGTTCTTACTCTCAAAATCTGCCTTCAGCTGGAAAGGGAAGTATATTAATAAAACTAGCATTATGCCTCATTGCCTCCCTTCCAGAGTACCAGAGTGATGATTTTAGTTTTGGAATGATTTACTTCTGGTTGTGCTTGCAATGTATTCAATGTTTCTTAAAAGAGGAAAATTTTGATGTGAACTTCTGTGAGGAAAGGATAGGAAGATAGGATGTAGCAAGTAATTAATCAATCTGACACTTGTTAAATTAAGTTAAACAATCAGATTCTATTCCAAACAATTTTATTTCCACAAGTCAGCAACTTTCCTACAAACCTCAGGGTAAAAGTAACTCTTTAGCAGATACTTGACACTAAGGTAGAAAATAATGCTGCAGATGAGCTCAGGGAAAATGTATTATGCACAGAAAGCAGTCAGCAACACTCAAGTGTATGTTTGCTTGTTAGTGAGTTTGTAACTGACATCTCTGACATAGCAGATGAAGCGTGGATGTTGAGAAGTAAAAAAGGGCGGGTAGCATAGACATGAAAGGGCAATACTAAGCAACGATTTCCAGATATTTTCATTTTTAACGCATTTGTAAACAAATGATTAATGTAAATTAAGGAAAACCATTCGGAGTTTAATTAATTGGATATTTAAGTCTCAGTCCTGCCAGTAGCTCTGCTTGTGCCTGAAGGTGCATCTTCACACATTAGTTTGAATGACTGGAATCTGAAATACTGATGGGAAATAAAAGCAAAACATCTTTTAGTAGCACAGAATATTTGATGACATACTGCAAGCAGAGAAGGTCCTGAGATATACAGTGCAGCACTGCGAAATCACTAAAGGTTTAACCCTCTCTGATTAATAATTCTATGGGAACCCTATGAACATTCTTTCCCTTAATAACCTGGGATTTCAAAACCAATTTTACAGGTTGAATTGTTATTTTGTCTTGTGAATCACACTATACAGCTCTCTATCTTCAGGAAATTCTGCCTAAATTGTGTTAATGCCTGACTTTTCCTAGTTTATGTTGTTTGCTTTGGTCTTGTATTTGATGCTATCCCATAATAGGTTTGTCACCATCCCATCATATATTTATTACCATCATGCCAAAATCCTTTTTTTGTGTCACGTTTTCCCAGATAATATAGTAATAGTTTATCTGTTTGTGAAAATCTAAAACTGTTCAGTATCTCTACTAGAAGTATTACCCTCAGCTGACTCTTCCTCTTGACACATATGACTAAGTATAACTTCAGGAAAATTATGCAGAGCGCTGAGGTGTAGAAGATTTGTTTATTGTATTTATGTGTCCTGGAAGAGGAAGGATGGAAAATGGTTTCTCCCATGAGGCACTCAGGGTGTCAGGAAGGTCATGCCATATGGCTTGTCTACCTTGACCTCAAAATCTGAGATGGTGATGTGGTGATGGACTCATTAAATAAGTCAGGGTTCATTTACCAGGGATGTTTGCAGAGGTATAGCATGGATTCTGGCCATCACATTTCTATTGCTTGCTTCCTCACTTTATAATGGTAGGTAATATTAAGAGAAACATGCATACAAGCCAGAAGAAATTGCTGAGAAAATATTTCCCGGAGTTATATCAGCATACTGTGGAACTAACTGGATTGGCTTTTTCTTTAGTTTCCTGTTGTTTTCCTTTCTTCCCTGATCAGTCCATTATGACGTCTTTAGACCAAAATGCTATTCAAACTCTTGCTTAAGTGAATAGCTTATGAACAGACATTCATAACCAATTCAAGAAAGTATTTAATGTTAGAACACTCAGCCATAAGTATGTACTGGTGGTCATTCATTGAGTGGACTCCCTGGACCTTTTACAGCCTCTCATGACGATATATTGGGAGCTGTTATTCCAAGGCAGATGCAGCTGAAACATGGAAGTACAATGTAGATCTCTGCAGCATGTTTGGTTTAAGAGTAAAATCTTCAAATTAGATCTTTCCAGTACTCTGGCACAGCAGTAAGACCTGGTAATTAACCAATGCTTATTTTTAAGTATTTTATTTATTAAAATAATAGAAATCATAGCTTTCGATGTATTGAATTGTTTCCTCAAAAAAGGTAGAGGATTTGACAGAAGATGCCTTCTACGAATTCAAAGTTGCTGCTGCAAATGTGGTTGGAATAGGTCAACCTTCGGATCCCAGTGAACATTTTAAGTGTAAAGCCTGGACTATGTCAGAACCTGGTAAGTTTCACATTAATTCAGTTCAATATAAACTTCTTAAAACTCAGTCAGCATAGTATTCCAGCCAAACCCTGCTGTGTGTCTTTTGGGTAATTTCTGCCATATTACGTGTTGGGGTTGCCATTGTTTTTGAGATCTCCTGTTAAAAGCTACCTCCACATCCCCATTGGTTACACAGAATGTCCTGGGAAGTGGGTGACCTCTACTTAGCTTGCTTAGTGTCTCCTTCTTTCACTGCCCACATCAGCTCAGAGCAGAAAGTCTTCAGTCTCTAGTGTATGTTTTTATCTCTAGCAGCTCTTCACCCCCAGCCGTACAAGCTCCACTTCACACTCTCCACCTGTACAAGACATAGGCATCTCTGCACCATAATTGCAGTCTATTAGGAATATTCCTGGTGTTTCAGACTCCAAAACCATGTTTTTTGGTCATGAGAGAGAGCAGAGGCCTGTTTCTTGACACAGAGGCAAGTAGCACAGTATAGATTACACTTTACAGCTAAACTCTCCCAGTCTCAACTAGTGTGCCTTCAATCATGTGTTTCCTCTAACTGTACTTAGGTGTTACCTGAGAGATTATTATTAGCCAGGTGTTAGAACAATTGTGCTAACAAACACACATAGCAATGGCTGCATGCTAGTACTCAAACCTGTGTTTAGGCTGTTTGTAGTTCACCAGTGTAGAGGCAGCTGAAAACTGTTACTTGCAATACCAACTCTGTAAAAAATGTTAAGAAGTATTGTGAATTCAGGTCCCTCAGCAAAAGAAAGTCAAGCTTCAGTCTACCTCATACGAGCATGTAAGTCTGTGCCTAAATGTTAGACAGCTAGGGAATTGATTCTCCTCAGTAATGCTCTAGTTCTGTAAATAAACTATGGAAGAGTTTTTGAATGCCCATTCTGCTTATTTTATAACACCCTCACTCACACTGAGCAACACTTTTGCTGAAGCTATATCTGGTGTCTGGTACTGATTTACCTGAACAAAATGTGTCACAGTACAGGCACCTGCCACCTTCTTTTCCCCAAAATGCTGTAAAATACTGCTATGTTGTTAAGCAGAATTCTATTTATGACACTGAGCTTTGGTATGCAATTAAGGATCCATTCTAATACTTGTTTATGTCACAGAAGCTGTCTAACACCTACACACATCTGTTTCTTGCCTAAATGTTCATGCAGTTATTTTCTCAGCACAGAAAAAAAAATCCAACTCCTAAATCCGGTTTTGTAAAAGTATTGCTATATGTGAAAAGTAGTTCTTGCCTGGAAGAAGAAACAGTCCCCTAAGATCATGGAGTCTTTTGCTAAGAAAGACCCTCAAATATCATGTAATTCAGCTGCTTGCCCACATGCAGGATCAGCTGTATCTATCTCATTTATAGATGCTTGTCTAATCCACCCTTAAAGATTTCTACTCATGAAAAAGTTCAGGGTCTTCGGACAGGGTCTATTCCTAATCTTACTATGCTTACAGTTTAAAAGCTTTTCTAATATTCCTGAATCTCTCTTCCTGCAATCTAAGCCTGTTTGCTTCTTGTCCTGTCCACCAAGGACACAAAGAGGAGATTATTATTTTCTTCAATGCAACAGCTTTTCTATGTGCTTAAAGGCCTTATCTGACCCCTAGCTTTCCCCTTAAGTTGACCCAATCTATTTCATGCAACCTTCACCATAGATCTTGTATTTCTTATCTCTAAATAAACTTTTTTTTTTTGTCATTCTTTGTACTTGAAGTTCAAGTTGAACTTGAACTTCTAGTTGGTTTGTGTCTTTCTTGAATGGCAGTGCACAAATTGCAGACATTATTTCAAATAAATATTTTTCAGTACTGAGCAGAGAAAAGGTAACACCACACCTCCTACAATAATTTGCCTGCTTACAAATCCCCTTCTACTTGTATTTTGAAAGAAAACATTACACTGCTATGCTAAGTTCCAACTTTCTTTCTTTTAATGCAAAATACTTTCCTGCAAAACTGCTTGTCACAGAGTTGTTCATGTTTTCTAGTTAAGTTCTTCTGACTTCACAAATCTTACCATATGGATTTAATGACATGACAAAGCTGTCAATAACAGATGTTTAATCTCCTGACCTTAACTCCCCCTGTGTTAATTACATTTTCTTATAATTTTGTAATATTTGGTATAAATGCATCATCAGTGGAACAATTATTTTCCTTCAAGAAAGCATCTGTGATTTATACTCTCTACAGTGTCATGAAAACATCAATGAAATTGCCTAGTATAGTAAACAAGTGAAGATCATTCTTCATTTTAAATGATATATAAAGAAATAAAATAAAAGGCACTTTCAGGAAATGAAAAGAGTGAAATTTCCATTTTCATAATTAACAATCTGACCTTTCTACTCCTTGGCTGATTACATTGTTCTCATTATGAAACTAGTTGAATGGAGAATATTGCATTTTTCCTGCTTAAAAATCTCACCACAACCAACCAATCTCTTTTTTTCAGAATAAGTTTTTAAACAATGACTTAGCAATAATGAAAATAAATAATTGAGATTTAAGACTAGAAGAAAGAGGCTGACTCTTCCCTGACTTACTAAAGATACTGAAGACTAACGTAATGTGACTGCTATATAGTCCCAGTGTCAATGAAATATTCTTCCACATTTGATATGGAAAGGAGGTTTCCTTAGAAAGGCCAGACCTCCTTGCAGAATTGCCAGCATGAGTGATGGATTCCTTGCCCAAAGCCTATAATTATTTCATTCTTTTGCAGAACTCTAGTCTTAGGTATCTCTCTGAGCCTCTGTGAGTTAGCAATGATAGCTAATGAATTATTTTACATTACTTTAAAAGAAAAAAAGAGAAACATCTGTGGTCTCAGAATTGAACATACTTCATTACACATTTTCTTCTACTGTCTAGATTTCTAGCAGGTGCAGCTGCCAGAGGAATTTTAATTATCTGTGGATATATAGACATTTAGGTTGGGATTTTTAAAGAGCTCTCAGACAAGGCTTTAGGCTCCTTGAAAATTGCAGTCTTTCCATGAGAAATCCAGTATTTATCCTCATAAGGTCTGCAACAGGTACTTTTTTTTTTTTTTTCTGAAATGTATTTATCCACTCTGGAGAAACCATTTTCAACTTTTTTTTTTTCATATTTGCTGAATATTGTCTTTTACAAATTTGATGTTCATTCATTACTGGTTAATATCATGTAGGCTTGAATGGCAATCAATCAAGCTTATTTTTAAGGTTTTTCACTTTTTAAAAATTTTAAATGGTGAGATTTATTATAGGGAAAATTAATGTCTTGAATTAGGCCAAACTGACAACACTGGGAAAATCCCTATATCTTGGGTACTTTCAGGTTGCCTTACTCTAAATTTAAATCACAAGAAACAAGCTTCCAGCTATATTATTTGGTTGAATATCAGTATCCTGTCATGGGTGTATTCAACATGGTCGGAAACTGATATGATTATGCTCTTATAGTCTACTGGTATAAATAAATATTAAGAGTATAGCAGAAAATTAATGCTACAAGTTAAACTGAATATCACTAGAACAGTTAAGTGAAGAAGAAAAGTACAGTAGGGAGAACATAACCTGTTAGCTGCAAAGGTATGAACTCTCACTTATTCATAGAGTATCAGGATGGTTTTCGTGTAAATAGCTCTCCTAACATATTTTCTTGAGAAGTTCTTGGTTATCGCTATCCACCTCACAGTGGAAAATTCTCTGTCAGGGAATGAGAAAGCTGATCCAAAGCTCACTTGTGTCAGTGGGTTTTGGATTACTCTGAAGGATGCTGGTTCATGTATACCAACAAAAAAAAAAAAACGCCACCCTGGTGCTAAATTGTAAAGTGAGTCAGGCTGTGTGAAGCAACTCTGATGTGGGGCTGGTGAACTAAATATTAGACAAAACCCCTCTGTTACTTGTTGGAAAATTTTGAATGGCATGGATTTTTCCACATGAATAACTCTGCCTTAAAATGGAGTTACTGAGATCTAGCTGGGACTGTATGCTTCAGAATACTAATGTCATTCACTGCATGAAGGAGGTATTGCTGTACACAACCATGAGGGGAAAACGACCTGAATACCACATATACCAGGTTTATTGTAAAGGATGAGATTTTTGAAAGCAAACACAGTCAAAAGAAAATTTAAGTGGTGCATTATGGCCTCTACAAGGCAGTTTGGAAAACTTTATTATATTGAAATGAACTTCCAACATTTGAAATATTTTAGGTCCTGCCTATGGTCTCACGACTTGTGAAGTAAGAAATACATCACTGGTTCTTCTGTGGAAAGCTCCTGTGTATGAAGGCAAAAGCCCTATTACTGGGTATTTAGTAGACTATAAGGAAGTAGACACAGAAGACTGGATCACTGCTAATGAAAAACCTACTTCAAAGCGCTATTTTAAGGTAACACTCTCATTAGTTAGTATTAATTCAAAACTGAGTTCTAAAAGCATCTGGTTGAGTGTAACAAGGATTTGTACTTGAACTTAGGCTTCTGCTAACATCTTCATATAAGTAAACAACAGAGTTTAGATTGTTTTTTGAACTGGCTTTGCTCTTTATCTTGTTCAAGGTCACTGATTTACACGAGGGTCATACCTATGTTTTCAAAGTTCGTGCAGTGAATGATGATGGGGTAGGCAAGTCATCTGAGATATCTGAACCGGTGCTTGTCGAGGCACGTCCAGGTAATGAACTGTTTTATCTCCTCTGCTCCTGAATTTCTGAAATACTTAGAAGTGGATTTAATCAATCTGATTTGATATTGTGGAACAGGTAAGTATATAAGAAGTTAAGAAGCTCTTGGACTTAAAATTTAAAGAAGAAAATCATGTAGATACAGAGGTACTGTCAACACTTTTCATTTTACTTACTGCAGGGAATATTTGATAATCAGTTAGTTTAGTTTTTGTTCTCGTAAACAAAGGTGCTACTTTCTGTGAGCAAAAAGTAGTATGACAATACATTTATTAAAGCTTGAAGAGTAATAATAACATTAATTTACTTAAACTGTTAGTATCTTCTCATATTCAGCTGCATTTTATAGATTTGTTTCTCAGTAAGCATTTATTATTTTTAGTATTCATTTTTTTGTGTGTGGGGTAAGAATCTTGCTAGTATGTGATGCTGAGTCAGTACATGACAAAAACATGTTTTGAGATCTGCAAGATAAATATCTGAGAGTGAAGATGGACAGAATTTGCACAGGCTTTAGTAATTTCTGAATTGCAGCTCAAAAAAAAAATACAGCCTTAACATTTGAGTTTATTCCTGTTTTGCAGGAACAAAAGAAATCTTTTCAGGTGTGGATGAGGAGGGTAATATTTACTTGGCTTTTGAGTGCAAAGAAGCCACAGATGCATCTGATTTTCTGTGGGGTAAATCGTATGAAGAAATTGATGATTTTGATAAGTTTAAGATTGAAACAGAAGGAAATCAGTAAGTCATACCAGTCTACCATATATTAGAAGTTTGTCTTGTAAAAAATCTCAGTATCATGAGAAACCCTGCTAATTATATTCTTCTTTATTGATGATTTTAGTTCTAAGCTGTACTTCAAAAATCCTGATAAATCAGACTTGGGAACTTATTCCATCTCAGTTACTGACACAGATGGGGTTTCATCCAGCTTTGTTATGGATGAAGAAGGTAAGGTCCTTAACATCTCAAGTCTTTCTCAATTTTATCACCTCCACTCCACTCAAAATTATCCAAGGGAAAAAAAAAAAAAACACCACAACTGTCCCATTTTTTTTTCCTGTTCAACANAATTTCAACAAATATATAACCTCCACTCAAAAAAAAAAAAACAAAAAAAAAAAAAAAAAGAACACCACAACTGTCCCATTTTTTTTTCCTGTGCATCAAGGAAAAGCAAAAAAGACCACACAACGTGCTTTGCATGATTACTTATTTTTCTGATTAACACAATAATGAAAGTTGGGATAACTTCAGGCAATTTTTACTAAAAAAAAAACTGTAAAGAAAATGTCCAATTAAAACTGTTTTCTTTATGCTGAGACTATAATTCTGTTTGCAAATATCTGTTACATTTCCAGTTAAATGTCCCAAAATGTTGCTTTATGCACTGTTTTGTGAATCTCTTTCTCTAGCAGGTCACTCTTTCTATGCTTTCACTTTATAGCCTTTCACATCGTATAATAATTGGTCCTCTGTTAGCTGTAAAGCTACCACCAGATTTCTGCTAACCAAGGAGCCTAATATAAAGATAGACCTTGAGGATCTAAATACCGTTTCATATAACTGAGATGAAGAGAATTAGTGAGAAGAATATGAACAGGAGGACATTGCTTCAACAAGATCTGAATACATTGAGTTAAATTTTTGTCTTAAATTTATATTAGTTTTGCTTCAATTCATTGCAGCTATTTTGTTTCATTGGAGTTGCAACGAATTTGCTAAAGTCTGACTTTGGTTTACTATTGAGAGCTGCTGAGGTGAAAGGCAAATGGAGGGACTTTGCTATTTTGAAATAGCACAAAAATTAATTTGGTGCTTTCCCAGTCCAGGCTGTAATTGCTATGGCCAGTTTCTCAAGCATGAAAATCCCTCTGCTTCATTCTTTCTAAGACATTTAAGGAGAGGAGATGAGATTGTGTGAGTCTGTTAGTATCACAGTGCGAACCATATGAAACCTTCCTTTCAAAGTAGATGTTGAGAAGAAATCCATATACAGCCACAAAAAATATGATTCTCCAGGGCATGGACCATTTACGTGGGCTATTAGTCTTTAACAATATCTACTTCTTGTGGTAAATCTAAACTTGCTATGTTTTTATTTTTCCAATAAATGCTGTAGGAAAAAACAGATATGCATTTGATTATGAGAACTCCCATTTGGCTTCGTTTTGAAGCATCACTCTGAAACCTGTCTGTAGGTCTTGTCACATCAGTCCTACCTTTGAAGTTGTTTTTTTTTTAAAAAAAAAGAGCACTGAAGGTGTTTTGCGTCCCCGACACATCTCATGTCTTCTCTGGTAATATATGTCACTTAAATTTACATTGTTTGTACTGGATCCCTGCACAAGTGTCAGATTTTGTATTCTACCACTGAAAACTGTTATTTCACTGTCCACTTCCTCAAATACTATAAATTCTTTAATTTTCTTAAATCCTTGACCATGTCATAAATCCTTGCTAATTTTCTCTGGTCTTTACATTATCTTTAATTTTGGAATTGGTAGTAATGTTCATCTTCCAGATCTTTATTAGTAATGAATATGATAAATAGGGTTAGTATGTAAATCTAACCAAGTGATTTCTAGACACTCACACAGCCTTCATGAGGATTTAATGCATTAAATAGAATTTTCTGTACCTTTTTGAGACTTACCTGCGCTCAATTTTATTTCCTGCCACAGTAAAACAAGCATTTCAGGTAGTGTTAGAAAGAAAGTCAGCAGATAAAGGAACCTCATTCGCTGCTTAGAAGCTATTATCTCCCATCTTTCATTTAAATCCCATGGACATTTAAAAATATTTCTTTCTCTTGTTTAGATTGATTCATATAAGACAGCGTGCATGAAAATGCATGAAGTAGGAACACTGGTCAAATCCATGTATCAGAATTCAAAGTTTATGAAATTTTATTTTTTAGTCATCATTTTCTGAAGAGGGTTGGGTATTTCACATATAAGACTTAAGGGGATTATCTTCTGATTCTGATACGTACCTTAATTGACACTTGTTTTGTCACCATATTTTTCAGAATAAATTAAAACATGAGTATTTTCCTTAATTTCAGAGTTGGAACGTTTGATGGCGTTAAGCTATGAAATAAAGAATCCAAGTAAGTTGAAGACCTGGATATATTTGATACTTCTAGAAGAAATATAATTACATACTAATGACTGGAGTTCCAAAAAGGTTCTTCCTGAGACAACAGCAGTTTCATTTTTCATGGAACAATGTGCTTCCTTATCATTCCATTCCTTTAGAAGAATATTAGTTTGCATTGAATAAAATCATCATTGACCAAAAGTCTTCTGAAGTTTAACTTTCACAACAGACTACAGCTTGCTACTAGCCAATTCCTTAAACAACGCGCAAACTATAAGCTGTAAATTATTTTCTCTCTTTGAGAAATTAGTTTAAAAATCAGCCAAAAACTGCATTAGACTTTGTTCCCCTGCATAAAATTTATGCTATGTTCAGCATTCCATAGATAATGCGGAGATACTAATGTGTTACAATAGTGCTTTTTCTCACAAGGATTCATGCATTATTGACTTTTGATTGCTTTTTTTTCTGCAGCAATACCTCTGAAATCAGAATTAGCTTATGAAGTTCTTGAGAAAGGAGAAGTTCGTTTCTGGATTCAGGCTGAAAGCTTATCACCAGATTCTACCTTCAGATTCGTTATTAATGATAAAGAAGTTGAAAACAGCGATGTAAGTACATATTGAGTGCTATATATACGTATGATTTTGTTTAATAAAACTTTATGCATTAGCAACTATTCAATTTTTATAGTTGCTTAAAATCATACTATTAAGGTCTGATAGGAATGTCAATTTTTAACTTAAATATTATTATTATTTTTCTTTATGGAATTCCTGTTGCAGAGTGATTCTATTCATACAAATAAAAGAGAGCAATGTTTAATCCTCAGAAGTTCATATTCGTTTTGGGTAGCTAGATGACCAACAGCCAAAGAGAAGGAGAAGAGACACAAAACAATTTTAAACACATCTGACTAAAAGTAGTTTACAAATATTTTGGGAAATTAGCTCAAGACAAAAAAAGTGCTTCAAGTACAGTTTTGGACTCCAAACCAGCATGATGTATTTTTCCCAGAGACCCTCTGAAGCTCCTGCTCTAGTTTTACATATGATGTGGGAGGCACTTGTCAACGCAACAATGGTCATAGATATAAATCTTTTAGATGATGTCAATTTCTATATTTTTTTTTATTTATTTTGGCCAAGACACTAAATGGGTATTGAGTGGTTACATGGGGATGAAAGGGCAGGCTACCATCTTCCTGCATTTTTATAGCTCTAGGAAGACCTTTCATAGAAAGGGACAGAAAAAAGTGGTCACACTGGGCTAACAAGAGAGCAAGGTCATGCCTTGGCAGGGTGGGAGTATGGTTCATCTACTGGGCATAAAGTACAGCACTGTAAATATATTTTCCTGTGAGGAATCCACCTCCAGTGCAGCTGTTTGAAAGGTTCAGTTTATTCCTTAGGATGCAAAGCCTGGTTTTGGTGAGAGAAGCTTGTCAACATTTTTATGCTTTAGAAGCAAAGAGCATTTACTTTAATTACATATTGACAAGAGGAAGAAGACATGTTTCTGAGTAAAATACTTGTGTTTTTCTTACTCTAAGAAGTAATAAACTATAGCACTGAAAACCTGAATATTAGTTACTAGGATGTATTGAAATGACAATATTCTGTCTTGGCAATGTTAGTGGAACAGAACAAGCTATTTTTAGTTCACATATGTTTTGGAAGTGTTGGCATCAGAGAGAGTCTTGAAGTGGAACTGCATTATTTCACCTCTTTAATTAGTAACCCACAGGTGACATTTACGTTTGGAGACTGATGATATTTTTGTGGAAAGTCACATAAAAGCCCAGTATTTATGGTGCCCATAAAATCATTGAACTTCATCTTGCTGCATAATGGCAATAGTTAGAAGCCTAATTACACTCTAAAACCTGCCTGGAGACTGGGTAACAGTCACTGAACATGTTCAATAGACCGTTATGCTGGTGAATTGTAGTCTGATTCTTGACATTGGCTGAAGTGATAAATTTTTCCTTCTAGGTCCTAACAGGGAATGGGTTCAGTAAAATTTCAAAATAATCTGAGAGTGGAACGAACTGGGCCCCATCTAATCAGCTGTCATTTAAATATTTTAATATTTTTTTCCTTCACCCAAAGCAAGAAATAAAAAAAATTATATAAGTGTGATAAAAGATCAGATTAAAACATACATCTTGCTCTTCTTTTTCTGCTTCTGGCAAATTTCAATTTAACATCCTCCCTAAGAACTAATGAAATGAATGCAAGTGTTGTCCCTGACCTCGGTGGGCAAGAGACTGTAAGCGAGAATTTGAATTTGCACTTTTTGATAGTTTGAAGTTTATAACTTCTCTTTTTAACCTACCTGGCCAGTCTCCTCAGCTTTTACAGTGGAACTCTTACATAAGTAATTCTTCTGCATAACTTCCTGATTAATTAGGCATTGTCTTATTCTTTGACATTATATCTTTCTTTGAACTATATATGGGAAAGTGTATATCTGAATTATATGAGCATTTTCCCTTGTTATTTTATATAAATGTTATACCTCAGTGCCTCCCCACTAAGCTATTTATTTAACAAACTGTTATCTTAATCAATCTGTTGAGTAATGTTTTGTTAATTCAATTATCTTTTATCTTTCCTCATTCTTCAGCTACCCCATTAAGATTTAAACTAGTACTCTTTGTACATCTGAAAGTACCAGTAATGCATGCTAAACGTTTTGACTATGTCTACACTATTCTTCCAGGCTTGTTGTCCATTCAACAGTGAATCTGTTCTTGAGGTTGGTCAGGAGGTGTCCCTCAAAGCTGAAGTAGATATGCCAGTGGGGTCATTTGTAATAATTTTGGATCAGTACTTAAAGGTTCTTCCACTTAAGGAAGTAGCCCCAGAGAGTTTAATAAGCGACATTTTTCCCTTCCCCTTCCCTTCCCTTCCCTTCCCTTCCCTTCCCTTCCCTTCCCTTCCCTTCCCTTCCCTTCCCTTCCCTTCCCTTCCCTTCCCTTCCCTTCCCTTCCCTTCCCTTCCCTTCCCTTCCCTTCCCTTCCCTTCCCTTCCCTTCCCATTTTATCTAAATGTGGCTTTAGGTACCTTTTTCTTGTTTTGGGGATCAATAAAAAGGTTAAGCAAATCATTCTGTTTATACAACGTCGTATCTCCTTTTAACAGTAACAGGTGTATAATAATTTACTGCATAGAACTCCTTCTAGGTGGTGACATTTTCACCATGAATACTAAATTCAGTTTTGGGCTTGTAACTACAAGAAAGATGACGAAGTGCTGGACTGTGTCCAAAGAAAGGAAATGAATCTCACGAAGGGTCTGGAGCACAAGTCTTATGAGGAGCAGTTGAGGGAATTGGAGCTGTTTAGTCTGGAGAAAAAGAGGCTGAGGGGAGACCTTACCGCTGTCTACAACTACCTGAAAGGAGGTTGTAGCATGGAGGGTGTTGGTCTCTTCTCACAAGTAACAAGTAATAAGACAAGAGGAAATGGTCTCAAGTTGCACCAGGAGAGGTTTAGATTGGATATCAGGAAAAATTTCTTCACAGAAAGGGTTGTCAGGCACTGGAACAGGCTGCTCAGGCAAGTAGTGGAGTCATCATCCCTGGAAGTATTTAAAAGACACGCAGATGAAGTCTCTAGGGACATGGTCTATCAGTGGACTTGGCAGTACTAGGTTAATGGTTGGACTCAATGTTCTTAAAAGTCATTTCAACCAAAACTGTTCCATGATTCTGTAATTTGCTTTCCTGTCCCACCATGAATGAAACAGTTAGTGCAGGGGTGTCAAACTCATTTTGACCAGGGGTCAATGTTTTATACAGTCCTAAAATTACATTTGGCCCTTTGAAAGCAATCATGAGGCTGATGTGGTCACCGGTGAAAATGAGTTTGTCACCCCTGAGTTAGTGTATAATATACTTGACCACACCGGTTACCTAAAAGTGTTGGTCAAGTAACTTTGGATTATTTTCACTTTGCTTTAGAACTTTGTTAATTGAGATTCAAACAATATCACTGTTAGTGGGACACACAGTCCTTATGGTTGTTACTCACTGAACGAAAGATGATATTACTTAGTAAAAGGTGGTTGTATGTAAAATAGTACCTGCAAATTCAAAACACATATTTTGCAAGTATTGTCCAATATTTGCTTGCAATTTTCTGTTTCCTTGACAATGCCTGGCAATAATTTATCTTTCTGGAATATTTAATACAAAGCAAACAGGAAAAAGGATGCAAACAGAAAAAGGACACAAACAGTGAAAAGCATATTTAACTTTGAATTCAAGTCAATATTTGGTGTTTTGGGTATTCTGCAAGCACTTTAGTAGATAACTAGATGTTTCGACAGAATTCTAATTCTCTTTTGCTGGACTTGGTTGTTCTTTTTAGTTCTCAGAAGCTTTGTTAGTTTTGCATAAGTTACTGTTCTCTTGCACTTTAGTGTTCTTTGAAAAGAATATCCAGAGTTAGATAAGCAGATCATTGTAACTTTCCTAAAGAAACTTCTTCAGTGAGAAAATAGGATCCAGTATTGAGCTGCCACATGTATCTCAGAGACATTTACTAGTGATGACTTCTTTTTCTTTCTGGTGATGGATTATGTTGTGATGGATTTATCTGAAGATCCACAGTTGTGTCTACAAACTTAATACCTCCAGCTGTTTCTGGACTTTGCTAGGAATAGTGCTTCAGCCTAGCAAGACCCCTGTTTGAACTGGAAGCTGTTATGCAGCTAAAGACTGGCTATGTAGGTTCTTCTTCAAACACGCATAGTGTCATGAACTATCATTTTTGAATCCAAACCAGCTGTGTTATCACTCAAGGATTACAAATGCAGCTGAACACAGAGGTTTCTATCACCACTGGGATCTTGCACAGAGTAAATATAAGCAGAGCCCTTTTTCCATATTTTACAATTAAAAGGGCATGAATAAGATTGACTGTGGAGAGAGGTATATAAAACATGATTAATTTGATAGGAATCATAAGTAATTTACACTATACTAAAATAAAATTATTATTTATTTCAGAAACATAAAATACATTGTGACCATTCAAATGGCATTATAGAAATGGTGATGGACCGATTTACAATTGACAATGAAGGCACCTACACAGTACAGATTCAAGACGGAAAGGCTAAGAACCAGTCTTCATTAGTTCTTATTGGAGATGGTATGTTCACTGAAACTTTGATGAAGAAATGAACTTCAATCATTCTTTGAGTAATTTTGTGGCTAACTCATTTTTCATTCACCTCTTCTGAAATCTAGCATTCAAGGCAGTATTGGCTGAGTCTGAGCACCAGCGAAAGGAATTTCTCAGGAAGCAAGGTAAGACTGGTGACTTTAGGCCCAGTTTGCAGCAAATGCTGCATCCCTGCTGAATACTAAATGCTTCCAATTTCCATTGGTTTCATTAGAAGATAAGTATATTGCCCAGTTTGAGGAGGCACCGAACACTTGGTGGATCTTATTTTCCAGCATTGTCATATGATACATGCGTGTTATGACAGAACTTTCATTAAGTAGAGAAATAAATTGGGAGCTCTTATAAGAGGTTATCTTTGCTCAATATTTATGAGAAGTGTGCCTTCTGTAGGCTCTGATCCAACAACATATTTCAGCACCTTTGGTTTTAAGTATACAAACTGTCTCTTCAATATACTTCACAGAAGAGTAGACAACATAGTGTCAGACTAGAAAGATTAAAAACCTGATGCTGTGGTTTCTGTCCAGGCAAAATTCCAGGAACCAAATGTATGCTTGTTGCATAGTTGCTATACAGTTACAGAGTCTGTTACATAATTGTTATCGATATTGCTTGCAGCTGTAAATAAGAATTAATATTGGATACCTCATTCAGAATTTGATCACTGTGAAATCCTTAAAAAGTTGAATTTGAGCTCTAGTTTGTAATTTTCACTTGGTAAGTACATGTATTTTATGATGAAAGTAACAATAATAATTAAAAATATTGTAAGTAGCTTAAGTAAGATTCTCTACACAAACAATGTAATTCTATTATTTACTGGTTTTGGGGGAAGGATTTTTAAAAATAGATTTAGGAAAGAAATTATACCACTTACAGCACAAACTCACAAGATCTTCAGTTCTCGATGTTTGAAGTGGAAGTATGGGACTTCGCTACTTGCCATTTCTGGATACTGCAATTATGGACCCTGATCCTGCCGACACTAAAACTTATAAATTTACAGACATGAGTAACCACAATAACTTTAGAAAGGCTGTGCGTATCAGTAAATTTACTTAAGGATATATATATTTGCAAGATTGGATCCTCAGTGGGGAAAAAATTTGCTGTTCTGCATGCAATGTTTAATGCATTTACAAACTTTATATTATTTGGAAAAATAATGTTACAGAATCAGAGAATATTTGGGGTTGAAAGCGACATCTAGAGATCATCTAGTCCAACGCACCTGCTAAAGCAGGTTCACCTAGAGCAGATCCCACAGGATCACGTCCAGGTGGCTTTTTAATATCTCCAGAGAAGGAAACTCCACAACCTCTCTGGGCAGCCTGTTCCAGTACTCTGGCACGCTCAAAGCAAAGAAATTTCTCCTCATTTTCAGATGGAACCTCCTGTGTTTCAGCCTGTGACCATTTCCCTTCATCTTGTTATTGGCGCCACTGAAAAGAGTCTGGCCCTGTTGACACCTGTCCTTAAGATATTCATAAGCATTGATAAAATCTCCTCTCAGCCTTCTCTCCTCCAGGCTGAACAGACCCAGCTCTCTCAACATTTCCTCATGATAAAGATGCTCCAGTCCCCTAATCATCTTGGTAGCCCTCCGTTGGACTCCCTCCAATAATTCCTCGTCTTTCTTGAACTGAGGAGACCAGAGTTGGGCACAGTATACCAGATGTGGCCTCACCAGAGCAGAGTGGGAGGATCACCTCCCTCATCCTTCTGGCCACACTCTTCCCTAGGATACTATTGGCCTTCTTGGCTACAAGGACACATTGCTGGCTCGTAGTCAACCTGTTGTCCACCAGGACTCTCGGGTCCCTCTCCGCAACGCTGCTTTCCAGCAGGTCTACCCCTGACTTGTACTGGTGCCTGCAGTTATTCCTCCCTAGAAGCAGGACCCTACACTTGCCTTTGCTGAATTTCTATAGGTTCTTCTCCACCCAGCTCTCCAGCCTGTCCAGGTCTTGCTGAAAGGCAACACAGCCTTCCAAGCTTTGTGTCATCAGCAAACTTGCTGAGGGTACACTCTGTCCCTTCATCCAGGTCATTGATGAGCAGGTTGAATGAGACTGGACCTAACACTGACCCCTGTGTAACAGCGTTAGCTACAGGCCTCCAACTAGACTCTGCACAGCTGACCAGAACCCTCTGAGCTCTGCCATTCAGCCAATTCTCAATCCATCTCACAGCCCATCATCTAACCCACAATTTCTGAGGTTATCTATGAGGATATTGTGGGACACAGAGCCAAAATCCTTGCTGAAGTCAAGTTAGACAACAACCACTACTCTCCCCTCATCTACCCAGGCAATCATACCATTGTAGAAGGCTATCAGATTTCTCAAGGATGATTTCCCTTTGGTTAATCCATGTTGACTACTCCTGATAACCTTCTGTTCCTCCACATGCTTAGAGGCAACATCCGGAAAGAGTTTTTCCATCACCTTTCAAGGGATAGAGGTGAGGATTGCTGGCCTGTGTTTTCCTGAGTCCTCCTTGTCTGACATGGGACTTTTTTGCTTTGAACATCAAATTAAGTGTTTGGATACATTTGTTTATTCTCCAGTTTCTTTTGCATTAAATACATCGTTTGTAAACTTGTTTGTAGCTACTGTATTTCTTTCTTATGCTTACTTGGCAATTAGGCATAAACCTATTTAGTAAACTAATTTATCTCACCATTTTACTTTGGGATACTACGTGACTTGTACAAACAGAGATAAGCCTTAGGTTTCTAAGCTGTACTGTAGATGCCTGGGCCAACCTGATAAAATCTTACTGCAGGTTTTTCCTTCTAGCACGTGGGTAGTTCAGGACTTCCCTCTCATTGTTTTGGTGAAAGGTGTTATAATATATTTGTCATCTTTTTCCTTTTTTTTCACTGTATCTCTCTGATACTCTTTTATTCTACAACACATGCTTTAAGACAATTTTGTTTCTTAGGTCCTCACTTCTCAGCGTTTTTGTATTGGGAAGTTACAGAGGAATGTGAAGTTTTACTTGCTTGTAAGGTGAGGAAATACACTTGAAATAATTTGTTGGAATGTGTTGATTCAAAATTGAGGCAGGAAAATGTGAGGAAAGCTTTTGATATTTTTAACATTAAAAGTTTCACATGAAAGCTTTTTTTTGTTATTTAGAAATATTTAAAATCAAAATTTCTGACTTACTTCAGCACTAGTCTTCGTTAAAATAAAGAAATACAGGACATTCCTAAATGTGTTAGTTGATCTAATTCTTTAGAATAATTTTGAGACATAAAAATAATTTAAACAAAATATTCGTCTCTCAATGGTCCTTCTTCCTTCCTCAAAAAACAGCCACAAAAAGCAAGAATTCAGACTCTTTCCTCACCATTTTCTGATTTGGAGGTTCCTCTACCAAAGCCTCTATTATTTAATCAACTGTAACCAAACATGCAACAAAGGCTTCTAGAATTAAAGTTATAAAACATGATTTTTATTGTATTTGGCTAATGACTTTTGAATCTCAACTAGTGCTAATGTGCATGGAATTCAGAGTAACTTCTGCCATTAACATCTTTATATGCCATCTAAAGTGATACATTTTCATTTTTGTTGCTCTTCTAGATTGACTAATTAGAGGTCTGAATAACTGAGTTAATTGAATTCAACAGGCATGAAACTCTTCTTCATTGCCTTTTCCTATAATATGGACCCTTTTCTATTAATTTTCTTCACTTCTTTTGAATAAGTTTTCTTCTTTTAATTAGACTAACTTGAGTCATTCATTATGAGCAATCTACATGCACATTTTTTGGATTTTTTTTCCTTTCTTTATTTTTGTTCTGCTCACTAATTAGGAAACCTTTAACCTCAACTTATCCCCAGCAGAACTGACCTGGGTGGCAAAACTGCCATTCTCTGTGCCCCGATTTTAGGGCTTAGCACTCATTAGCTAACATGGTACCTTTGCTGGTACTGAGCTGCATAGCTGGAATATTTTATAATCTCTTCATGTATTTGCCTCAGGCATGAACCCTGCTTGTCCTTTCATTCACATGGGGAATTAAATGTTGCTGAACCAGTTATACTAGTGTTAATTCTCTACAAATTAATCTGAAATTATCCTTCTTTTCATTGACTGCTGAGCCTGTTTATACTACTGAAACTGTGGAAGGCTGGGCATCTGATTATGTGCTTTTCACCAGTGTACTTTTTGTTCATAAGGTCAGAACATTTTATGTAAATGCAATCGTCAATGTGGGCCGTTTGCTCATTCATCATTTTAACTATGCCATTGACCTCATAATGTTTGTTACTGTTGGTGTGTGACTGGTCATTAGGTTCACATGGTACTGTTGTTTATGCCTGTTTAACTGATATCTGTATATAGGAAGAATTTGAACAATAAAGCTTGGATTTTTCCTATGAACTTCAGATGCCTGACATTCAGGTTAGAAGTGTGGCTGCCCTGGGCTATTTCTGTGGTAATAAAAACATCCAAGGAACAATCTCTGCCTCCCCAGGCCGTATCATAGCACTTGCTCAGGTAGTTTTTAGGCTCTGTTTAGTGCAAAAATAGTTGTCATAGCTGTTTTTACCTCTTGAAAGAGCTTGTGATAATGTCAAAAAGGTATCTGTAAGACAGTGCTTTTTGCCATGACTTTCTCAAAGGCCATGGCATGAAATAGGGGAGTTAGGAAATGAGGTCAACTGGACAGTTGCATAAGGCAGAGGACTGACTGTATGATCCAGGTCCATAACAGTAATAATGAACAAATACGGATTGTGTTACAAAAGAGTATATAAAAATAATACCTTACCTCATGTGCCACTTATTTTCTATGTGATTAGACCTGATTGACTTTTGATTGACTTAGTATTTAAATCTAAGTAGCTGGTATTGATGACCTTGTTCTTGGTATGGTAGCCCCTGCATACGAGAGTGACGTGTTTGTCCATCTGAATGATAATTTGATGCTGTTTACTTTTTATTGTGTTTGTTTTTTTTCATATACCAGCATCTACTATCATTTTTCTAGTACTTCTAAATTTCAAAAAGTTCAGAAGCTACCTGCTCTTGCATATCTTTGACCCTTATTTGTACTGTGTCTGTTAAAAACAAGAATTTCGGTGTGCGGCTAAACAGTGAAAAAGGTAACTTTTCATAGTAAATGTCAACATGAAATAATTTCAGCACTGCAAATTGCATATATCTGAAACTCAGTCTATTTATTTTCAGATTGAGTGCTAACAGTCTTCGATGAAAAATTGTTGAAAACCATTAAAGGCTTGTTCCTTCAGGCTTTGTTCAAATAAAATTACCACTCATGTCATATGACTGCAGGAATAGCCACATTGTAGTTACTAGTAAATGTAAAATACTGCTCACTTTTCTCAAGCAAGGCATTGCTTTGGGCCAGGTTGTGATCTCAAATGCTCTGTCAGAGATCCATAGCAACCACTCTGGTTATTAAGCAGCAATATATGTGATTAATTTGAGCAGGTTTTATAGAGATGTCCAGGAATAAGTATAGGAGGCCCTATTTGTCTACTCACCTCTATAGAGAGCTTTCATAGAGCTCTTTATCTACTTCTCCAGTGTGAAAGGGTAAGAAATTGGTGCATGTTTTTTCCTCCAAGCAAGCCACTTGAAAACTATTGCAGATCTGTATTAATTTCTGGGCTGTCTTCTATCCATTTGTTCAGTTCTTTTTTAGGGAAATTTTTTAAAGCAACTGCCTGGGGACTGAGAAATTTCCTACCAGCTCTGTTGTTCCAACAAAGCCATGCTGTCTGGGAATTCAGGCTACATATAGAAATACCATTGCATTTTTGTGAATTTTAGAAGGGTGTGAGGATAGTGATGTCAAACAAACCATAGTGTTTCTAAAAGGGGAAAAAAATATATATTGCTAAGGTTTCTAAAAAGAGCTGTGCTTTTAGCTTCTTTGAATTCACAGTTAGAGGTCATTCATCCAGCGATATTTTAAGTGTCTCCAATACACAATTTATATTTCAAAATTATAGCAGTACTTGAGGCATAGCTGTAGTCTATTTATGTATTGCTTAGATAAGCTGCTGCTACTACAGCAAAATTCTGTCTTTCAAGCAACTTCTTTGCAATTGCACTACATTGTTCAGCCCCTTTGTGTTGGGAAAGACTGCAATTTGTAGGATTCCTCAAGTCTTTGTACTTCCCATAGGACACAATGTAGTAGAAAAAAAAGGGTTTCTGATTCAGTTCGCAATTTCGAAGTCTCAAATGCTTTCAGAATACTAATTTCAGTTACTCTCTGCAGTTTAGCCCTGAAAGATATTACTTCGGTAGTTGGGATAAATCTGCGAATTGGCTGAAGCCTCTCTAAGATACAGCCTAAATTCTCTGTTACAGCTCTCTGGAGACAGATGGCAAATGCAAAAAGATAAAGGAGGGTTCGGCAGCTCTAATTTCAAAGATACTTCTCACAGATATCTCTAGACAAACTACAACTGCACAGCAAGGGTAAAAAAAATCTTTAAGGGAAGAGGTTGGTGGGATTGCCTTTAAGGATTTGTCAGGGTTTGAAACTGTAAGATGTATACTTCTGACCAGTTCTGTGCTGCAGATAAATACCATAGGACTAAGATTTTCTTAGTAGGACTTGGTTTAAATTATATTTTTACCTAGCTTTATTTGACATGTGCTACACCAAAACTGGTTTCTTATGTTGAAAGAATCTGTGTGACTACCTACAATGTGATACCTTTCTTCAGGACTTAGCCAGGCTTATGTGCATTTTCTGTTGTACAGGTCGCGAACACAAAGAAGGAGACTGTTTTCAAGTGGTATAAGGATGGTTCTGGGATTGACGTTGATGAGGTGCCTGATCTGCAGAAGGAAGAATGTCACCTCAGTATTCCCAAGGTACAGTATCACCTACTGATTAGCAATGACAGCTTCTGTGTGACACACTACAGATTTGCCAGGCAGAGCACTAAAGCACCTATCATGATGGCTGTGAGCCGTTTTAAGACATATTTGCTACCCTTGAATTAGCTGCTGAGTAACTAATGCTTGTAAAAGAGTATCTATTTTTCTTATTAGCTCAGAGAGTTCATCCTTAAGTTGCTTTAGTGTCCTTAGGTGAACTCTATCTCATTCTTTCTTACTGCTCCTTAATTTTTCAATTTGTTCAAGCACCTCATTTCTGACACTGTCTCAGTTTTATTGCCTAAAATGAATAGGGTTAAAGTACGTGGCTTAAGATAAATCTTTGTGTAGACAGGATAACCTAACTTGTGTCTGAAGCCTTAGCTTGCATAGTTGTTATCTTTGTCAAGTGCAAAAACCACTCTGAATCAAGTTTTTCTTCTTTCAGCATAAGTGTGCATTCCATTTAATTGACTTATTTATTTTATTTATTGGCTTCATATTCTTCTAATTTATATCTTCCATTTCACTTGCAAGAAGATACTCGGTTTCCAGTGGCTTCATTATTCGTGTGCAGAATCTTTTGGAGTAGGGTGGTTTCTATTTGTCTTAATTTCTTTTGTTAGTTGTCACTCAATTATATGATGCTTTTACTGTTATTTACTTGCTTGTGGACTTGATCTAAGATTCAATAAAATAACCTTGAATCTCTATAGAATTATTTGTTTATTTTTCTTCAGGTTTTAAAATAAATTAAAATAATTAAAATAAAACCACCCAAACCAAAACCCCCTACTACCTTTAATGCAGCACCACTGTGTCAGATTTTAGAATGTAATCTCTCCAACGATAATGAATTCATTATTTACTTAGCATAGATATAATTTGAGTACAGTTCATTCATACAGATGCTTAAATAGAAGCCACTGAGTTCATATTTGGACAGGTAAAGGATAGAGATCTGTTGTTATGTTTTATACAGAAAAAATGCATTTCTAAAGCTTGTGAGGGTTGAAGTTACCCTCTGTTACATTTTGTTATGCTACTTGGATTTTCTGCTGACCGAGATCAATCTTCTTGTTCTTTTTGGAACAAGAGGAAAAATGTGGTTTCTCAAGACAACTGAACTGAAATTAGAATATATTTTAGCCTTAAGGACTAACTGTAAAAAAGCATGCACAAACCATTCTATCTCATCTCTGGTAAGATTATTTAACTAGAATGCAGTACAGTGTATCTTGTTTGATTTAGAAAATCATTCAGGGGCTGAGCAAACGCTGTAGTATTATCAAGTTTGTCAGTAAACATCTTGTGCTTTCCTTGTAGCTGTCGCGCAAAGATGAGGGAGTTTATAAGGCGACACTATCAGATGATAGAGGTCATGATGTATCTACGCTTGAACTATCAGGAAAAGGTACCATTCGGTTTACTATATTGAAATAACCATCTCCACATCTCCACGTGTGCTCAATAGGTGTCAAAGCTCTATCTTCACAAATGGCAAGTTAGCAGACATTTTTGGGGGTCCTTATGTTTTAGAGGCCTAAACTGCAGATCACCAGTTTAGGGAGGGTGACACTGGGCATTCTCATGATTAATCTCTAGCACCCTGATGGGCAAGAAATAAAGTAAGTTCCTGATCAGACAGACACCCCGTATTATGCGATATGTTTTGTAGAGAGTTCTCTCAAATTTGTTAAGCTTTAATGTCTACAAAAAACCCTAAAGCACCGACATTTTCAAAGTGCTGCATATGTTGAGGTGGGACTCTCAGTGGGGACTGAGAGTTATTTTTATCATAAAATTGTAAAGCTGTTTTGTGGGTTAACCCCAGTAGGCAGCTCAGCCCCACATCACTGCTCGCTCACTCCCCCTCAGTGAGATGGGGAGAGAACTGGAAGAGGAAAAGTGAGAAAACTCATGGGTTGAAATAAAGACAGTTTAACAGGTAAAGCAAAAGTTGTGCACGCAGACAAAGAAAAATAAAGAATTCATTGACTGCTTCCCATCGGCAGACAGATGCTCAGCCATCTCCAGGAAAGCAGAACTCCATCATGTGTAATGGTGACTTTGGAAGACAAATGCCACAACTTAAAATGTTCCTTCCTTCTTCCCTCAGCTTTTGTTGCATCATATGGTGTGAAGCAGTCTGAGGAACAGAAATAAAAGGCCTTCACACTGTGCAAGCACTGATCAGCAATGGCTAAAACATTGGTGTATTATCAATACTTTTTCAGTCGCAAATCCAAACCATAGCAGCATACAAGCTGCCGTGAAGAACATTATCTATATCCTAGTCAAAGCCAGTACAATCTCCACACCTTATTCTGTACCTTTTTTGTTGTGCTCGGATCCCACACTATCCAGTACATACTCATTAGCCACCTCCTCCCTTCCTGTCCTTTGACATGTACACAGATATCATTCTCTTAGTCTATGGATTTTCAAGTAAGGAATATCCTGACCCCTGGAATGAACAAAAGGTGCTGTAGTTCTCAGTCTTAAAGTCAGGGGTCCTTCCAGAGACTATACTTCAGGTATGGCAAGACTGTGCTGTGCTGGAAAGGTACGCAGTGAAATGCCTATTTTGACAATACACAGTGTCTAATTCTGTTGGTCCAGGAGGCCTTGGAAATGTCAACCAGCAAAACCACAATAACTGCAGTGTTAAGCCAGACAGTGGGTCTCCTGAATGGTGGATTGAGCCTTGAAACATAACTAGAGAAAGTTAGCATAAACAAGGCCCTGGAAGACTGCATATTGTATGGGGCAGGCTAGTTCAAGCTAAATGTTCATTGTCATTGAAATGAAGATAAATGCAAATAAGAGTAAGAGAATCTAGTCTAAAATGGGCTGATGATAGGCATTTAAATAACCTTTCATATGCTATTGGATATCACAGTGAGCTACTGTAATTTTATGTATATTTAAATTTGTTCAGTAAAAAATAATGTTTGTTTACTTCCGAGTCTATAGCAAAGACTGATCTATTGCCAGCATAATGAATTTTATGCAGCTTTGGTAGAGGGAGCTGCCCTGGGATTTTCTGCTTAGGTTCCACCAACTAAACCAAAGTCAACATGGATTCATCCCACCTGCATATGGTGATTTGACTCAAATAATGAATATGTTCTGCAGGGCCTTAGTAGAGGGAGAAAGACATATTCAAAAATTAATTCAGTTCACCAAAGATCTTAACATTTTTTTTTCAGCAGGTTGAAGAATTACCTGAAGAGGCAGAGGTGAATATTAGATTGAGTTCTTAAGCTGCGGTGTACATCAGAAGGCTGTACCACCGCTTGATAGTGTCTCAGGCATTTTTCCTCTGTGTAAACTCTGCCCACTATTCTTTCAAAAAACCTTCTCGTTTAGACAGTATAGGCAATATAACCCAATTTCCCCAGTTGTCTGTAATGTATATATAGTATGTAATTAATGCCTTCTTGTCAACATGCTAGTGGAAGCATACTGGAGTTTGCAGAGTGTTATGGAGTAGAACAATATTTTAGCAGAGACAAAAATGTGCAGATGCAGATCAATACAGACCACATACAGAAGTAGTATTTTCTGAACTTCATGCATTTCACTGTCTTCCCTATTCATAAAAGTTCTCAAACCTTGAATATGCATTCTTCAGTCTAGAATGTGCATTCTTCAGGTTATGGTGCTTCTTTCTTTCTCTCTCTTTGCATCGTACACTGTGATACTGAATAGGATTCTTATGCTACGAAAGGGTTCCCCACTCTTCTGCCCCTGTCCTCCAGGATTCTCCCCTTCTGCAAGCCAAGCAGCTCTGTGGTATTTCGAAAGCTTGATATGATACCTCGTTACTTTCACTTCCTGTTGAAGGGGTTTATGTTTGTCAAATGCCATCCTACAGGTAGGAGGTGAAAACTGTTTCCACCTAGAACGTGATAAATTCTCTTTCCCCTGCACTCTCCTTTGAATGTGAACTACCTAGTTTTAATGACCTTTTATTGTTTCTGGCCTGAGGGATACAAAGACAAGGATTTGACGGCAGATAGCTGACTCCACACACAGTGGAGATACTCAGTGGCACAGCACAGCATTCATATGCTGTACACAGTCTCTAATTTTTCCCATACACCTGTTGCAATTTTACTGGTTTTTTTTTGCCTAAGGACGTGAAGATTTCCCATATCACTTTAGTTAAACCGAACATAATAAAGCTATATTCTGATTGAATTTTGATTTTTTTTTTTTTTTTCTTTTTCTCTTCAGTGTATGATGATATAATGCTGGCATTGAGTGGAGTCAGTGGTAAGTAAACGCTGTCTTGGATTTTCATGTAGGGTTTTTTTTTTGTGCTAAAGTCATCTGTGCCTGAGGCAGACAATTTTTATTTTAAGTGGGAAATCTCTGAGAGTCGTGATGCTCTTATCATTACAGACATGTTATTAAGTTTCTGAATAGGCAGTTGACCTTGCTAATTGACACTATTAAAAGGGAAAAAGGTATTATTCCATCTGGCTTGTTTGGTTTAGATAGTGTGACAATGTTGTAGCAATCATTTTATTCCCTCTTCCCATTAGTAAGTGAGCCTTAATAACAGAGAGAACGAGACTCCGATCCTGCTCCCAATAAGATGCTGGGAGTCATTCCACTGAAAGAACAAGGCTTGCACAAGAATAAAATTTTCTTGCAGTTAAAATCATGACACTACTGTTTCATGGTGTGACTAGCTTATTACTTCACAACGGATCTTGCTGGTCATAATGCTTGTATACTACAATAAAACCATAAACTCATGCTGAACTTTCACCTGACATAAATCAGCAGATCTCCTTTGAGAGGCATGAACTATTTTCTCTTTGTGGTAGTTGAGAATCATGCCCAGATCTTGATTTTTTTTTGTCCTGATAGTACAAGTAGTCCATTTGATTGTTTCCTGTTCATTCCGCTATCCTCTTTGATCTGCATATATTCTGTTTTACATAGGTAAGTCAGCCTCTCCACTGAAGATCCTTTGCACTGAGGAAGGAATAAGGCTCCAATGTTTCTTGAAGTACTACAATGAAGAGATGAAAGTCAGCTGGTCTCACAGGTAGATGAGAATATTTGTTCAAGGTAGCCTATATATTATCTGAGAAAAAAAGCTGTCTTAATGATTTACTATTTACTATTTTGTGACATTCATTTAGTAACTGGCCCACATGAAAGAATTTCTCTTTCCAGCACTTCATATTCTCTTTTCATATAGGTAATACACACAGTAAAAGAAATTTTAACAGACTTTTCCAACACCTATCAGGAGGGCTCTAACAGCCAGGAAAAAAGAATCTACAGTATTTCAGCCTCTTATTCAACACAGGACTGCTTGTCTTCCACTATATTATCTGCTTGGTTCAAAGACAGAAAAATATCCGAGCATAGTTCTCTCTTCAGGTCTGTTCTTGTCTTTAAACGGAGTTCTCCCCCAGTACTAGGTCAGTACCAAGGACCTGCTCTCACAGTTTAATAAAAGCCCGTGTTAAGAATTTTTTTTTTTTTCAAACTGATAACATCTTAAGTACCCCAAAATATTTTAATTCTGTTCCTCTTCTTTAAAAAATATTCAATGGGGCACAGAATACTTTGAGAATAGTCCTTAGAGATGAGAACGTGACCAGAAATGAGCTTTACAGTTCCCAATAGTTTTCCACCATCATGTTACATTAGTCTTTGACTTTAGAGACACTCTTTATTCATCTATGTATTTACAGTGTGTTCAAATGCATTTCTATGTCAGGGACTCATTTTTCGGAAACCACAGGTAGGGTTTGGAAGGGTTTTAAAACTCTTCAAGAGATTTCAACTTTCCCGTTCCTTGGTAGCCTACAAAGGTGACACACAGCGAGCTGGTCTGTCTTGGACAGAAAGAGGCTGGTTTATCGGCATGTTGTCCTAGTTGTGCAATGCTGCTCAGCCTTTGATTTCTATGAAGACAGGAACACAAGAAAAGTGTCAGTGATCACCAGGCTCAGGGAGCTCGAGCAGACTTCTGCAAGGGCGTGCAGCTGTATTCATAACTCAAGCTTTGTATTCAGCAAGTTCTGTTCCTTCTTTCAGTAAATGTGATATTAATATCACATTTAAAAAAGGAAAGGAAAAGAAAAATATATTTTTTTGCCTGTGCCTGTGCTTGAGTTTTAAAGGTAACTTAGACCATTCCACCCTCCAGTTCACATAATTATAAAACTAGAGAATGCTACATGGCTAATATGGAAATACCAGTGTGCATGTTTATATCTCCATATCTATGTCTATGTCTATGTTTATGTTTATATTTACATACAGGCAGCTGCCCTGCTCATAATACTTCAGATTTTATGATGTCTTACATGTTCATTGTCTTGATGATCATTCAACACAAATTTTGAACAAATAAAATTTTGACTCTTCCGTGAATACAGAGATTAGAAGCCAGAGCCATTAAAGCTAAAACAAAGACTAAAATAAACAAACAAACCAACCAACCTCCCCCAGCCTCGCCAAAACTCCCAGCTCTCTTAAATGGAGTTTTAGCAATATTATTCCTGGGAAAAATGAAAGGCTAGAAAATCCAGGTTTTTTTCTACTGATGTCTGCACATCATGAAACATGCCACGCAAATTTCTAGCTAGCTTTGAATTATCCACTATACTGCACGGCAGGAACATAATACAAGTCCTAAAGCCAGCATGCATCATCCACTCATGGCACAGTGGGGCATATTATGTGTAGCATTTTGTAATATATAGTAGTTTATATCCATGTACCTAATTTGGTATGCTGAACTCAATGTAGTCATTTTACAGAAAGGAAAATAGGAAAAATTCCTTTTGCTCATCAAAGTAACTCTCCAGCTATGAAGCAAAATCAGCCCTGACTGGGAAAATAAATTAACTGATCAAAGCGAAGTGAAAGCTGACTTCATTTATGAAGAATTCCAGCTAAAGATTCTTGGGCATGAAGGACGGCAAGAAAAATTTCCTTCACTAATGAGTGAAAGCCAAAACTTCTCTACAAACTATTGAACGTGGTCTGGTTTGCATGCTTTCCCTAAAGAGCTTTTTCTATTTCTACTCTTCATGACAGATTATGGACCAGAAGAACCACTGATCTGAATCAGTAGGGCATTTCTTATATTCTTGGCTTAGGAAGAGATGATAGGCCAATAGAATAGAACCATTATGGAATCATAGAATAGTTTGGGTTGGAAAGGACCTTCACAGGTCATCCAGTTCAACCCCTCTGCCATGCGCATGGGCATCTTCAACTAGATCAGGTTGCTCAGAGCCCCATCCAGCCTGGCCTTGAATGTTTCCAGGGATGGGGCATCTACCACCTCTCTGGGAATCCTGTCCCAGTATTTTACCACCCTCATTTTAAAAATTTTCCTCCTCATGTCTAGCCTGAATCTCCCCTCCTATAGTTTAAAATCATTACCCATTCTCCTATTGTAACACACTCTGCTAAAAAAATCTGTCCCCATCTTTCTTGTAGGTTTCTTTTAAGTACTGAAAGGCAGTCGTGAGGTCTCCTTGGAGCCTTCTCTTCTCCAGACTGAACAACCCCAGCTCTCTCAGCTTGTCTTCATAGGAGAAGCCCTCTGATCATCTTAGTGGCCCTTCTCTGGACCCTCTCCAACAGGTCCATGTCTTTCCTGTACTGAGAGCTCCACAGCTGAGTGCAGTACTCCAGGTTGGGTCTCACCGGAGTGGAGTAGAGGGGCAGAATCACCTCCCTCGACCTGCTCGCCATGCTCCTTTTGATGCAGCCCCAGATACAATTGGCCTTCTGGGCTGCAAGTGCACATTGCCAGGTCATGGCCAGTTTTTCATCCACCAGCACCCCCAAGTCCTTCTCAGCAGGGCTGTCTCAATCACTTCATCCCCCAGCCTGTGCCAATACCAGGGGTTGCCCCAAACCAGGCGCAGGACCTTGCACTTGGTCTTGTTGAACCTTATGAGGTTCGCATAGGCCCATTTCTTGAGCTTGTCCAGGTCCCTCTGGATGGCATCCCATCCCTCAGGCATGTCAACTGCACCATTCATCTTGGTGTCATCTACAAACTTGCTGAGGGTGCATTCGATCCCACTGTCTATGTCATTGATGAAGATATTAAACAGTCCCAGTACGGACCCTTGAGGTACACCACTCATTACTAGTGTCCATCCAGAGATCGTGCCATTGGCTGCTGCTGTCTGTGTATGAACATCCATCTGGTTCCCCATCCACCAAAAAGTCCACCCATCAAATCCATACCTCTCCAATTTAGAGAAAACGATGTTGTGGGGGACCATGTCTAAGGCTTTACAGAAGTCCAGATAGATGACATTCCTAGCCCTTCCTTTGTCCACTGATGTAGTTAGTAGATGCTACTGTTTTTTAAAGACTTGCCTATTAATTTTATGTAGTTAGAAAATTTGCTTTTAATCTTGTTCTAAAAACAAAGATGTATTTAGTCTTGATGCAAGATTAATAAATTCAATGCAAATATTTTATTGTTTTATTAATCAATTGTTGACGTTAATGAGGTTAAAGATTTTATTCCTGATCAGAAAAGGTTATTTGCCTCTAGTTTACTATTCTGATGTATTCTGTGGTACTGTGTATGAAGTGTACAGTATGAAGTGTACGGAACTCTGAAGTCATGGACCATTTTCACATAGAGACATGTATGTGCATACAGATATAAACACAAACGATTGTGTACGTGGAGAGAAAGAGAATGAGAAGAGGGTGAACAGATTAATCTTTGGAATGAAAACTCAAGCTAATGGTTCAAAAGCAAGAACCACTAGCAAGAAAAGAATCTGCCAGGAAATTGCTCCTATTAGTTTTAATTAATCTGTAGTTTAGGAGTATGTTGTCTTTTGTAACTTTTTATAGATTACCTCCTCTTTAGAATATGGAAGAAAAGAATGTTCAAACTCATTTCTGTTAATGTTTTCCAGGGAATCTAAGATTTCTTCCGGTGAAAAGATGAAGATTGGAGGTGGAGAGGATATTGCATGGTTGCAGATAAGTGAACCAACTGAAAAGGATAAGGGGAACTACACCTTTGAAATCTTTGGTGACAAGGAATCCTACAAACGCACACTTGATCTGTCTGGGCAAGGTATATTATATACTTCGGTCTGAAGCAGTTGCAATTTAGTGCATGACTGTTATGATCTTTTTAGTCTTATATCTGTTTTCACCACCAGTGGCATTGGGTTTCAGGGGGCTGGTTTCCCGTCTTGCTACTGTCTAACCCTATATGGGTTTTAAAAGAGCTTTAACATTGGTTTCTCTAAATGTTTATACTGACCCCCAAGCGCAAATTATGCTTATGGACAATAACTCTCTCAATCATTTCATTACAGCCTTTGATGACGCATATGCAGAATTCCAGCGACTCAAGTAAGCACTACATCTTTTGCATTTTAATGCTGTAACAAGAGTGTCTTAACAGGAAAAAAAATAAATTAATAATTTTGTTAATAACATTATATATTTCTTTTCCTCTCTTCCTCAACAATTTTAGGGCAGCTGCTTTTGCTGAGAAAAGTAAGTTTATCTTACATTTTGTTGAAAGTGTTCTACAATGGAGTCTAGTGTTCTCTTTAAGGCATCCATCATGATATGCTGGCATAGCTTTCAAAGTTCTGTGGCTGCAGAAACACCCTGTTAGCACATAATATTGAAACAATAATAGTAATTTGTGGATTTATTTGTTTTTAATTCCAGTGTAAAATCAGTAAAAGTTTTATATGTTTTGCAAGCCTCCACTCTATCTGCTTGTGTCTACAGCGGTTTTGTGAGGTGTGAGCTTCTGGGTGTTACATGAGGAGGCGTTGACTCTGAAAGCTGCTGCTGATACTGAATATTGAGATCTACCTATTAAGTAAAAAATTACCTGTTAATGCCTATTGGCCAGTGCTTGATGAGACACAGACAGTGGGGAAGCTTGTTGCTGCTAGGGGCTTTAGGAATTCTGGTGCTTTGATATCAGTTCCCCTGGTAATGACTGGATGCTTCTGCCCACAGAGAGAGTGGCAGAACTAATTTTCCTTAGATCTTAGATACCACCAAGATGCTAAAAACATTCTCCTTGCTTTGCTCTGTGCCCAAAGCACAAGCTGTCAAGCTCAGCAGTAGCTTCAATGTTTTTATGCTTATCAGTTTAGAATGCTATAGCACAATCTCTGATAAGAAATCTGAGGGGACAATAAAATACATCAAAAACAAATAACCCCAAATATCACAAAAGTTGTATTATTTTACTTTTAATTAACCACAGGCTACAAGTTTTTTAAAGAAAAGTGCAAACGACAGTTGCGACTAATGTGGCATCAAGTTATAAAATTATTAAGAAATGAATAATTTTGGGGTCTAAGACTAAACTTCACATGGTCCATATATTTTTCTTTGACTCCTAGATCGTGGTAAAGTCATTGGTGGTTTGCCTGATGTCGTTACTATAATGGATGGGAAGGTAAGGACTGTTTTCATCTACAGATCTTGCTGACTGGTGAGAACTTTGCTTTGACAGCAAAAGGGAAGGGAATGCAGATGATTTTATAGAAGCTGTAAGCAGAAGGAGGATAATTTAAACCATCTGATGGTAGTTATTTAATTGAGACACATGCAAAGTCTGAGTGAGCATGGGTAACACAAGCTGACTGTACAATCAGAGTAGACACAGCCCGATTCAGATCTCAGGCAAGGAAGGTCAGCCACAGGAGGCACTGGTCTTGTGCTGATTATGTAGAGGCTCTGAGTTAGCTGCATCCTCAAATCTGGGCTAGCTTTCAGCTCTGTGTGCTGAGCAGAGCAGAGCAAGAGGAGAGTCCACTCCTGCACTGTAGAAGAAACTGAAGAGGCAGGAGGAAGCAGCCACTCTGGGGGCCAGTACAACAGAAACAAAAATTAATTACCATTCTCCAGCATGTCAGATGTAGATAAGTGAATGCCCAGATATAAAGTCAAAACTGGTAAACCGTCACAAAGTTCTTTCCTAGGTCAGCTTGACTGGTGGAGATGAAATTTCATTATGCTTATTGACTGGTGTCTCTCACTGGGATTTTTGTCATTGTGGAGTGGGATCTCATGCAACCTCAATCCGTACTCTCTGGATACTAAGACAGAAGAAGACTATTAGTCTGAGCTGATATTAGCCCTTACAGGTGCAAGGAAAGTCTTCCAGAGTCCAAACACCCAAGCCTTCAGTACAGGAAAGATTAACTCTTTTCATCCTTCCCACACAGACAGCAAGTTCTTCTCTCTTTCTCCTGAAGCAAATCTTATTCTATTAGTTGCACTGTCCTTCCCCATGGAGAGAAACTAGGTCTTCAGTCTGGCAAGAAAAATTACTGAATGATAACAGGGTAGAAAAAAGAAAAAGAAATCTTCAGCACTGTGCATGGTGTAGAGGAGGTACTTGGAAACAATTATCCAGCACTTCTCACAGAACAAGAACTAGGGAGTGCTTAATTACATGGTCATTACAGGCTTTAAGGAATCAAAAGGAAGTATTTTTTTCAAGTGGTTCATAATTAATTTGTGCCTTAGTACCTTAGGCAAAAATAAATTTGGGTCCAAAAAAGAAAATAGGCATTACCATTAAAAGAAGTCCAGCAGGGGCTATTGAATACAGTATTCTCAGTAAAACTTGTGCTTATAACTAGTTTAAAAGCAACCAAATTGTGGAAAGCAGGAAGGTATACTGGGAATAAGATCATGCTATTCATGCTCTGTATTTTTTACACTTTCTGAAGCAGCTGCTTTTGACCTCTAAAAGAGCTAGATGGACTTTTGTTCTGACTAACTATAGCAGATCAGCTCACGAGCCAATGTGACTCTTACCATCTGCTGGCTATCAAGGGTGTGTTGATCAGGCTGTTTATGTCTCTTGTGTGAAGTACGTTTTCAGAGACTACAGCTGAGGTGCCCTGTGCGGGAACTGTCTTTCTTATCACTGGATTAAGAGTTTGCACATAAGTCTCCCAACTTTGCGTGTACTTGGCCATTTTCTGGATATCCAGGAGCAGTCTCTCTAGAAAGATGCATGAACATGTGGCCCTTGCAGTGGATGCTGAAAGCTGCACAACTCTGGACCAGACAGAGATACTTTCCTCTTGGCCCATTCTTTCCTTTATCTCTAATGGGTGTTCACATGAGGTGTCTTCTTATTGTGATAGACAGAAGCACCTCACAGCAAGAAAGTTAGTCTTTTAGGAGGTTAGGTGTAAGCCACTCTATGACCAACATCTTAAAACAGTCTAACTTTAAGAAAATAGCTTAGTGAAGTCACCCTTGACTGCATGGACAGAGTAGCTGCAGTTTTCTCATACAATCATGCCCTAAAGGGTACAACCTTAATACTATGTAGTGTGTTTCCAGAAGTAAAGGGCTTCAAAGGACATCTAATTGTGTGAGGATTAAATAACTGAATACACAAAGAGGAAAGCTCTGCTTCCCGAAATCAGGCAAAACATCACGGATCGCAGGGAAGTGAAACTTTAAAATCACCTCTAAATTAAATGTGCACAGGTACTGTGCAAGAGTTGTGTAAGTACAAGTGTGAGAAGTTAACTGTACAAAAAAAAAGAAGAGCGAACAGTTTTCCTCATTCAATGGAATGATATAACCGCACAAGCATATGCATATAAGACAAAGATTTACCAGTGCTTCTTAAGAGAGTATAAATGATTTCAGGTCACATCTATAATTTAATAAAGTAGAACAGGCCCAAATGATCTAAAATGACTGTGGAATATATCTGTTCTCTGGTAAGTTTTTAGTATTAACTTATTAAGACTTGATTAATTGTTATGAATGAATTATTAATTCCTCTTAAATGAGGTCACTTTCGAGGGCGATAGTCATGAAATGTTGCCTGAGTTATGGAAAGGACAGTAAGATTTAAAATCATGCTATTAGACATTACTTTGATTTACCAACATTTTAGTTTTGTGTTTCCATCACACTCCGTTAAATATTTTATAGTAAGGCTAGTTCCTATAGGCTATTAGTTAACTGTACATCCTATAGAAAACTCACACATTTAGGTTGTCACTAGGTTGTACTGGGGCATGTAAATCTTCATTCAACATTCCCCTCTGACTTCAGAGGCATGTAGTATGCAAGACTGCTTCTGTTTGTGAACATATGGCACTTTCGATCACTTAAACTTTCCTCCTGTTCTATATTTTTCTCTGAGTTATATCACACCTATCCTGTCACCATAATTCAAGAAAAACTCCACACAAAAACATGCATGTGTGCCAAAAGGCAGACTTTCTGTGCTCCCTTTGGGTCAGGATTTGGCAAAACCTGAAGGGAAATACGGAGAGGCGAGAATATAAGGAAGCATTCTGGTAGAAATTATCAGGTGTGGGTTTGGGTTTTTTTGTGTGTGTGTGTTTTTTTTGTTTGTTTGTTTGTTTGTTTTTCCCTAACACAATGGCGTATATATGAAATTTTTAATGTGACTTTTAGCCATTTAAGGCAGGATTTTGGGCAGAATGAATTTCAAGAGAAGATGGACAAAGCAGGCGCTAATCAATGCAACTTCTCAAATGATTATTTCATTTATTATGTCATCACTGTACTTAAGTACATAAAGTTTACATACACATACTTATGGTGGTCAAAATGGGGTTCAGCAGTAACTGTATAAAAATTCGGAAGAGTGATCATGAAAATTTTATAGGCTTCTTCAATCTCAGTTCAGACCTGAACTGCCACTATGGCCCACTAGGTAATTTCAGCTATTCTCTGAATATGCTATACATGCATGTAACACTTTTACAACATGTATTATTTATTCTTCATGAAATATTTCCATTTTACTAGTCAGCAGCACCTGGAATCAATGTGCAATGATTCCTGTTATGTACTCTATTTTTAAGTGATTTTTTTTCTTGTAATCATCTCTAAGCAATAACCTCAGGAGGCCTTGGTCAGAAAAGATTTGCTCAGTTCTCCTCCCCACTGTGTACAGGGAAACTTCAAGGATGTTTTTAAACCTATCATTGCCTGAACCTCATGTCAGACTAATGGGTTGTCAGGAGGCTCCTGCAGGCAGGACTGCAATGACAGTCCAACTTACCATCTTCAGACATTGTTACCCTGAGGCTATTACTGCATCACAGTCACTGGTAGAGATGGTGAAAAGATTAAATAATAATAATAATAATAAAAAAAAATATTAGGAACTCTACTTTTCAGTCCACAGGCACATGATATCTGTCTTACTTTAATTAACTAGGAATACAAAATGCCTGAAAGCAATACTGAGAATATTCTGGTTAAACAAATCTGACTAATCCTCAAAATTACTTCTTTTTTCCTCCCTCAGACACTCAATCTGACCTGTACTGTGTTTGGAAATCCTGACCCCGAAGTGGTTTGGTTCAAGAATGACAAGGCTTTTGAACCTAACGAGCACTATGCATTTTCACTGGAACAAGGGAAATATGCCAGTTTAACAATCAAGGGAGTGACCTCAGAAGACTCAGGCAAATATAGCATCCATGTCAAGAACAAATATGGTGGGGAAACAGTGGATGTTACTGTAAGTGTTTACAGACATGGTGAAAAAATGCCTGAAATTAAGCCTGGCCAACTTGCTAAACCCAGGCCAATACCACCATCAGAAGAAGTCCTCAAACCTGAGGCATCATCCAGTAAGTAAAGCTTGACACTACATTTGACAAACAAAATAATGGAATACATGAGTTGAAGTACTCCCACACCTAACTAATTGGTAACGTCCAAAGAGAAACAGAGCTTTTAGGAGTTTGCTTTAGGGAGGTAGCTGTGCCATGGTGCTGTACACATTTGCAACAATCTCAGTTTGAATACATGTAATAGGGTGGGACTTGCAAATAGCAAAAAGCCAAATGCCTGCCAGAGGTTTCCGTATGTAATAGCGACTGCACAAACCTACAGTAAACCTCCAGTTCTACCCTGCTTAACGCTCTGCAAAAAAACAAAACAACCCAACAACCCCCTGAGAACAAACATTCTATCAGTAAAGGTAGTGAATTGCAGTTACATACATATTCAGAGATGGTTCTCGCTTTGTTACACACAGTCCCTTTGGCTTTGAAGCCTCCTATCCTGTAAGTCTAGTGGGTAGTATCTATTTAGTAGTGATACTGTTATTTTATAGTGTGACTTTAGCAGACTTTTACAAATGTTTAATGTTTTCTCATTGAAGCATCAGTCACATGGTTGTATTTCGATTTTCTTGCTTTGTGCTAATAAAACTTTTAAAGTCACCTTTGCTACTCACTGCTCCAAATCAAACCTAACTAGTTGTGTTTACTCTGTTTCACTGTTTAATTATTGCTTATTGCACAATTTCACAGCTGGTAGCATGTAGACTATCGACTTTCAATAAAGAATGCAAATTATGCTTAATCACAGTCACTGGGTGGCACTTGTGACATTAATTTTACTCTTTACAATACAGGTCAAGATGCAAGCTTAAACTGGTACCAAAAGACATGTATACAATTCAGTCACTTAAGATAATTATCTCTTTGCTTCCACTCTATCCAAAATGAACAACAGAACTCTTCCCTGGGTGATGTTCTGCTAGGCAAAGATTTCGATACATGCTTATAATGAAACATTTTCAGTGGGATTACTTACATATCTGTCATAAAATACATGATTGAGTATTTGCAGCCCTGTTTTTTCAGATCAGGTTCCCTATTTAATGAAAGTCCATTTAGCTACCTAGATGAACCTTTGTAATTTTCTAACCCGCTTCCAGCAGAGTTCTTCTAATGGTAAGTAACACTGGTGATACAAACAGCTGGCATTCAGTCCTTATTTCTGTGACTTCTCCCAGTCTGTAGGATAGATATGAGGAAAAGGAAACATTGTGGGAGACAGCAGAGCTCAGAGAAGGGCTGGACAGGAGAGATGGCACTCTGCAAAATCTTCACTGAAGAAACTGGATAAAGCTGTGGGGCACAGGCACTGGGACTGTAACTTGTGTTTGGGGTCACAGCTGAAAGCCAGTGCTAAATCTCTGACACTCTGATATGGAAATATTTTTTTTTTTTCCCAGCAGATAAATTGAAAAAAAAGCACAGGAAAATGAACAGTTTCATAGTAAATGTAATGTCAGAGGTTTTTTCCTCTTTTTTCTTTTTCTTTCCCCCCCCCCCCCCCCCCCCATTGTTTTGTCTGGCAAATAAATACTTCACTTGATTCAAAAAATGTTTTATTTTTGGGACAGATGAAAAGCGGAGGAAATGAGAAGCCAATTTACAACCTGTAGGCTGGAGCACTCGTTTGGGAGACAGGAGAGCCACACTCTCCTTCTCCCTCCTATCCATCCATGGGGATTTGAACCTGTGTCTCTGACCACCAAAGCAGTGCACTAATCCCCAGTCTCCCCTGTATCTGGAAGTGCTGCTTCTATTTATTCTTTTTTACTTTGTCTGACTAGGTAAACAGGCACGGAAAAAGAAACTAGACCTAGGCCTTCTACTTCTCCATCGAGCATGTAAAATGCTAGATTTGAGAGGTCTTCTCCCTTTCTTGTACGTTATCTTAGTTTTCAGTGCTGAAGGAAGGATTGAGAGTATGGTAATGCAAGCTATTTAAGAACCTGATGAACAGATAATGAGGAGGATGGCTTCATTGTAGTTTCAGATTCCTCAAGTAAGAAGGACTGCAAGCCTCCTTTGCAACTCATTGATATATGGGAGTAGTCATGATAAAAGCAACAGACCAGCTCTGGAAAGGAAATAGTCATTAATCACACTGTATTAAAAGATATTTTGATTTTAAATAAACAGCTTTTGGAAAGATTTGTGTACTTGGAGCCGATGAACAGTGAGTTTATATTTAGGTACAGTGTAAACAGCCAGGAATTGCATTGGACCGTGATTAAAAATGCTTCATTTGGGCGAAAATTTCTTGTGGCTATGGAACCAGATTTTGTGTTTGGTAATTGCATGAAAGTGTCTGAGAGGGTAAAAGACTCAAGGAGTCTTGCTGTGAGGTAGCCTAATTAGGAGATTTTAGGATACAAAGCAAAACACAGATTTATTCTCCAAATATCTATCAAAGTAAGAAAAATATTTCAAAATTAATCCGTCATCACAGGAACTTCAGCAAATCTCAATAAAATAACTCAATTTTTCTTCTGTTCTATTCTAATTTCTTATTAAAGGCCTTTAAGGTTTTCAAAATCTTACTATGCAGGCTCACAAAACATCAGAGCCAGTCTCCATAGAATACAAAGTGAGTATCAGCAAGAATTTAATATTATTCTTATCTCCTTCTACAGTACACAGGTTAATTTTAGCTGAGACTATCAAATTATTGCATGTTATGGCAGTTTTCAGAGGTATCCTTGGGCACAGGAGACAAGGTTAGTCTCATCTCGGTTGTACCTTTAGCTGGCCTCCTTAGTTAAGCAAGCTTCACTTATTTCCTTCCAGGCAAACAGAAATAATTTATTATGACAGTTAATCCTCTGCTGAAGTACAGAAATTATCATTCACAGGAACATTGTATTCAAAAGGCTAAGGACTTCATATAAACTGTTTCACATTTTTCAGTGTTCAGTGTACCTTTGATTCTTCCGTACACATTTAAAAAGCTTGTTATCAGTGCTAGCTGGCCAGCTCTGTTTAAAAAGGACTATTTTTTCAGAGTGAACGTGCACTTAGTTGCCTGGAGTGACAATACAATTGGATGGATATTAGAGGGACAAATCGGATGCTCTGGTAATCAAGTCAGATGGAATACATGATGAGGCATATTAGCATTTGCACACACCCTTTACAGACTTGGTGTCAGCATTAGCTTAATTAATAAACATTTTGGAGGGGAAGAGAAGAAAATAATATTTGCTGGAGAAGATCTGGTGCCAAACGAGCCTACCCATACTAAAAGCAAGGGAGTATGACCCGTTTATACTGGGTCTGAATCTAGACTGTTATTTTTACAAATCTGGGGGTCCATTACAGTGAATTAAAAATTTCTGTTATCTTTAAGAAGAAATACTTCTACTAGAACGATTTTCTGTCATGCTAGTGAGTTTTGTGCTGCCTGAGTTTCATGTTGTGCTCTTCTAGGCAGTGCTAGCGTGAAATAGAGCATCATCGACTTGTCACGGGAGGCAGATGTCAGCCAGCTGTGCTGACGGGCCAAAGCCGTGGCTGTGTCTGTCATGTTGGCATTCTGCTACACGGCTGGCAAGGCTGCCTTTTCTCCAAGCACCTGCTTCCTTTGAATCAGCTTTGATATGTTACTGTTTATGTTCTTGAAAACAAGTTCTATGAAAATTCCTCCTAAGGCCAATTTACAGGTGCTTCTTACGAGGGAAAGATTTTTTTTTTTGTGACAATATTTGCCTCTAGTGTAAATCTTTCCCCAGCTCATGAGGTTCACTTGCATCCCGCAGCTCAAAAACTTGTGCATGCTTCATTAATCTGGTCTTGTATGGAGACAGAGGTTCAGTGATAATAGGACCCTAAGTGATGTTAATGCACAGCCAGTTTTTAAAGGAAGCTTTAGAAATATAATAAAGCACTTTATTTTCTGTTTTGTAGAATTAAGAATAAAACCTCTAGATGGCACCAGAAGAACAAGATAGAAATGAACAGATCTTAAAAAATTCTGCCAGCTATAGCATATCCATCATTTTGATGCAAACACATCACTTAGGGAATGGGAGATTATTAAAAGCATTATACTTATGCCAGTGACAAGGACAGGTCCAGCAGATGAGTGTTTCCCGGAAATAGCAGGTGATTTTGCAAGCAATAATGCTGCCTCTTAATCTTTGCATGACGCGCATTAAGAGGTTAAGCATGCCTTGTAAAATATTGCAAGACTCATGTTACATCAAGTTTCTCCTTAGAATATGAAACCCACAGCATATCGACTATATTTTCAAAGGGAGATTTGAATTCGAGCTCTAAAGGTGAACATCTCAGGCTTAACAGCTTCCATGGGTTTTCAAAACACTGTTTGTAATTCTGCAAGACCCATGCCCTAGAATTTTTGTTCAGACTTTACAAAGATGCGATTCCATTTGAAATTAATGGGAGGTTTGGGAGCAAAGAGTGCAGGGTCTGGCTCTCAGTGCTGCCACTGCAAGATTCAACGATGTCGAGACCTGCAAGAAACTACCAGTAGCCTTCTATATTAATATTTCATTCCTCATTGGAATGTGCAGTAACTCAGTACGAGCTTTGTCCTTGGGTATTAGCTCAAGGTTTATCAGATTGTTATATTTTAAAAATAGCACACTTGACCTCACGTAATTTGCTTTATGAACATTTGAACTTTGTGTGGGTGCATTAAAGGACTGTTACCTCATAATAAACCTGTGTCCTTTTTTAAGTTAATGTAACTTCATTTTCTGTTATTGTTACTCCTCTGTTAAATTAATATTTTGCAGCAAAGAGTCTGAAAGAAAAAAGAGACTTAGGACAACCTACTGCAATTAGAAGTATATGGTTAATAGCTACAGCTAAAGCCTTTCCCATGGTAACCTAACCTATCCAGCAGGGTTGTCACATGCAGATTTCATCAGGCACCAGTGTCCCCCAGGAGAGAATTTGCCCTCCGCCCTGCCGAGGACCTCTGCGGGAAGCCATTATCCATCTGATGAGTTGGTGCACACAGCATGTAGAAGAGAGGTAGACAGAAAGAGCTACAACTTCTGTTAAAGGCAAAGCCAGTGTAGCTCTTTACCATTTTGAATCATGGTAAAAATAATGATCAAAATTTTAGTCTGCTAACTTAGTGACCTCCACTGGACAATTTTGAAGGAAGAAGTGCACTAAAAGCCAAACCGACAATTGTAAATCAACCCAAAAGCCAGCCCTCCTGATTGCAAGATAATATGTGAAAAAGAATCCCACATAGTCGTGTGCCACTTTTGCTGTCTGGGAAAAAATGCCTTCCACATATGAAAATGGTAATCAACCTCCTGCATGGTGCTTAATGGGAGGTAAAACACAAGACGACTCCCTGGCTGGGAGTTATGAGGCCACATGCAGATGTCTCCGTCTGAGCTAATCACTGAAACTCCCTTCTTAGAAAATGGAGAGACACAAGTACTAGAAGGGCACAAGTCATGTCATTCTAAAGCAGGTGTTTCAAATAAGTGAGATGAATGATGTCTGTTCTTTCCACTGACTGTGAAGAAAGCTTAGTATAACCAGGTTGGATGGGAGAGTTCTGCATGGCTGATGTTTGAAGCTATGTGTGATAAATTCTGCAGCACTTTTCTCTAAATTAACTAGCTCTTTAGTTAAAAGATCTATTTACAGAGGTGCTTCATAATTGGAATTTTTGCTATGTTTTTACATGCCAGCTTCCTCTACTGAACTCTTATATTTTGTAGTCTTTGCTGCCTTCTCTTCATATCCATGTTATTTTGAAATCTCTGTGCAAGCATTTGCTGACTTCCAGCTGCTAGTTGGTCCCAACTCATAGTCGACTCTAACGATTTGGCCTTTAACAAGACATTGTGTTAGGCCTTCTACTCTTTTAAACATGTAACTCTTCATCCCAGTTTTTGATTTGCTGTGGTGTTTCTGTTAGTGTGGGACTTGTTTCTGTCTTTGCTCCTCTCAATGCCATCACTCTGCGGCAACACCTCCATGAATAGATGCTGTAAGCCTTTCATGGTCAGTTAGTGCCCTTTTGCTAAGTCCTTTAGACATGCCTCATGTGCAGTTTCTCTGTTGTGCTGGCCAGGCACTCCTTCTGGCTGGAGAAGCACAATTCTGTGGTTCTCATATGCTGAAGTTCTTCCAGTGTGCCTAAGGCAGCTCAGTGACTGGCCAAAGCTCTGAATCCTTCTGGTTCTGGGATTGACCTCTCTGATTTTGCCTTCTGGTTGTCACTACCTAGTTCCCGGTTATCTTTCTGTTCAACTCTGTTGCTCTCTAGACTTCGTGGTTTCTTGGTATGATCTGTGTTCTTCTGTCATCCAGTCTTCTGTCTTCCTATACTACTTTAATGGCAGAATCTGTATCAGTAAATAAAACAGTGCCAGGCTTGGTTATCTAGTCCTTAGGTCAACATCCTGTACGCATTACATTAACCTCTTCCAGCATCCACCTCAAAGTCTGATGTCATCTGAATTGCCCACTGGAGAGAGTGTTTACCCACCCTAACTTCATGTCAGGAGGTGCTTCGGAGCGTGTGAGTTGACCTGCACCAAAACTCTGCTAAGGTCAGCCTGAAGAAATAAAAGTACTGGCTAATAAAGTTCAATGCTGATGGATTAGCACTGGTTAATTTACTAGCAGAGGTTGTAACTAAAATGTCCAAGCATCAGTAGCCATATGAAATGTGTTATGTGGCATCATCAAGACTCAGTGTCCTGTTAGTAAGTAAATAATTGAGCATATGTGGCCTGCTGTTCTCATAACCACTTTCAGCAAACAAACCTGTCCTAATGAAAATAAAATGTTTGGTTCAGCAGCTTATGTGTCCCTGTATTGCTGATAGCTGAACCCAGCATTTCTGGATGTTAACCCTTTCCTGTCAGTGATGCTTTTTCATCATCATCTGCCACTGATTATCTTCCCACTAATTTTTGAGTAATTTGGGAAAAAAAAAACGGGTTATGATTAACTGGCACATTAGTACTTGAACTCCTCTGTAATGTATAGAGCACTTTGCAGGCTTAGACCTTAAACTTCCTGATTTTCTTCCTGGCTTTTGGACAGACCTCCTGGTCACATGCAGTAAACAACTGTGGCAGCTTTTGCTGTTAAAGGTTATGTTCTGACCTTTCAGGAACAGGTTGGGCTCTTGAGAGACCTTTCTCCTTATCATGGCACATACCCTCTGCTGCTCCAGTCTGTTCGGTATTTATGCCTGGTCAGTAGGCTTTCTGGCTGCCTTGGATGTGTCTTTTTTCTCCAAGTGTGACATCAGACCTGTTTCACTTAGTCATCAGGTCTTACACCTGCTTTTGTGTTCCCTTTAAACACAACCATGTTTTACAAGCACAGTTCTTTTTACTGGTTTCAGGCAGCTAAATTCCTATGTATCTTATTATTTTCAGGCATACTCACCTGAAGTAACTCTGTGTTCTATCTTGTTGTGACTGCCTGAAGTGTCCCATCACAAATCAGAGAGTATCCCTTGCAGACCTTTCTGTCTCCTGTATAATCAAGTACCTGTATTGCAGTCCATTTAATTAACCATGATTTCCCTTCTCAGAACTTTATCCTTACCTCATAGCACTGAAGACTCAAATAGAATTTCCATCACTTTGAGAGTTCCGCATGACAATTTCTGGTGGTCTCTGGTCAGGCCTTGTGTCTGTCCCATGCCAAAACGTGAACTGATAGGACTGTTCCATTATGAACAACACAGTTAGTAATTCCTCTTCCACCTGAGCACAGTCCCTCTGGGCCTGACAAGTTTTAATTGAAAATGCCATAGCTCAATGACTTTGCAGTAACCGTGCTCCCAAGTCTCTTCCTGAGGCCTCAGGCTGTAATTATAGACATTCTACAGGCATTTCAGGATTGGCAGCTTCCTTATATCCATCTTTATTCTTTCAGGTGGTCTTGTATCTTGATGTTTGGGTTGCTACATTAGCTTTCTTACTTATTCCTCAGCTTTGCAAACATCTGATATGAAAGTGCAAAATATAGAAAAACTGCTTTCTGCAGCTGTGCGTCTCTAGACATGTCCTTGAAGGTTCTCAGTTCCTTAGGATCTGTTCAAAAATATAGAAGAGTTGGTAAGTGCTGACTGCAGGAAGAACATTTGTTCCCAACACTCTCTTTGGATATCTTCTAATTTTATAGCTTGAACCTTTTTTCAACATAGTCTATCAAAATTATTTGAGACAGCAAAAACCTCGGCACACTGGCATCTGTTTGTGTTTATTCCCTTTAGGCAGGAGTTCTCTGGGACTAGATAACAGAAGAAAGAGAATGTACTGGATAGAAAGACCACACAGTTTCATTGCCAAAAACCCCACAAAACCAAAAACCAAACCAAAACACAAAAAACCAAACATGTACTTGTGAGAGGGCTTTGATTGTTATCTCATACTTGACTTGAAGTCACCTATATTGAGCTCACACTTAAACTTTGATTTTATTTTCAAGCATTCCCAAACCTCAATTGACTTCCTGTTCAATTTATTTATTCTTTCAAGCGTTTCGTCTTTCACACATAGTCAGCCTTTCCTTGACCATCTCCTTCCTTGCTGAATCACAAACATCAGTTTCATGGACATCAGTTATCACAATGGAACTGTTCTCGTGCTTGAACAAATACCTGGAAATCCATGACAAGTGCAGAGAAGCCCATGGATCTGCTAGAGGGTGAAGAAAAGCAGGATGTAACTCAGTTTCCTCACAGTTGGTAGGAAGTGGAGTCGCTGAATTCAAGGGAAGCATTCATGGATTTCCAGGGGCTTGAATTAGGCCATTCATTGTCCCAAGACGAATGTCAAAAATTAGCAGGAAAACAAAATTACTGTACTGATATGGACCAAAAACTAACTTAATTTTCTATTTTTACAGAATATAGCATGATTCTTTACCTATACTGGGTCGCTTACACTACTTAATGTAAATAATGCTTACCCTTCTCCATCCTCCTTTAAAGGAGATGGAAAGATGGGATAGCAGAGGGAGTGGGAGCACGCGTGTCCTAAACATCTCTGTGCTATTAACATTCAGGGCAAACTACCGTGAATAAACAGCTGTCAAAGAGAAAATTCACCTGCAGAATATTTTAATTTAAAATTCTTAATCAAAGAAGGAAAATCTAAGTCTAAAACAACACTGAAAAAACTCTGATTCTGTTTATATCAAATATGCCTGAAGGATGTGTTTTGTAATAATGTTTCTGCAAGGACTGCAAAACCTAAGACCACTGGTAGCATTCTCATTCTCTGAACATCCCCAACGCATTCAGGTATTTTGGATCAACAGATAAACAGATCTCTGCAGTGTTTGCAACTCAAATAATGCAAAACTGGGTTTGTGCCAAAGCAACTAGCATTGACTAGAAACACAGACAGAATAACAATTGGCTGGTCTATATTCATTGCCTGAACTAACAGAAAGAGAAAAATGCAGCAAAAATGACAATTTAATATCTTCTTTCAATTCGTCATGTAGAGTAATCTATAGTGTTAGTACAATGTATACACAGGCAATACATACGTTTTATGAAAAAATAAAAGCAAACCCCTGTGTTATTTTTATTGTTTCTAATTCTTTAATGGTGTTAATTTTAAATGTCCTGCTTTTTAAAAAGTATTTTAATGCAATTCTTAGTTTTTGTTTTCCACTAAATGAGCTGATTTTATTGAGGAGAATAAGATAGAAAACACACATGAAACCACACAAAGACAAAAGCATGCAGTATGTACGGTATTTGTGCTAACTGATAATAGTGCCTCCACCCATTGTTTCAGTATTGCCATCCTGATCCTGCCTGCAATGCAATAAAATTCACACTAAAAGCCAAGTTTAATGATCTTAAAACTTTTTGAAGTCATTTAAAGTAGCAACTTTGTGTAAGAGAAAATTTATCTTTTGTGGATCTATTTATGTGAATAAAATTAAGATATTTATTTCTATTTGAAATCTGTATTGCCAATGACTAAATATGCTACATATGAAAACTCACCAGCAATTCCTTTCTGAAAATCCTGTTTGCAGTTGCTTATATGTTTGACTAACAGTTACATGTTTTTGCTGAAATTCTTTATGGCAGATCTCTGCCTCAGAAGGTTTTTCTTTTTGTATCATTTCATTTCAGGAGGAAAATAGTGCTTTCTTTGAAAACGTATCTGCTGTTTCTATGACTGACGTCAGGAGGAATTCTGTGAAGTACGTTACATATATGCACATAGGTAATATATATACTTATGTGCCCTGTATGTTACATACTATATCAAATATATCTGCAAAAGGTGTTTATTAACCATTTTATAAAGATTAAAGCCCTTTCAAAACTCTCTCTTTTCGATCTCCCCGACATTTGGAACATGGCCTTGAAATTTGTCTTGAGATTGAATAGAGAGGAGCAGGAAAGGAGATCTGCAGAAGAAAACTGCCTCTTGGCATCCCCTTGAAAACGTGCCTAGATTTGGCCGAGCTGGTAAATTGTAGTTTGCACATGAGTAGAGATTTCCTAGAGGTAACAGTCTCTGATGGTTCTGTGTGCACAGGTCACGCTCCAGCCGGCAGCAGCTTGCCCTTTCCCTGAGATGACTCCTCTGGGATGCCAGAGGCAGCGTGTGCTCTCCTCCTAACTAGATGCTGCAGTGAAGAGAATCTATTTTCTTCCTCCTGCTGGATTCAGGCAGGGTGGGAAGAGGGAACTGGCTGATGCTGGTGCAGAGCAGGTGAGGGGAGATGGTTGTTGGAAGCCTGAGACTGCAGGGAGCTAAGGGAGGAGATAGGAAGGGGGACTGCAGAGATGCGGGGTGCAGCTGGTAGGGGGAGGGAAGAGAACAGCTTCAGAGAGCATCTGATCATGGGCAAACTAGCTTGGCTGCAAAACCGACAACAGCAGGGAAAGAGGACAGTTTCGAACCTATAAGAGACAGCACGAGAGAGAGGGGAAGCAGACTGTAGGCTGAGATGTGTGCCCAGCTGTGTGTGTGCAACAGGCAATGGTGAAATGTGGCACAGCTGGATAGGAAGACACAAAAGCAGAAAGAGGGCAAAAACATGAGCTGGATGACATGCATTTCTCTCCAGTGCCCAAGATCATGCACATCTCTCTGTATCTTAGGTTAGTACATTTTATGAAGTCTTCTGTTGATTAGCCACAATTACTATTGGTGGCAACTTTTCTGGGAGCAGACTATGGCAGGTGGGTGGGGTAAAAGGGCTGAAATTCAGGAGAATTAAAAGATCTAAGCAATAGGACAGAGTGACAGAACGAGAGACACTAGTGAGAAACTGGAGGAAGAATGCTGCCATAACTGGAGAAGACCATGTCAGACCACAAGCCAGAATGATATGGAAGGGTACCAACTCGGAGATAGTAAAGAAAGTCTCGGCAATAACACCAACCAGAGCATGCAGAGAGGAAAGAGGGAAGTTAAACATTTAACTAAGCTTGCAACTTGAGAAGGAGATCAGTAGTGGGTATAGTCACAGCTATCTGAGGAGATTTATAGTGGGAGTGACAGCATTTCAGTTTGCTGAAAGTTAAGTGGCAGAAGACACTGGCATCAGAAGCAGAGATGTGTGATTGAGCTCTACAAGAAGGTTCAAGCTGATCAGATGAATGTAACAGTTGTTCTTTTAGTTATGACAGATACATCCCTGCAAAGCTCTGACCTTCTACATGTGAAGGCTACCAAGTTCATTAAGGGGCTGAGCTACATGATTCTAAATAGATAAACAAAAGTTTGTGACCAGATCCTCAAGACAAACTTGCAAAATCTTGATCTGAAACTTCCTGGTAGCTAAACCTCTCCCCCTCTCTCTATACAACACTGGATCTGTTAAGCTTAATACTTAAAATATGTTATTCATGATGAGAAGTGGGACACTTTCTTCTATCTGAGGGGTATTCTTTAGTTTGAGGAGTTTCTTCTCCTTACCAGCTGTCCAAATACTAATAACAAAACTACTGAGAAAAGAAAGTTTATATTTTGGCTACACAATCTGATTAAATGTTCTTTTCTGGTTGACTGGCAGTGGGATGGATCTCAAATAGAGCAGAGCAGGAACAGCACAGATATCAGTAATCTCTCTGCAGTGATTCCATCTCTTGAGATGCACACAGCTTTCTGCTTTGGTTTTGCAAAGCCAAAATATTTAATAGAAAAAAAATAATAAGAGATACTGTGGCCTGCCAGTTTCACTGATGTGTCCCTGCTTCTCTGCATCCAGCTCTAGTGGCACAATGTGGCTATAACCTTAATGTTTATGACTCTCTTGCGCTTCTGGCATGGTATAAAACAACTCCCAAGGATCTAGCGTATATTTTTCTCACCTGTAGCGGTATTTTGTTTTCAAGGTTTTCTTTTGTTTACACTACCTTGACATTGTGGCCGTGAGCTATTGTGTGAAGAGTAGCAGCATTGCATTTGCACAAAACAGATTTGTATATTTTAAGTGCCATTTTCTGATTTTGAAGTCCTGCCCTGTCAGATTTCTTTATTTTCCTGAATAATAATGCTAAACACCTAAACTATGAACCTACACCTAATCTGGAAGAGAAATGGTAACCAAATTCACGTAGCTCTTATTCGCCATTTTAAAAATTTTCTTTTAGTGGCTAATCCCAGATGGGACACAAGTATCACTGGTTTGTTTTTTTTTTTTTTTTACACTAAGATTTGTTTGAGTGCATAAACTCTTTATAGCATGCATCACATTTGAGAAGCTTGAAAACAACTGCTGCAATAGTCCCGTTCAACCCAGAATGGCAACATCTTAGCTGTCATTTACTGGAAGTACATTTTATAGGGAAACGCTTTAACAGACCACTGTTTAAACTCTTCTCAGAAAACCAGAGTGAAGAGGATGGGATAGCAGAGAAAAGGTAGCACACTAGAGGCACAAGAGATATAATGAAAGAAACATCACAGGCAAGTGAGACTTTATTGAAAAAACTGAAGTTGTGAGTTGGAGTAAAATTAATGAGTGGGAATGTGGGAAGCTCTGACAACACAACCTGATAAAAATAGATGTTTTACATAATAGCTTATCATACCTGTTAAAATTTAAAGAAGAAATTAAATGAAAAAATGAAAGAAGTTGAGCACCTCTACACAGTGACTTATCCACCATAATAGCTCAATTTCTCTCTGAGGCGTCTCTCCCTAGAGGGATAAGTTTTTCATAGCAGCTACAGCATGTACACCTCTAGAAACAATTAGATGATTCTCTGTCTTGTATGATGCAGCATTAATGAAAGAATGTGTCAAAAAGTAATGTGTGAAAATGTCAGCAGTACTGAAGTTCTGCCCTCATCCTGTTGCTTGAAGCATGACTGATAAACATTCAAAACCAGGTGATAGGAACCTTGTTGAAAGCAGCAGAATTCAAATTGGAAGCAAGTAGCTAATTTTCCACAAGAATCTATTAACATATGGGGCATAGCTTTCAACAGCAATTGAGACAAAGGGTCTTTCTGAATAGTTACACATTAGTTAAATCACAAGTTATTTAATAACTACTGGTCAACTTAGTTTGTGTTTTTTTTTTTTTTTTTTTTTTTTTTTTTTTTTTTTTTTNCTGGTCAATTTATTTTCTTCGTGCCCTGAAAATAAAGGAATTCCAGTCCCATATAATCTTTTGATATTAACTGAAACCTTAATTCTTTCTTCGACTCATGAATTGATGGACAGAGTCTCGAACAAGAGAATAAGTGACTGTGTCATCACAATACAATAACAATGATAAGTAACCAAAAGAGAAAGTTTGATTAGATGTTTCTCCTCACTTACTGGAGGGGAGAGATGAAGGTTTTCCCAGTGTAAAAGATATATGACAAGATACATCTGTGTTTGCATGCAGAGATGGGGATCATTAATGATACTGAGTTGGGTGCAAGTCCTTGTCGAAATAAACCAGGTCATACTAAGCGACATGTTCTTGGGCACTGGGAAGGTTTGGTCCACAAGGACTTTACTTGCCCATGTTAATTCTGCTTATCAATCAACTGGTCATTCATATTTAATCCTGGCACAAAAAACATTCTTGCAGGAGAATCTTAATTTGTGAGCAATTTGTGTTCTCTTGTGAGTCAAGAAGTTAAACTAATTTGATATTGCACTCCCTCGATAATGGAAAAGGCTGATGAAAATAAAAAGAGTTTACAGTACTATGTGTCATTAATTCATTTGCATTTTAGTAGTAGAATGGTTTATCTTTCAAGTGGTGTTTGTGATACAGGACAGATTAAAAAAAAGCTGTGGAAAAATCATACTAAAAATACAATTCTTCATTGTTTTTGTTATAATAACATTCAAATTTCTGGTAAAAATCATGGCTGAATGTTGTTAGAACTTCTACAAAAAACCTGCAGACCCATTAATGAGATGCAATGTTGCCAACGGCTGCAATTTCTACAGCACCACATCATAATTTAGACTCAAAGTCCTAGACCGATGTAAGTATCTCAGTTTTAATTTAAAACATAAGAATTCATTTCTAACCTGGTGGTGATGCAGAAAAATTTGAAGGTACCAAATAGAAGAATTACCCTTCGGTGCAGGGAAAAGGAGGAAAGCCAAATGCGTTTAACACTTCCCAGAATAACTGGGCTTATTCTGTCCATGTCATTCACAAATGTAGCTTCCCCAGGTGCACCCAAGGAAAAGCATCCAGGAGTGGGCTGTTTCCACTGGAGTAAGTTGGAATTAGCTGCTATGGAGCCTTTTCCCTTGGAGGTAGCATGGGGTGGGGACAACTCTCTTTAGGCCACAAGAACTGTGCTTGTTACAACCACAACCTGATCCTCATCACCGTTTTTCCTTGTGATTCTTCCCTCATGGCATGACAGAAGCAAATCCATTTATTAGACTTAACTCCTCCTGCTCCTTGGTTGCTACTGAACTGCCTGAAGAGGGGGGTGCTGAAAGCAGCTACATGCTGGGTTAGTTTTTCTAATAGGCCACATGAAGCCCCAGAGGCTGTGAGGTGAGCATTCCTAGGTTGTAATTTTTCATAAACCTGAAGGTATTTGGCTGATAGTTAATTATGTATGAATACAGTGAGATGAATTTTGCCTTCACCTGTAATTAAAATGATGTGACGATCAAGATCTATCAGAAAAGAACCTGCTTGAAACCAAGCCCAAAGCTTTCCTTTACACAAGGGTCTGATTTCTAGGCACAGCAACAAGCTTATGTGTGCAAGAAGCCTTCTTGATCATATTCACATAATCATCTACTTACTGCAACATACAATAATGCCATGTATGATTTTAATGACAGACCTGTTATCTTTAGCCAGGAACTCATAAAAAATCTTCTTTATCCAACCAAATGTGCTGTCTTTTTCATTGTTGCAGCTTCTGATTGTGCTTGTGCTACACTAAAGCAAATTTCTTTATGCTTATTAACATAATTGTCACATAATATCTCTGCTCCTGACAAGAAAAATACAAGCTTTTATTTTTTATACTCTTTGAATAAAATAATATTATAGAAGTCATTTTGTAAAAATGAAGATTAGTCTGAATTGAACTCACACCAAGACATGTTCAATATTTACTGTTTAGAGGGGAAAAGTAAGGTCTAGGAGATACTTAGTTCTGGATGTGCTCATTAAAAAGATGCATAAATCAGCTAGTTTCACTCACATTCATAGGTGAAAAAACCCAACAAAACCAAGCCCCAAACTTACCAACATCTAAAATGATAATTTACAACTTCATGAACAAATGTTCTTTTAGAGTGAGGGTGAAGACAAAGAGGAGGAACAAGAGCTGATTTTTTTACAATAGTATGAGTAGAAACACTCTCATGATGCCAAAGAGACGTGTTAAAAGTTCCCAATAACGATGAAAAGCAGGTCATGTACATAGGTGCCTAAATATGGGTTAATGAATATTTGACCAAGTGCAGCCTCTGTGCAGTGCTGCAGTGTTCATGAATCAAAGAACGGCAGCATCTTTGCAGAGTGCTGAATCCTGGAAACGTTAATGAGGCAGTACACAGAAGTCATAACTGTTGCCACTGTCAAGTGGCCATGAAAATGTTTATCTGGTAAGATATCGGAGGCAGAGCTGCTATCCCCTAAATTCTTGTGGAACTCATCTGATTTACTAACTTCTCATAGCATCAAGATTTTTAGTTTGTCATGGCAACCTAAGAACAGCTATAGGAGTAGGATGCCGTCAGGCAGCAGTCGTAATGCAAGCATAAATTAAAAGACTCTAAAGTTAATGATCCAAATTCTTCACTGCAGCACAGTGTAGCGTGGGGAAGGTGCACAGATGCTGTAAATTACTTTGGATGCCATCACCACGACCCTGAGCCAGCTGTGTATCAGACCAGACCAGTGGCATAAGTTACAGTATTCTAACTGCTGCTGTGAGTGATCCTGAATGGCTGTTGTGGCAGCCACGTAATGCCAGTGTCATGCTGAGTCCCTGCCAGGATTTTTTTCGCTTCTCCATCCTTACTCTGGCTGTAGGGTTAAAGGTAACATGGGAACTACTATATTTTTTTTCCCTTTAGAAAATTACCACACTCTGAATAACTTTTCCATTGCTGCTGGTCCTTTTAATTCAGTAAAATACTAAAATCTGTCATCTTGAACTCAAGAGAGAAGATAATGCAATATCCTTTCCCTTGATTTTCATTTGTTTCTGTTTTACATTCTATTTTATTGTAATAGCATGGACACTAATTTTGCTTTAATTGTAAAGCCTAGATTCAAGAAAATGCTTTTAATGGTATCAAAAGACTATTCACATGGGTAAAAAATGGTCACTGAAAAGCAGTGATATTGACAAAATTATCTGTCAGAGGAACACCATCCTCTCTACAGTTTTCACAGTGTGGTGATATTAATGCACGTTAAAGCTACCTGCCTGCTCTGCTGCCTGCTCTTTAGTGATAAGTATTATCCATTATATTGCAGGGACCTTCGGTCAGACCCTTGTATACTTTGCAGTTTTCCGAATACATTTCAAAATCTTCAGGTTTTATCAACTGCAGATTACTGTTACAGACAAACTAACAGAAAGTAATCTAGTGGAGGAACAGGAAGAAACACCTACAGCCAGGGACACCAACAAACAAAAGTTCTTAAGTAGCAACAAAACCAGGTGAAACTAGGACAGACCTAGCAGGGAACAGCCACTGTTCATCTGTGCAATAAAATCCACACAGTTTAAGCCACAGCTGTAAAATTAATGGGGTTTTGGTAAGCTGCCACTCCCTGGGGCTAACAGTCAGCCTACATGTCTAGATTTCTTACATTGTCCTTTCCTTCTCCTGGTAACCAAGGCTGCTGAAGTCCGCTATGCACTGCTTTCCCCTCTTTTATTTTTTTTTTTCCCTGTGAAATATGCCAGGAACTCCCATGAAGCAGTCACTGTATTTGGAGACAGAAACTCCCAAAGCCTGGGTAAATGTCAGTGCCGTGGAGCAACTTTCACCCCTGAAAGGTCACAGACTGCAGTTCCAGCACATTGTGGGCCAGTCAGCAAGAAACCAGTCAAGCATATCAGTTCAGCATAATACCACATTATTACATTTATCTGGCCAGCATTAAATGAGCTGCAGTCCCATGCTTTGTTTCCCTTGACTGTATGGATGAGACAGCTTTTCATAGGCCATCCTTTAGCCGTTCGTTCCAAGATTAGATAAAGGCCATGGTGTCTGATGGGGGATTTAGACCGAATGGAAACACATAACTCCAAAACTGTGATCCTCAAACTCTCTCTCAGCTTCTGCCTAATCCTCACCATTTACATTTGCTAAATACCTAGTACAGAACTTTAAAGTCACCCATAGCACCTCAGTTGTGATGGGGCCAGGAAGCTCCTGGGACAAACTTGCATCTGTCTGAGTCTGTCTCTTCCTCCCATGTCCTGAGCTATCATTGGCAGAGAGGTGAGTCTTTGTCTTAGACACTTCCTCCTACAGAACCAGTACCTTGAAAGAAAACAGCAAGTCCTGCTCTCCCTCTTTTTTGTTTGTTTGTTTGTGGGTAAGGAGAAAAGAGTCTAAGAAGCTTCTAGGTTGCAAATCCCAAATGGAAGGTCGTGATGCCTGGTAGTGCTGAAGCACTAATTCAATACAAGCCCTCTCTTCAGGACTTCCCTCTAGACTGCTCTGTGCTTGGCGTACTGATTTTTGTAGGCCTAGCTGTCCTGCATCAGGGTGCCTAAAGGTTATGTACCACATTGCTCAGGATTTTGATTCCTAAATTCTTGTGGGAGCTCATATTTTGTTGATTATGACTGGCTGCTGTGCACACAGGGCATATTTTGGGAGTAAAAATTTTCTAATCTGTTTATCAGATTTGTCAATTTGTGAATTGGTTGAATTTGAAAAACGTATGCCAGGAACAGGTGCTTAGTTTTCTTGAATTTACATGTATATAAATACACTTTTTTTTTAACCAAACAACAGCACTAGGAAGACAGCAGTGGTGTATGTATGCTACTAGACCCTTCACATTCTTATCGATTATGTGTTCCAATACAGTAGAGATCATATATTGATTTAATAACATTTAAAAAATATTAGCTGAATTTTTCACAATCACCATGACCAATTATTTAAAAGACTAATGATAAATCACTCATCTGACGATTACTCACTGCTAATTATTTATTTTCCTTGTGTGATTATTCCATTGGAGGTTATTGCACCACCTATAAAATTTTCTAGAGGTGTGTTTTGTATGGGTGGGCCAACACTTTGTAGGAAGGCTCTGCATGTCATAACTTTGCTGTTTGCTAGGGTGGGCTGCTGATCGCTGCCTGCACTTTTCTGAACATTATCAGAACATCTAATTTCTATTCTGCTTTAGGGTCATGCTAAGTTACCAATTTAAGATATTTGCTGTGATGTTGACAGTTTTAATTTGTTCCACTTGATACGCTAGTAGGACTGTTGTCTGCTCAAAGTAGATTTTGTGGTTCTGAGACAGTTTCTGTATTTTCTGAACGCAATGCAATTTATACCCATATTGCAGCTTCAGACATCTCCTTGGGGGCAAGTCTAATTGAAGTTTCTTGATTTCTGTTACCAGTCACAGCGTTTTCAAACTGGGCTTCTTTTCATCTCTAATGCTTTAAGCTTCTGCTGTATTAGCAGGCCCACTCAGGTGTAACATTTTCTCTGAATCTGTCTCCTTGACCACAGCCCTCTGGTTTGCTTTAGTCAGTCTCCCAGCTTGCATTTAAAAAGTACCTGATGAGCTCTGAGACCACCTGATAGCTATGAGAATTTATTTGTATTTTCTTAAAATGATTGCATGTAAACTAAGCCATAAATCTAGCCCTGACTCACATTTCAGCAAGTTGCACCTAAGCTGGACTCTCAGCAGAGGGGAGCAAGATTCAGTGCAGATGTGAGCACCATGATCTGGATCTCTGTCATTCAGTAGTCATATAACAGGGTAATATTTCAGCGGTTCCTAAGCGAGTCACTGGGTCACCGTGAAGAACTGTACATGCACTTTTTCTTGAGAAAAGAAGGATTTATTGTCAGTTTCAACAGTATACAGTGGGTTATGAAGGGATAAAAATAAACTTAAGTGCACTTGCATTGGAATTAATAGAATTTGTAAAAGGGAGTATGAGGTTGGAAATTTCCATAGGAGTACATTCTCCATGGTAAAAATGCACAGATGTAACAAGCACTGCTTTAGATATTAGGAAAAGCGCGTAATGTATTACTTCAGGGTTTTACTTACATCTTTGATTTTAGCAAGATGGCATGTGCTTGACATTCATTGATCTCTCATATCTCAAAGCCATAAACAAAACTCTGTTAAGAGTAATTATATCATAATTAATTATCTCATGATCGGGAGATTTTTTGCACCTTAGTGTAGCTTGTGTTTTAAATATCTTTGGTTTATGGTGAATTTTTGTTAGATTCACACTGAAAGTATATATGAAAATGATTTTTTTTTTTTTTTTTTGCAAGTATATAGCTAATAATGCCAAGCTTTTTTTCACAGCAATACGTGAGTTGGCTTTTTTCATCTACACACAAGGACTTATCCTCCTTCCGTTTCCTCTTTCGACATTTGATTTTTTTTTTTTTTTTTTTTGGGTATTTTAAAAACAAATGTTTGAAGTTGGATGTGCCTTTTACTGAATAGCTGTCTGGAAGAAAGACCATGAAGAAGGAGAGGCAAGAAAGACTGAGAGGAGAACTAGGATACGGGTACCGGTGTCTTCAACTCCCCTTAGTACGAGTGATCTTTGCAGCTGGGGCAACCTCTGGCTTCTCTTTCCCTCCCCTCAACGCCAGCTCTTTCCCATTAAGGAAAGGCACTTAATGAAGAACAAAAGCAGGGGGTTTGGGTAACACAGAGGAAGAGGGAGGATGGAGCCTCCGGCAGGAGACGAGCAGTGTGGCTGGCAGGAGAACTGTTTCTTGAGTTTCAGCATGGTGGTACATTCTAGCTGCAAAATAATACCAAGGCAAAACAATTTTTGCTCGTCACTCTAGATTTTCAGTGCAGTAGGCGGAAGATTTATGGATCCTCTCTGTCATGTGACCTCCATGTGCCAAAACGTTGGCCTGACTACCAAGTATATGAAGAAGGAGTCAATTGCAAATTTTCTGTAAAGTGCACAAGATATGATTTATTATCTTAGATTTGGAGATGGGGAAACAGAAACAGAAAATTAAGCGATTTACTTGTGGGAACAAGCACAGTGAAAGTCAGTAACAGTAACAGAATTAAGGAACTCCCATTGCCCCACTTTGTCTCTGTTGCATTTATGTTTTGCCATGTCACTGTGTACAAAGACTTAAAAATTAATTTGACTTGTGAAAGAAGTTAAGATACTAACTCAGACCTTTACTAGGTTAGTATATTTCATGATCTTCACAAATATTTTAGAGTGGCCCAGCAGTAGCTAGATCATTGATTGTGAACTAGCTGATACTCAGATCTTGTGAAAACAGTCTAGACCCAGCCCCAGAGCTAACATAGACCCGTACAATTCTGTTGAAATCACAATTCCTGAACAAGTTCAGTATTGTAATATTTCCCTAAGTAGTAATATACACTAGATAGAGTATTTCAGAAATTACAGGATGGATGTTATGAACAAAACTGCCATGCAAAGAATCATTATTGTTAATCTTTAATAACATATTATATGCACATGGGTCCAATTTTGCACCATAAATATTTTTTTATTTCAGAAGTCTTTTAAAATGTGCAGTATTTTCGTCCCATATGTTACACTATAAAAATTTCCAATTAAATAAAATTACGTGTAAGGCAAATCTCATTTTTACAAAAAATCTGAACTTATAATAATAAAAATATGCAGATCGAGAAAGGCTATTATTTTTGTTGCTTGTAAATATAAAGGTATGTAAGGAAACCTTTTTCCCCGCATGGTTGTTGATGTTTGAATGCGAATTCCTCGATAGAAAATCGGCATCCGGGCTGAGGTCCTGAGGATGTATTTGGACCCTGGTAAATCTTTGTTGATAAAATTCTGTCCATCATATTGTTACCAAAAATAGTGATGCTCCATTTTGATTTCTAAATTAAATCACTGCACCAGAAATGCGTGGAACTGGTACAATTTACTAAATCATGCTGTGAAATATTAGAGTTGTTCTGTGTAAGCCTCAGAAGATTTGAGGTAGCCCATGAAGCTTTTGTTAAGCCTTTGCTCTTGAATTTGTCACTCCATTAACTGATAAAACAGAGGTACCAACAGACTTCTAGTTATGTCACAGCTTCCAAAATCTAGCAAGATCTGAGGGACAACTGTTGTATACTTATTTCCTTGATGTAAAAAGTTTTTAGAAGGTTCAGTTTTCTCATTTTAATCAACTTCTAGCAAAGAATAATACTTCCATAATGAGTGTTTTATACTTTCAACACGACGGCTATACTAATCCTGCCAGTAGGATGGACATTGAGAATAGTGTGTATCATCCATCAAATATCAGACACTGGAAAGAGTAGATTTTGTTTCTCACATTCAGCAGAACTTAATTAATCGTTTCTAGGAAGGTTCTTTGCCATTAATATAGAGTTTACATATACTACAGCTGTTTTAAACTACTGAAACTACTCATGATGCATATATTCATTACTGTGTGATAATCAACATGGCATTATTGGGTCAGCACTCCAAATTGCGACATATATTAGTTTGTTTGCTTTTAGAGAGATTGGAATGGAGATTTTATAGTCAGAGATACTAATTATAATATAATTTATTAGAGTTTACATCAGCTGTTGACATTTTAAATCCATAGTTATTAATTGAGCTCAGCAGCAGAGCATCACATTCGGCTTACTGTTGACTCCTACAATTTAGTGAAAAATGAGCTTGCTTCACCTTATGTATCAGAATCAGTTTGCGGAGGGCTTTGCTGCTGCAGAAGCATTGGTATTAAATTAGTACCACAGATTAAAAGAGAAAGAAATGTTTAAAATGCCATTAAAATTGAGCAGTAAATCTTTCACTTTAAAAAAGAGAGGAGGAGGATATCTCATTTCTCATCAAAGGTAGGCAACTAATTAGTCTCATGACAATTAATACTTGGGTTATACAGGAGATGATTGACTCTGTCTAGATTTTTATCCTTTGAACATATGGCAACAAGGGACATGGAAAGTTTCATCTTTCATGTTTGCGCTGATACCTTAAAGTGTGAATGCAAGGGTTATGCTCTGGCAGCGGTGTATTATTTTGACTGCAGAGATAAGTGGACTCTACTTAATCACTTTTATTTCTACTGTTTACAGCTGATAAAGAACAGATCTTGGCCATGCAGAAAGCATGTTGACCACCTATACAGTCTACAGGCTTTTGAAAGTGTATCCAGACTGGTGATTCTGGTGCAGAGCAGAGAACATGATGATAATGGCAATGCTTAAAATTCAGGCTCAAGGTAAGATGCAGAGTCTGGGCCCAAGATGGCTTTCCAAAAAAACAACTAGCCATTCTCAATTTCCTACAACCAGTCCTATAAGGCTGCCCACTCCCCTAGGTCCTGCTCATTCCCCTTTTTTTAAACATGCTATTTGAATCTCCAGTTCCATGCACAAATAGACCCTGACATAGGCTCGACCAGGGAAGACTTTAGAGCTCCAACCTGCTTCCTCAAATAGGAACACCTTCCATGTGCTCTGCAGAAATTGCTTGCTTGCAGGCTGGCATAATACAAGTTTGCCTGGACTTGTATAAAAGCAGACTCAGGGGAAACCTGTTTGAACAAAATATCTAGCTGAAGACGATATGTGGTATGATGGAGGAGAAGTGTAATGGGTCAAGCTCAGGAGCACAAGAAAATGAGCTTTTGCGCAATCTCTTGACTGCCCATGACTATAGCTGGGCCTGCCGATGGCAGCAGAGATGCCAGAGAAACAGTTGTGCAGAAAAGTTGTAGCTTCTGCTATTTCTAACACAGAGCAATTGCTAGTCTCTCCATTTTGGGGAAAATTTTAGTTCCCTTTCCATCTCCCCAGTCCCTCATTTGAGACATTGCGGTTTAGAAAAAGAGTTCGCTAAGCTGAGTGTTAATTTAGCTTAGAAAAACTTAAATGTGATTAGCTTAAACAGATGTATATTTCAAGGTCTGTCATCATTACCAGTTAGGATTTCTCCTGGCTGCAGAGAAGGTTTTACCAGGAACATAGAGGGCAGATCTCCGATAAGAAGGATGCACAACCAAGTTCCCTAAGTAAATGAATGCTGATCTCAGTATACTGCCCTCTCTCACTTTCAGTTGCTTTTTATGAGCTCTCTGCCTTTGCCTTTCTCTGTGTTTCTTCAGTGTCCTTTATGCCATTTATCTTTTTTTTTTTTTTTTTTTNTTACGAGACAAGACAAAACAAAACAACAAAGAAAAACCGGCAGATGGGCCTGTTTTCCAAGGAACTGGGTAAAAATCAAGTGCAAATCCTTAAACGCAGATGTCCTAGAAGGTGAGGGGATGCAGGCAAATGTAAGTTTCTCAGTGTCACCAAACACTGTCCCATGCAGACTGCTACAAGCACCAGGCCACCTGCCTTGGTGGCTTTCTGCAGTTCTGCTGTTTGGAAACGTTTCCTGGCACAGGGCACAGCAGCACATACTGCAGCTCTTCGTTGACTGATGCCATGCTGGCCTGCTACAAAGGGAGAAGAATGCTGAGTTGTGGACTTAACCACAGCCAGACTTCTTTCCTGTTCTGCATATTTCCCTGTTCCACATGTAGGCAGCATGTAGAGGTAGTAGAGAGGTAGATTGTTACTTAAACATAGCTGCTCGTTGAGCCAGCAAAACTGCTGTTAGGCAATATTGCTGGGCAGTCTGTTCAGTGCTGTCTTTCCAAAATCTAACCTGTCTCAGTCTCCTCTGTAGCATGAATTAGGTACATGATGCTTAAGAGTGTATAGAAAACGAGGCAAAAGCAGTTCACTCATCCTGAAAAATAATAAGCAGCATAATTTGAACAGTATATAATTGAACAATATTACTTCTGTAAGCATTTTCTGGCCTTAGCTTGTAAATTAAACCCGTTCCTGATAAAGAAATATGTGGAAATCCGATATGATTACTTTACTTGTTCATATACCTTGCTAGAGAATTATTTTTCTGGAAAAATGCATATTTTCTGCACTGTTGTACTACATCCATCCTAATGGGATCTGCCTCTTTTGGTTTTATACATTTACTTGAGTGGATGGTTTGCCTGCTTGAGAAAGGGAGTTTCTTGAATTATGAAAATAAGAAAATCTTGTATCCACAAGCCACTCTCCATAATTTTTATGAAATTATATAAATGTTAACAGAAAAGTTATTGATTTTCAAACATAATCATCAGTTCAGGATTTTGCTCCCTCAGTAGTTTATGAACCGGCAGTAAACCTTATACTGCTTTGGTGATTCACCTGGATCTAGGAAAAGAGTATTTCAGCGAACTGGATATGAAACCACTGTCCTTTCTTTTTCTCCAGTATTTCCTAAGTACTTCTGCTTTTTCAAACAGCATCTTGAATGGCACCAACTGTGAGCAGTTTGTTGCTCTGTGATGAGGCACTTTGCTTTCTTGGACTGAAAGGGAGCTTCAGGAGCCAGATCCTCAGCTGGTGTGAATATATGAATAGTGCTGAAGTAAATATACTGCCATTTAGGCTGCCTCCTGGTGTTTCCTTTCATTCCCTTCAAGTGATGTGTGTCATCCCACTCACACAAACCTAGCATTGCTGACATTATTCAAGATGCTATTTGTAAAGTAGAAGCGCTTTGCTCACTCTAAGGGTAAAGGGGCAGTGATTCTCTATCCAATTCGTTCTATCCACTGTTGAAAACCTGTTCACAGGCTGTTGGCTCAAGCAAATCACCACAACATATTTACTTCCAAAGCAGAAAGCAATAAACAGTTAATCAAGGGTACACCAGTAAATTGAAGACAATGGAATTATGGTGGTTTACTCTGGTTGAAGGTCTGCCCCAGTTTTTAAGAGTATCTTTTTAACATCTGACCAAGGCTTTGTTTTTCATATTGCATATTGTTTCTATTGCAAATAACTTATTTTCCTGGTGCCCACCAACTCAGCTCAGGCATCATCAGGTACCATATGTAACACTATGCAATAATTCTGTTATGTTGAAACTAGGGACTGTGGAGCAGAGACGGTATTGCATAAGAAGTTGGAGGAAGGAAAAAAAACAAACTGGAGGGATCATTGAATAATATGCAGAAGAAAGACACTGAAAGAAGCCCCAAGGGAGCTCTTCAAGAAAAACAATAGAGTAGAAGGCAATCAGAAATGGTGAAAGATGAGGAAAGAAAGGACAAGAAGAAAGGTGTTTACACTAGTTTGGCACTAACTGTAGGAAGGCAAACACTGCTTTTTTTTTTTTTTTTTTTATGATCAGTAGTACCAACACCTCCAATATGGATGTCTTAATTCAATCTACTTTAAGAAAACTTCTGTAGATCTTCTTTATGTGCTCTGTTTAAATATTAGTGATTCTTTTGATTTATAAGTAGTCATACTACAAACATTATTTTATTGTGATGTGCTAATCATAAACTTTTTGCATTGCTTTTAAAGCTATGAAATGGCTTGCATATTAAAAAATGCTGATTTCTTTACTTTGACTATGATGGGTACTTCAGGTGACTACGTCAAGTGTAGACGCCTGAGCTGTAGGCTTCAGATCGGGTGAATTGATCATCATTTCTCTGGAGAAAAATCGGAAGAAGGTGATTTGTGTTGTGGACAGAAGTATAGATGTCAGTGTCTGAGGCTAGAAGAGAGGAACACCATGTGAGGTCCCCCACTACCTTTGAATACTTGGGATCTCTTGAATAATATCTCCCATCTCCTATAGGTCTTCTGAGTATTAATTTGTTATGTATACATAAGACGTGCATATGCAGCAAAAATCAGTGAAGAAACCTATATGCGAGTTTGGACTGTGCACAGGTTGCCCGGAGAGGCTGTGGAGTCTCCCATCTTGGAGAAATGCGAAAGCCACCTGGACGTGGTCCTGGGCACTCATCTCCAGGTGACACTGCTTGCACCTCATAAGGCCCATTCCAACCCCAAACATTCTGTGTGTGTGTAAATAACAGATTCAGTTATCAGGATTAACAAATGTATGACTATTCTGCTGAGCTAAACACTACCATCTCAGTATCTTCTTGTTTCTAGGGATGTAGAAATGTTTGAAAAACTGAAGTGACAACAGTCATGACATGCATTCCTATCAACAGCTATGGAAATAAGTATATACAATCAATTACATTTTCCCGGCTGAAGGGCAAATTAAAATTATATCCTATATTATAAAAAAGCCTTGGGGTACAGCTTGTGATAGCACATAAATGTGGTAAAAATAAAACTGGCTTTTTCACTTCCTTTTTTCTTTTCAGTCTTTGAATCATGTAGCTAATAACACATTCAAAAGGTATTAAAAGTTTAATGGAATTTACTATAAGTTATTTGCAGACTTTTTTATTCCTAAAGGAGAATTATAATTATATGAATTCTTTTCTTCATTAAAGATGTTTAAAATGAAGCTAAAGAAAGCATGTGAACATTCTTCCAAGGCTCAATTCAGATATGAATACAACATTGCTGACTTGGAAAAAATTGTTTAGTGAAACAAAACACTTGCTTTCAAAAAAAAAAAAAAAGCTAATTCCTCCGTTCTTTACTGGATTATGCATTTTTGTTGGCTGTACTGATATGGTTAGGTTAATAATTGCTAGAGTTTAATTTTTTAAAATGATTTGGTAGGTATTCTGCACCTCTGTCAATTGCTCAGAAGAGAATACGCCCTGGAGCTAATTAGAAGAGGTAAAATAAACCTACAAGCAGCCTGGTTCCATTTCAATTGTTATCATAGGTGTTGGATTCTGATACAAAGCCTGGTAAGTCTACCACAGTAAAATTAATTATTGGCAAACTGGAGTTTAGTTACAATTATATCAAATGTAAATTTGCAGATTTGTAGAGGTATGGGAAACATAGTCGTAAGTTGACAATAAAATATATCAATGTCTACCTTCTGTGCATCTCTTTACAGAAGAAAATCTTTGCAATATGTCATATTATAAAAAGCAACAATAGTTCTGTACTGTAATACATTTATATTGTAACACAGAAGAATCAAATGCATGAAAGAGACACTATGTGCAAATAGGACACACCATAGTCGCTGAACTTACTCTGCAGTATCGACAATTTGGAGTCAGCAGAAAGACAAGAAAAGATGGGTGCGTAGAAGACAATGAGAGAATCCTCGTTACCCCTTCAAGCAAATAGGTGCTATGTAGTCTATGTCCTTGTAGTCACTGTTGCAAAGGAGAAATTTAAAGAGTGTTTGAAGGAAGATAATACAGGAATGAGGATGACTTCAGCATCATTTTCTATACTGATTCTAATCAGTCACAGCAAGCTAAAATCTCAGTCCTGTGCTTTCCTTTCTCTTAGGGCTGTGTTCTCTTATCATAGCTAAATGCCATATGTGTTCCTCAGTATTTCATGCCGTTGTACCAAGATCATGTGATTGTCAGGCACATCCACAGAACATTGATTTTCTTGGGGTTTTAATTTCAGAAATATTTTTTTCCTATATATCTGTGTATCTATATACACTAATGTATACTTTACATTCTTGCCCCTGCAGCTCATCCTTCACAGATTCAGGCAGATTTATTTAAAAGTCCTAGGACTCAAATTTCTGACATGTACAAATCTGGTGCGATTGAGTCTCCCTATGGAGGTCTGTTGTGGTTCCTGTGGTCCAAGTGAGTTCCATAACTTCCCTTTCTTTGATCTCATTGTCGTGCTCTGTAGGCTCTGACTTGATCTTCACAGCTTTTCAGTTTTGTGATCCAGCTACCCCACTACCTAGTGCCACTGTTCACCTTGGCTGTGGTGTAGGTATTTGCCATCAAACAAATCTTTTCATGGTCAATCTGTAGTACAACCACAAAATAGAAAGACTGCCAAAAGGTTTGCAGGACAATTGCTCTTTAATTTTGATGGCACAAACGGTAGGTAGATCCAGACACACGAAATAAATCACCTGTACACATTACTTATTACACCCAACACCTAGAAATAATCCCTGGCATATAGTCTGAGCGTTCTAGAGTGTCTTTACCTAAATATGCCTTCTCTTTGAGTCATAAACCACTCCTTTTTTTTTTTTTTTCTGTTTGTCCTCTTGTGTTTGTTAATTCACGGCTGATCAAATAGTAGAAACAAATTCTCTCTGCTAAAAGAGCATGCCTTTACAGTTCTTTTCCCAATTCTGTGGTTTTAAAGTCTGCACTCATATTTACTTTCTACGAGATATCTAAATTGCTGGATTAAGCAGAGATAAAACAAACTGCTTGGAAGCAGTTTGGCAGCGTAACACAGCTAAATGAAGGCTAATTTACTCAAATGAGAAATGGAGCATGTTAGTGCACAGATGCAATATCTGCTGTGGATGATATCTGAGCTTAATTTTGCCATATCTCATCTGCTTTTAATCTTTTGATCAAATTTAGATAAGAACAGTAGAATTTGTTTTACTTATCTTGTATATGCTAGTTTTACACAGGTAGGCATGTTTAAACTTGTACAAGTCCCCATCGTTTTCTCAGCCTAAACAGGTATGATATGATGCACAGAACATGTGCATGTTATTTGAGGGAGTACCTGTTGAAACAAACTGTATTCTTACCTTAACCACTGCCCTGCACCAAATTAAACAGGTAAACCAAGTCACTATACCTCATAGAAGCAATACAGAATACAGAACTACAAAATACAGAACTACAGAGTATTTTCACAATGCTTTTAAATATATTATGATATTTCACAGTTCGTTTTGTCTGCTCTCAGCAACATCATAGATTCAGTGCTATTTTTGTGGTAGAATGGACTGGTTTTATAAGAGCCTTTTGGATAAAGAACATATGTCTGCCTTTTTATATTTCTTAAGAATGTTGGACAGGTCTAATTATCAAATACTTATTCTGATTTGAGTTTGTAGCACTTTTAGTTTATAGTCATTATTTCAGTTACATGTTACATTCTTAATGTACTTTCCTGCTTTTGTGGTTTTGCCTTGTGAAAAAGCCCTGTGAAACTCTTTCTTTGATATTAGTTACAGAAAAAGCTGAGTAAGTTTGGATGTTTATGATAAAATATTCAGAACACAATGGGAACTTGGCCTTAAGTGCTGTAGTTTCTGCTGCACGTCCTAAGATGACCAGATGTTCTTATTCCTAACGGAGTGTTCATTATTTGTTATTGCCACTTTCTTGTGTTGACTAGCTATTTTTATTGAATGTGTTTTTGAATCAGCAGCTGTCAATAAGCCTTGAAAGAGTTGTTTCTGTGCAAGGAGTCTTAGAATGTTTAAAGATAATAAGTCTTGGGACCTTTGAGGCCTCCCTGGCTTTGCAGTAATATTTCGTTCCCTTAAGAACACTGTGTAAAATTGAGGACTAGATTATTATACTTCTTCTGGAAGCCAACGAAACACAAGTGAAAAGAATAACAGCAATGGTTTCCCTGTAAATGCACTGCAAAAATATAAGCCTAACTTTCCCATTCACATAGACAGTACTTTAATTAATATTCTCTTCAGAAATTTCTTGAGTATTACTGAGGCTTCAATGTGCACTAACTTTTGCACTCACATTAAAGATCAGCTTTAAGCATAGACCCACAGGCAATCTCTGGTAAGAACTTCTGAGCTTAACCGATGTCTACAATTCAAGGAGATCATAGAATCATGGAATTGTTTCAGTTGGAAAAGACCTTTAAGTTCATTCAGTCCAAGCGTTAACCTAGTACTGCCAAGTCCACCTCTAAACCATGTCCCTAGGAACCTTTTAAACACCTCCAGGGATGGTGACTCCACCACTTCCCTGGGCAGCCTGTTCCAATGCCTGACAACCCTTTCTGTGAAAATTTTTTTCCTAATATCCAATCTAAACCTCCCTGGTGCAACTCAAGGCCATTTCCTCTTGTCTTATCACTTGCTACTTCGGAGAAGAGACCAACATCCTCCATGCTACAGTCTCCTTTCAGGTGGTTGTAGAGAGCAATAAGGTCTCCCCTCAGTCTCCTCCTCTCCAGGCTTAACAGCCTCAGTTGCCTCAGCTGCTTCTCACAGGACTTGTGCTCCAAACCCTTCACCAGCTTTGTTGCCCTTCTTTGGACACGCTTCAGAGCCTCAGTGTCTTTCTTGTAGTGAGGGGCCCAAAACCGAACACAGTACTTGAGGTGCAGCCTCACCAGTGCCGAGCACAGAGTTGCCCCTCCCTAGTCCTCCCTAGTTCTGCTGGCCACACTATTTGTGGTACAAGCCAGGATGCTTTTGGCCTTTTTGGCTACCTGGGCACACTGCTGGCTCCTGTTCAGTTGGCTATCGACCAACACCCCTGGATCCTTTTCTGCCAGGGAGCTTTCCAGCTACTCTTCCCCAAGCCCTTAGCATTGTCTGGGGTTGTTGTGACCCAAGTGCAGGACCCGGCACTTGGCCTTGTTGAACCTCATACAATTGACCTCAGCCCATCGATCCAGCCTGTCCAAATCCTTCTGTATGGTCTTCCTACCCTCAGCAGCTCAACACTCCTACCCAGCTTGGTGTCATCTGCAAACTTACGAACGGTGCACTCAATCCCCTTGTCCAGATCATTGAGAAAGATACTAAACAGAACTGGCCCCAATACCGAGCCCTGGGCAGCATGACTTGTGACTGGCCACCCACTGCATTTGACTCTTTCATCACAACTTTTTGGGTCCGGTCATCCAGTCAGTTCTTTACCCAGTGAAGAGTATGCCTGTCCAAGCCATGAGCAGCTTCTCGAGGAGAATGCTGTGAGAAGCAATGTCTAAGGCTTTACTAAAGTCTGGGTACAAAACATCCACAGCCTTTCCCTCATCCATGACGCAGGTCACCTTGTCATAGAAAGAGACAGGTTGGTCAAGAAGGACCTGTCTTTCACAAGCCCATGCTGGCTGAGCCTGATTGTTTAGTTGTCCTGTATGCGCCGTGTGATTGGCACACGAGATGATCTGTGCCGTAGCCTTCCCTGGCACCAAGGTCACACTGGCAGGCCTGTAGTTATTGCACCTCTGGGAGATGTGAGGTTTCAAGAACCCAGTTGCATGTCAGAAGCCTCTGGTCTGTGGCAGGATGGCCTCGGCTGGCAGCCAAGGCCCCATGCAGCCGCTCGCTCCCTCCCTTCTATCAATGGGACTGGGGAGAAAATCAAGTGAGAAAACTCATGGGTTGAGACAGTGACAGGGAGATTATTTACAATTTACTGTTGGTGGTAAACCAGACTCAGCTTGGGGAAATTAACCTAATTTACTGCCAATTACTATAAATATTTAATTACTAATTTGGATATTGGGAAATAACAACAAAACCAAGAAAAAGGCATTAAAACTGTTAGGGAAAACACACTGCTCCACCTTCCCAGGCTCAACAGACACCTCTCTTCCCCCTTGATTTTGCAGTGGGTACACTCTATCCCTTCCATTACAGAATGGGCTTCTGCAGGTGGGTTGTGGTCTGGATGTTGTGGGTTTTTTTCTGTCACCCTACCCTTCTCCAATTTTTCCTCTGCTCCTGCGCAGGTCCTCCACGGCTGCAGTCCCTTTGGGAATACCTGCTCTGTGCCTGGAGCACTTCCTTCTCTCCTTCTCCTCTTGTGCCCAGCTTGCGGCGTTGTTTCTTTCACCTTTTTTCCTCATTCCTCACCGCCTGTGTGGTGTTTTTTGCCCTTTCTTACATATATCTCCCCAAGTCCCCACCACCTTGGCTGGGGGGCTCAGCTGTGCCCTGCAGTGAGTGGTTGGAGCTGCTGGAACTGTCTGTGTCCTCACAGAGACCCCCTACAGCCCCTGCTGACAATGCCTGGCCACCTGCACCCAGTACATAGTTATCTTAAAACTTAGTGTGAGAGTATCCTCTTTGCATTTTGGTTGAGGACACTGAGATGCTGGGTTCAATATGAATGAACTTCTACTCCAGTTTTAAAAATAGAAATGCATAAAAATGGAATACTTCGGTGTTTGCCAGTCATCTTGAAATCTCCGTAATACAACTGAAGGTGGAGGTATGTTTAGATGCACTGAGATCAGAGCTGAACTTCAGAGTGAACCCAACAAAAGGTATCCTTATATTCCAAGTTTGAAACCAGTGCTTTAAGATTGTGTTGAAAGGTGTTTCGTTGTGCTCAGATGTAATTTCACATGTTTCAGTTTGTGTCGATTGCCTCTTTTTCTGCCAGTGGACACTACCGAGAAGAGCCTTCATTCTCTCCCATGAGGTATTTAAACACAAAGATAAGATTCCTCTTGAACTTTCTCTTGACAGTTCCAGCTCTCTCAGCCTCCCTTTATAAGTCAAATGCTCCAGTCACTTAATCATCTTAATAATCTGTGCTGGACTTGGTCCACCACATTCATATCTTTCTTGTACTTGGGAGTCCAGCGCTGGACAATCCAGATGTGGCTTCACCAGTGATAAGCACAGAGGAAGGATCACTTCTGTTGTGTGCCAGCTGCACTCTTTCTAATGCAGCCTAGGTTGTTGGCCTTCTTTGCTGTAAGGGTGCATTGCTGGATTATGGTTGACTTGCTGCTCAGGACCCCAGAGTCCATCTCTGCAGAGCTGCTTTCCAGCCGTTTGGCCCCTAATACATTCTGGTGCATAGAGTTGTTCCTCCACAGGTACAGGACTTTTCACTTCCCCTTGTTGAACTCATTGAGATTCCTCTCTGCTCAATTTGCCAGCCTCTCCAGGTCACTCTGAATGGCAGCACAACCTTATGGTGTATTAATGACTCCTTCCAGTTTTGTATCATCTGGAACTTGCTGAAGGTGTGCTCTGTCCCAGAATTCAGATTAGATAGATGTGAAGCAGTATTGGCTCCAGTTCTAATCTCTGGGGTACACCATTAGTTATTGGCCTCCAGAAGGACTTTGTTCCACTGATTACAACTCTCTGGGCCCAGCTGTTCAGCCAGTTTTCAATGAGCTTCACTGTCCACTTATCTAACCCATACATTGTCAGCTTGTCTGTCATGATGTTGCAGGAGGCAGTGTCAAAAGCCTTGCTAAAGTCAAGACAAGCACCATCCACTGCTCTGTCCTCCTCCAAGCTAATCACCACATTTTAGAAGGCTATTAGGTTGGGAAAACATGATTTCTCCCTTGTCAACTTAGGGGCAAGCTAACCCTTTGATGCTTGTCAGCTGCTCAGACTCATCTTGTGGGTGCAACCTGTCGGGCCCCATGGACTTATGTTTTTCCAGTTTGTTTGTCCAGGTGGACATATTGGCTTTCCTAACCCCACCGCTGCACAATCAGGCAGTATCTTTGTATTCCATGTCGACCTTCTGCTGCCTTTACTTGATTTCCTGTGTGTTGGAATGGACCATTCATGAGTTTGGAGAAGGTGAACCTTTAATATCAACTATTTGGATTTAGACATATCTTAGCAATAAACTTTTAAAAAGCCTTATCTTCAGCTGGTGGCAGATAATAAAATCACCAGTAGTGATACAAAAAAGGTAGGGAAGTTTAATATATTAATATTAAAATGAGTTAAAAAGAAGCATCTTGTAATCAGTAGAATAAATGTTAGAAGTTTGTAACAATAACAATAGGGTTAGATATTGTATATAAGAATATTAAAGGAACTATTTAAGGAGATGTCTTTAGCTAATCAATTAAAACATTAATTTAATTAATATTGGACATTTGAAAGAAATGGGTGGCTGTGACTGTGATTTTTAGAGTTAAAGAAATCAAAGTGGATCAGTTTCTGGACATTGATCCTCAGGAAAAAAAAAATGGCTGGGATTTAGAACTTAGTGACGAATTTTAGTGTCTAAAAATAAAACTGTAACCACAGAGTAAGAACTGCTTTTGAATGTATTATGTATGTTTACACTGACAACTATGTGGTAATATGGTATCCAATGTCATACAAATTAAAAAATTTGACCTATAGAAATAACAAGAACTCTATCAGGTAAATTAGAGGCTCGTCTAACTGCAAATCTCTAAACGTACTTGTTATTTGTTGCAAATAATAGAAATCTCTCCTTCAACTAACATTTCAGTATTGAGTTACATAACAATTTTCTTGATGATGCTGAAGCAGCTTACCAGGCAAATCCAGCCATGACATGACTATTGATGGCAGAATAAGCAATGCGGACTGTATATTCTCATACAGGGATACAAACTGCCAAGGTAAGTGGTCAGATGCCAACAAAATGCACTCTAATGCTGAAAAATAGTTTAGTTTAGGTAAGAAATGCAGACAGTCTGCAGGAGGAGAATGTTAATCTTGGAAAATAGTGCTTCAGGATACCAAGAATAACCAGCTCACCATGTCCTCCACAGTGTACACTGGGGGCAAGAAGAACTAATGTGATCCTTGTATAGGTAAAGAGTAGAAACAGGGTCATGAGCTTGCCTCTGGCTGCACCACTGTTAGGGCTGACATGGTAATCCACTGCATCTGCTTCCGTAATTTAAGGGAGATGTGTGGAGACAGCTTGAAGGAAGACAAAATGATTTATGAATTGCAACACGATGCAAGACTTAAGGTGCTCAACCTATTGAGCTTATTGCAAAGCAGGCTGAAAGGCTGTTTCACACGTAAGTGAACGTAATGGGTGGAAACTTTCTAACTTTCCTAGAAAAAATCAAAACAGGATTCAATGAACAGCAGTTAATATTAGACAAAATTAGCCTTAAGGTAAGATGAATTTTACCTGCATTGCAGGTAATTAAACACAAGGGAGGTGATGGACTCACTGTAGTTCAGAGCAATATAAGCAAGTTTGGATAGTAAAAAAACAAAAAAACCCAAAAACAACCCCCCCGAAACAAAAAAACATTAATATACCTTCTGAGAGTACTCATATTGCCCAAAGAAGCACAGTTCAGCATTAGGAAAAACTGGATCAGAAAATACCACTTCTAATATTTTCTCCAGGGCATGAAGAAAAGTTTTCCTCTATGTACTACCAAGCAGGTATTTTATTTATATATTTTATTTTATTTTGTTTTCCTCTCACCTCAAAGATGACCAAGACAGTGTAAGGCCGTAACCCTGAGGTGGATTGTGTCACCTGTCCTGGGAACAAGACAATCATTTGTGTTCAGAAAAATACAGCCTGAGCAACTATCAGCATTGGAGTAGGAGAGAAATATTCTTGCCATTCAGATTCACAGGGCTGCAGAATTCCTCCTTTTTTTTTCTCCTTGGCAACCTGAAGTAAGAGCACCTGCAGGATTATTGAAGCATATAGCCTGTATTTATTTCTCTGATATTTTGGGGCCCCAAAGTGCTGCCATACCCTGAGCTTCCCTGCTTATGCTATATAACAGTCCCAGGTTCTGCAGAGTGAAACGCTTTAACACAAGGCAGGTTGGTTTTGTTTGTTTGTTTGTTTGTAATAATAAAGGGGTTGCTGGGTGAAAATAAATGGTCTGTGATATCCAGGAAACCAGCCTAGATGAGCTGAAGATCCCTGAAGCCTCAAATTCTATGAAGCCATGGAAGGTTAATCAAAGTAGTACGTAAAAGCTCAATAAGGCCCATTCCTTTAAAAGGGTTATGAACCACAGCATCCAAATATAAATTCTGAGTAGCTCTTATTCCCCCTCACTCATTAGAGGGCAACGTTTATGTAAGAAAAATTCCCAGTAAAGTCATCATCAGCTATTTGCATATGTATTCACAGGACTAAAGCACTAGTGACTGATTTATCAGGTTAAACTATCAACCCACTCTGCTCAATGATTCTTCAAAGGGCATTGAATTAAAGGAGTTTGCATAAGAACAGGCAATCGGTGACATTAATACCACATTAGTAGATGCGGGTGCTTATAAGGTTGTGCTGTTTGGGTGTTTGTGGTGAGCAGAAGATCACTGTAAGGCAGCAACTTCAATAAGTTTAGAAACTGAGGTTTCTAATTAAAACTTTGCCTTGGGCTTGGAAAAGAGATAAGAAACTGCTTCATGCCGATAAACAAAGATGCATGCAACACAACAGGACAATGAGATCACTAACTTTGCTTTGCGATGTGTGGAATTATTGCTTTTTCACTTCATTTAAATAAGAGTTATAATATTTAGCAGAATCTCTGTTTACACAGGTCTAGGGCATGCTTGAGGTTACACTGATGAAAATGAGAATCAAACTTGATAAGGTGGTCTGTTTGTTGCTTGGCAAGTGGTGACAGATAATCACTACTATATTTTCAGATGAGTGACCTGTAAATTATCTGTAAATCCCTCTATTTCATGAGCACTACGGATGACGTATGTGTATAGGCAATGTAAAGAACTTAGCTGAGAAGTTCCTTCTTTTAAAAGCCTTCTCTCTCCTCACTAGTCCTACCCTTGCATCTGAATCTCCTCATGTTACTTCTCACTTATTACTGCAGTCTCATGCAGATTATTTGAGGATATGGGAGTCTTAAAGACTTATTTACAATGGTGTTGACTTTATGTCTATATGCTGAAATTTGTATTTCCTTTACAGCAGAATTCAAAATTGGAAGCTTCCTAGTGGCTGATCTTTCTGTTTGTGTTTTTGACTGTGTTTGGAGTAGATTTTTGAGAACTAAAGCTTACAGTCCCCAGGTGAAATTATGCAAGTGACCTGCAAATATGCAGTGTCTTTTTTTGTTGAGAAGTGTGGTTCAGCAATGGAAAAGAAAACAAGAACAAAAGTCAAACACTGAATAAAACCCCATCACTTTGTTCTTTTATTTATGTTGCTTTAGGCAGTCACTAATGCTTTTTCAGCTCAGTTTGATCCAAGAAACTATTTCACTTGAATGGTTTGCACATTATAAAAGCTACATAGAAAATAGGATATGTAAGTGGAGGAAATTATTTTGTTTCCTATCTTTCTCTGTGCTTATAGATGACCTGTTTTGGGAGAGGAGTTTTAAAGCATGTGAATTTTTCTGTAAGGCAGGTAATTGGACTTAAGAAATACTAATCAGTTCTTTTCATTTGTTTCCTTTCTTTCTCCAGCCAAAGGTTATGGCATCAAACTGTGACGAAACAATGTATAAAAGAAAGTGTAAAGGAAATGGAATTTGATGCTACATGATATCCCAGAGAGATCCAGATTGATTGAGCAGCCTATCCCATCTGGAAACCCAATGGACATGTAGAAATGAGTGATTTTTTTCCCAGTGAGTCTACAGAAACACGATTCAGGCTGAATTTTCAGAGTATGTCCTGACTCACACCAATAGTATCTGGTACCTCACAAAATACACCTGCTGTTACTACTTTCTTTTGAAGTTCTTTCAACCTGATTTAATTCCTTTCTCAGCTTGAGTGTTCTTGCCCGTATTTCCCATGACAGTGACTGAATAAATTAATCCAAGTGATTAGATGGGTCCAGTTAGTCATCTGTTCCATTGGATTAAAAGGTCCTGGCTGCCACAGTAGCTGATTGTGGAATGTTGTCTCCAGCTGGGTACTTCAGTAACTTATGTGACAGTTAAAGCAGCAGAAGAGACTGGATTTCCAGGGGTTCCATCGTAATAATTTATAGCTCTGTAATCTTGTAGACCCGGGGTGCTTGTAGACTAAGAATACAAAACTTTGAATGTTCTGATAAGAATGCAGGATAACATCTGGCTTACTCAAATGTTGTCTTTGCAATGTACTTGGCAGCTCACAGAATCAGGCCTGGAGTCAACGTAGGATTTTCAAGAGTTCCCACATACTTCTACAAGGTGGTTTTTGCTGTTGTGTTGTTGTTGTTGTTTTTTCCTTCCTTTTCACATCCTTCTTAGTTCACATGACATACTCATTTTGCGGAGGGGGGAGATGTTTTTGTCAGATTCTTGTCTTTCCCTGCAATATGCTGTACGATTACTTGGGGAAGCGGTTGAGTCCCCATTCCTGGAGGTATTTACAAGATCTATAGATGTTGTGCTTAGGGGGGACTTGGCAGTGTTAGGTTTACAGTTCGACTTGATGAACTTAAAGGTCTTTTCAAACCTAAATGACTCTATGATTCTAACAATGAGGAAATAGCCTTTTCTGAGCAGAACTAAATTGCAACCGTTCCATGGAATTGCACTTTCTGCACTGTTGTGTAGAGGTAGTGACAGGATTTGCTGGATAATAAGAACATACAAGAATAAGTATGACTTTGTAAGGTAGGAAATTCCTGTTAGATGGATGATGTGGCTTTTTTTCTCTGCTCTCAGGCTTGTTCCTGGATTTTACCAAATCACCAACATTGTAGTTGTACTTAGCTCTTTCTGGAGACACACTTAGGGGCACTTTTCTTTTGCCATATATCTCTGTGGGTATTGACCATGGGTCTGTACAGTCGCATACTTTATGAGGTGTTTTAATCCATCACTCAGACCACGTAGGAAAAAGTAGTCATGCACTTTTTTGCATGCTGCTCATTGTGGAAGAGTTAGAGAGAGGCACAAAGTCATCACTGAATCCGTGCTGTTCTTCTACCTGCATGTACAACAGCTTGCTTCTGACAGCCTCTGTGCTGGTCTGGGAACAAAATGCTCATATAGCAAACTTCCATTTGCTGAAGAGCCAGGAAGTGTCTTGGAAGTAGATGTGAGATGGTTGTGAAGGTGCCATTCTCTCTTTCCCAAAGCTGTGACCATCTATCCCACAATAAAATAAAGTGTGACCCTGGGGAAGAAGTGACACTCCATTTTTTGGATTGTTAGCATTTGTGTGTAGTCTTTCCTCTCTCCATTGCTGGTCAGGGCTGGGGAAGGTCCAAGAGAAGTCAAATTTAGACTTAGGTACTCTAAATGTTCAGTGCAGATGACAGAGGCAGAGCACCTGGCAACTCTTCTGTTGTGTGGAGGGAAAAGAAATATGCCTAGGAGGCATCAGGTGTTGTCATGTGTTGTAGATGCTGTGAGTCAAAATGGACTCCAGGATACATACACTACCGTCTGGCAGCACACTTTTTTTCCACCTGTAGTATTGAGGAGTTTCATTGCCAGACAGATGTATTCTGCCTAGCAAACTAAAAGCAGGCATTTAATCTGCAACATCAAGCAGGCTTTTTGGATGTTAGCCTGAGATGTCAGTGTGCCTGGAGCCCTTCCCACTCCTGACTACAAGGGTGAGGTGAGTGGCAAGAGTGAAGACTTTCTTCAGTGAAAGTAACTTAGTGGGAGTCCTGTGAAGCTTAATGAATTTTTTTAACTTTTCTCAGCTGTGTGCCTTTCATTCTGACAAGACCTCAGGTGCTTTTTGTTGTGGCCTAATGGTCCAGGTAAATGAGAGGTCTAGACATCTTATACGTGAAGGCAAGCAAACATCGATGTGTGATCTACAGACATAACATGTGGTTGTTTTTTTTTTTTTTTTTTTTTGATGCCTAATTATGGGCCTGTTCCTGCTTGAGAATGTACTGGAAGGACAATTTAAGGTTGAGCATTGCAGAGTTTGACTCTCTGCAGCATAAACACTGTCGTGCTGATCTTGAGAGCAGGCAAGTACTGTGGCAGTCAGGGAATTATGGTCCTGGAGCACAGCTGAGACTGTCCCTGTGAATGAGTCCAGCTGCAGGCTGCAAGACTGATAAACAGTTTTGCAAAGCTGAAGAATATGCCAGCAGGAATCTACATCTCCTTACTGCATCACAGCCCTCCCTCAGCCAAAGTGAAATGCTGCAATATAAAGCATGCAGGTGTGTTTTTTGTTTGTTTGTTTGTTTGTTTGTTTTGTTTTAAAGCCTGTTCTTTTCACTCCTCCAACAAAATAGTGAATATATGTGTCTAAAACTGATTATAAGCAAAACGAAGAATTTAATCACATCTGAAAGAAAAACTTTCAGTTATTTTCAGGGTCTTGTAAAATTTAATTAAATGTAGGTGAATTTTGTTCTTAAAGTCTTTCATTTAAACAACAACAAAAAAAGGATGAAAGCACTTTTTACCAATATAAAGGGTTTAATTCATTTCTTTTCTCAAAACGTTATGTATTCTTTAAAAGTCTGCTTCCTAAATTTGGCGTACATTTATAACTGCTAGCAACCAATTTCTGAATTTTGTTCTAACTTTGGTAAAGATCTACCAAAATAATGCAAATCTGAGCAAACAACAACAACATAAAAAGTCTGCTTTTGTATGATAATATCTTACTTTGGAAATCTTTTGCCTCACTTCATCAGTTCATTAAATCAATGAGAGCACTCAGTTCCTGTCCCAAACTGTAAGAACAGGTAACGTTTGTTGTTTCAGTGTCTACTACACTAAAAGCTAGCTGTTCAGCTTCTATGTGATGTTTATAGTTAGGTACACACACTTAGAATTAGAAATAGCAGTAATAGAACAAGGTACAACCGTAAAGTAACTGCAAACACATATTTATTTTAATTATAACTACTGAAAGATTACTGTAATGACAGGAAATTAACGTATGTGTTTACACCATAGAGAAATTAAAATTGATCCCAAGGTGCTCAGCGTTGACATTTGTCACTTTCTGAAAACAGATTTTTTTTTTTTTTTGAGCAAAAAGCATAATTTACAGACTGAGCTGGTATGCTCAGTATGATGTAGTAGCATATGACCATTTCATCAATAATTTCTATATCACTTATTCAATAAGCAGAGAAGAGAAAGAAACAGCTCATCTACAGATTTGATGGATTGGAATGTTACTAATTCAGAGGCATTTCAATTCTAAACTTGCTGTCAAAGCTCTCTGAGAGAGAAGTGGAAATTTCCCCTAAGCCAGTGTAGAGGCTGCAGCTCATAGCTCCACTGCAGGATTCTGTTAGAGATTGTTCTGAAACACACTGCAGTAGAACAGAAGCTAACTAAAGCTCGTTAAATGAGATTTGTGAATCTGTTTGATTTTTATTTTTTTTTTTAATTTTGGAAAGGATCTCTCATTTCCACCTACTCATTATAATTAAAACCAACACAAAACAAAAAGAACCTCTGAACAATGCAACTAAGTCTACTAAATATGTTAAAATAAAAATTGCTTGCTATTCAGTTAATGTTGTGGCACTTCATTGTGCACTTGGGAGAGATTTTTATTAGTTCATATAACCTGAGACAATGGTGATTACTGATTATCATGTAATTAGAATGTAAGAGTTGAATGTTGATTAGGTTACACTTCTTTTAAAATCCTTAATGAACTGTAAGACCATTTTCAGATTTTAATATTCTTTTGCAACCACGTGATACCTTTATAGCTTGACCATCTCTACCAGTGTGATAGAAAATAGATTAATATATAAGTGAGAAAACGTAATATTATTTTTTATAATTGCATCCATTTCCCCCTTAAAAGGTTTCTATTAGGAAATGATGATGACTGTTTTTAAGTACCAAGCACTTTGCATATTAAAACAATCATGAGTTATTTTAACTGTCAGGTTATTGTATAGTATGTGCACAGTGTGTACTTTTCCCAGAATTTAAGGAAATTTAGAAGGACAAAAACCATTTTCATACCGTAGCTATTGCTCTACAATTTTACCAGCAAATAGGACTTGTATTTTTACTCAGGTGTTAGACAAGATGCTTCAGAAGAGATTGCACATATTGAAGCAACAGTAGGTACTGTTGTTGAATTTGCTTATAGCTTATATCAACTATATCTACGATCAGAGCTCTTTTTTTTTTTCATTATCAAGAAGGTACTTTACTGCGGCATACTATGAGGTCATAAAAAGCGGGTCTTCAAAACTTTTAATCATGCAGTCATTGTAGTCCCTCACAGATTGCTTTCTTCTGGCTAGGGCCCAGAACCTCATAAAAGTGTGTAACAGTTCACTTCTCTCAAAACAAAAACGTAATTTCGTTATACGCCCTTTTAGTTTGGGCATACTAATGATACACGTTGAGCCAGAACATTAAAACCAACATCCCTACATGTGTGAGGATAGAGTTCTAAGTTCCAGTAGTAAACCGCTTCCACCCATTGGGAAGGTTTCTAAAAATGCAGCATAGGAGATGCAGCAGACATCCTTCCCATCACCAAGAAGCAGAGCTCTGCGGATCCCCAAATCAGAGAACAGTTTCGGTTTGAAGGTCACAATGTTAGACACAACTTTAACAAACGTCTTGGATTAATGTTAGAAGATAAGGTAATATCTGAAATTTAATGAAGCTAGAGTGAACAATTCTAAAAAAGGAGCCTAAATGCCAGCATTTTTTATTTTATTCAAAGTAAAATGGGAAGAGATGCAAAATATTTTTCTGTCTTATAACACATAGTTATCAACAAATCCTTCTACAGCAGATAACTGGCATACTGTTATTCAAGGTCTGCTACCCAAATTGCTGGAAACTACATTCTTCTTCAATATTTAAATTTAAGCCCTTAGATTTTTTTTTCAGCTTTAGTTATTTGGCTGAATTTACATGTTTACAGTAACTTTTAAATTACAGAATGAGATTATAGTTGTTGAGAGTTTTCTTTCTAGATCAGATATTTTTAAATCTGAATATTTTTTAATTAAGATTAATCCTCCTAAATGTCATAACTGTAGCAGGGAATCACAGGGAATCATTTCCCATTTTGTGACTTTGATTGTGGTGTGAAAGACTTCTCTTATATCACCGTAAAATCTCTAGGGTTTTCAACAAGCATTTTAGGATGTTTCGATTTGCAGAAGTACCTCTAGGAAATTTGTTTATATCATGTAATTTTAAAGGTTATTTAAATGTGCCTTTCAAGGTTTCTCTCTTTTGAGGTACTGCGTGGGATATAAAGCAATAAGAGAGTTTCTATCTGGCCTTGTAACACTAGAATAAATAAATAATAATAAAAACGATTAAAAAACATCCACAAACTAAAAAATCTCCATCTTAAAAAATCCAGCAATGTAGAATTCACTCTAATGCTATGTCACATAGCTAAAAAAAAAAAAGAAACACCCAGACTTTTAATAAAGAAATTAAGTTAAGTATAACAATTTATGTCACTACTAATGATAGGAACTGAAAGGTAATCAGATATAGTAAACACAGAAAAAACCCCAAAGTTGCACAACGTTGCAGCTTTTTTTCTTCAAGGATTTAAAACAAGTTGCCTCCGATTCTTCATTTACACAACTCTAGGTATCACTGTAGATATTAATACTGTTTTAACTGTCAGTCGGGAATTTTTAGTGTTAAATACAAATTACAGAATCACAGAATGGTTGGGGTTGGAAGGGACCTCTGGAGATCATCTAGTACAACCCACCTGCTAAAGCAGATTCACCTAGAGCAGATCTCACAAGAATGTTTCCAGGCGGGTTTTGAATGTCTCCAGAGAAGGAGACTCCACGACCTCTCTGGGCAGCCTGTTCCAGTGCTCTGGCATCCTCCAAGTAAAGAAGCTTCTCCTCGTATTCAGATGGAACCTCCTGTGCTTCAGTCTGTGCTCGTTGCCCCTTCCTGTTGCTGGGCACCAGTGACAAGAGTCTGGTCCCATCCTCTTGACACCCATCCTTGAGATATTTATAAACACTGATGAGATCCCCTCTCAGCCTTCTCTTCTCCAGGTTGAACAGACCCAGCTGTCTCAGTCTCTCCTCATGAGAAAGGTGCTCTAGGTGCCTAATCATCTTTGTAGCTCTCTGCTGGACTCCTTCTAGTAATTCCTTGTCCTCCTTAAACTGGGAAGTCCAGAACTGAGCACAGTACTCCAGATGTGGCCTCACCAGAGCAGAGTAGAGGGGGAGGAGAACTTCCCTCAACCTGCTCGTCACACTCTTCCTAATGGACCCTGGGATACTGTTGGTCTTATTGGCCACAAGGGTGCATTGTTGACTCATGGTCAACCTGTTGTTGACTGGGACTCCCAGGTCCTCCTCTGCAGTGCTGCTTTCCCGCAGGTCAGCCCCTTACCTGTACTGGTGCCTGGAGTTATTCCTCCTCAGGTGAAGGACCCTACACTTGTCCTTGTTAAACTTCATTAGGTTCTTGAATGGCAAAGAACAGTAATGAGAAGTGGCTTTTAAATGTACTGACATGTGATATTTAACTAGCGTTGCTGTTCACATAAAATTATATGCTGTTAACTGCAAGATTTTATAATGTAGTCTTAGAGCTTGCTGCTACATTGAAATGCTCCACAAAGCATAATGTGGATATATTTGCTTTAACTGGAGATGGGTAAATGTACTGGTCAGTGACCTGATTTAAAAGCCATTAGACTAAAATGAAAAATGGATCTAAATCAAATAACATATCCAAGTTTTGAGTAATAGTATAGGCTCATTAAACTAAAATTAATAGACCAAGCTCTTATTTACAAGAATTACATTTTTTTTCTCCCAGCTAATGATAGTTGAAGTATTTAAGACTGAATAAAAGCAAAGGTAAAAAACATAACACAGGGGAGTGTACTGTTAGCAAGGAATACAACTGGGTTGTTTTTAATACTTTGCACTGATGGTAACTCTGGGCTTCTCAGGCATCTAATACCTACGGATTTAAAAGATAGGTATTTAAATACCTCCAAGGTCCTGGGCTTTGACTCCAGCACTGATTTGAGGAAAGCTGTATCTATGTAAGCATGTTGCATGGTGCAATCAGAGGATGTACAATCAAACGAATGGAGCTGAGCACTGGACGTCCACATCGCTCTTTCTTCTGGAGCAGCTCAAGAGTGCTCCTGTGGATTTTCTTCCTGTTAACCACATTTTTTCAGAAAACATGAAAAAACCCAAAATGTCACAATTGGAAAAACCTTATAAGTCTAGCTGCCGTTTTCCTTACTTGGTTCTGGATTCTTAGTGCTGTGAGGTATTGTAACAAAATATTTGGGAATCATGTAAACAAAAACTTAAACATTAAAAAGGTTGGATTTTCATCTTCTGCATCCCATGGGCTAAAACTCGAACCTATCTATCATTCTGCCCTTGCAGTGGTCAGTGCACATACAGGGGATTAGGCTGGACAGATCTGGTAGTTGTTTTTGTCTTCAGAATTCATTATTATTTATTATGATGTTCCTTCCTACGTGGACAGAATATGAACCACTATACTAACCCCAACAGATAAAAATTTTTTGCTCTGCCTTAATATACCCATTCTTATCTCCAGGTTTGAATTTTATGCAGACTTTCAGGCAGGCGGTGGTGGTGCCCATCTGCCTTTTGCACTGTGTCCAGTTGATGCTAAAGATCCTAGGGGAAATGGAGCTTCCCCTGACCATGGGCCTGCCAGGTCTTGCTTGGCTCTAGCAGCCTGAGCAGCTGATGGACCTGGGGCTGAGAAGGAAGTTCAAGGAGGATGGATAGAAGTCAACTGCATGTAAATTTGTGGAGAGCTACCTTTTTTGTTTATTTCTCACCAAATTAGTTCTTCTATAAATACTTGTAAGGTGGCTTGATCTCACTGTGCTGCATTCGAGTTAGCTTAATCAAGGTAAAAATGAAAGGTCTTTAATAAATAAATTGATTCAATATTAGTGTTTTGCATCAAACTCTTTGAAAGTAGAAAGAAGAGTTCAGCCACTTAGATAAGGTTTTTTAACATTTATTTTAGACATCTTTTCTGGATTTTCTTTTTTTTATACTGTAGACAGCATTTCAATTTTCTTTTAGAAATATGTTATTCACTTGGGAAATGGGGCATGTTTTGGGTTTACCTAGGATATTTTGCAGCATTTCTAATTTTATTACTCTTTCTGTTTGTGTTTTTATGATTTCTATTTGTATTTAATTTCTATTTCTAGTTTATTTGGGTTCAACTTCAATACATAAAGCTTTCTTCATCACTTTTTGAATGTCTGTATTTGCCTGGGCAAAATGTCTTGTGGCAGGTTCAGACCCCAGTTTCTTCCATGGAAATGTAAATTCCTCAAGTACTGCAGGAATCAGTTCTGGATACCAGTTTACCATATGAGCAAATTTATTGATGCCAAAATCAAGTTATGCCTTTGATAGCATGTTTAAATTTTCATAATACGTCTGCTAATAAATAACTTCCATAATTCATAAAGTGAGTAACTGGGATTTTTGAAAGCCCTTACTGTTCTACTCTTTGGGATTTTTTACTGTTTTTGGTTGAACCTAAGCCTTTGATTTATGAGATATATATTAAAATAACCAATGGGTTAGACAAGTTCCCAGTGGAATGCACAGACTGACAGCATAATTTTACTGAAGGATATAAATCTTCAGTATCACATAATATGCTGAAAGTATTTTATCAAGTTGATGTCAACCACTTTGTAACTTTCAATCAAACTTCTGTCTTCCACTAAAAGTATACTGTGGAAGAAGTATATGTATTTTTTCTTGGCAAAATGTTGAGTCAGCAAAGATATCTTTCTATCGTAAAAATGGCAGTGCAACCAAAACGTAATTTTATTTCTTACTTGTCCCTGCTTCTTGTTAGGTTATGTGTTCTCTTTATTTGTTTCTTTAAAATCATCCTACAGCATAATATCTTTTTTCCCTGTAATTCCTGAAATAGGACAGAAATATCTCTTTAAAATATTGGTGAAAAGGTGATCATGGTTTTGGAACACTACATTTTGTGCTTTTTTAAACTCATGCACAGGGGCATTATCTGCTTAATCCTCTCTCCTTGCCTTAGCTTAAAATAAAGTACTAAAGTCTAAGAACTAAAGAAAAACACAGTTTTACTACCCTGTGCTCTGCAGTGTCTCAGGTTTCCATGAAATAGCTCCCCAAGGAAAGAGTCTAATTCAGAAGCATGGATGTTTGGCCTGTTCCCTAGGGGGGGCAGAAGATAATGAAAGTTTGTTCCTGCTCATTCCCTACTGATCATCCGTAAACAGCAAATGTTGAAGGAAAAAAGGAGAATGGGCATACATAGACCTTCTGTCATGGCCAAGTCACACAGAGCCCCTAGCACAGGAAAGTGAAATGGTAGGAGTGGAGAAGTAGGAAGAAAGGCACAGGCAGTATAGGGAGGCTTGTGGGGAGAAATAGTGCTTTTGAAGGAAAGGAAAACATGAAACTCCTGAGGAAGATGGTGTCTGGGGGCAAAAAAGGCAATAGGAAGAGGGAGTGAGGACCTGCAAACCATACTGCTAATATAACAGGCTGGATACCATCCTTTGGTCCTGAGACTAAATCGCAGCCTCTGGGATTGTAGACGTAGAGGAAATAGTTTTATGGAGGCATGTCCAACCGCAGCTAAGTGTTTAGTTGGAACAACGTTCCTCTTACCACCTATACAGACACTAGCAAATATAAGATAGCACAAGTTGTTCCCTAGCTGGGATAAGCACTTTAATAAATTCCACTCAATTTTAAGAAGTTAAAAAATCTGACCCATAAACCTGTGATTGCCTAAATCTCTGATTTTTTTTTTTTTGCTCTCCAAATACAGCCCACATAATGATCAGTTCAACTGCAACACGACTAAGAAATTTTAGCTGAAGAATACACAAGGGAGGTATCAGCAAAATCAGCTACCTACCTATATATGACAGTTGTAATGCTCCCTCTCTGTCTTAATTGCCCGAGCATCATTGCACTGGCTGTCCATTCTAAAAGCAGTTTATATCCCATGATATTAATATATTTTTATTGTTATCTTCTAGCAAAGTTTCAGTTAGGCTTATAGTATCACACATTTGTCTGTATGCAGATTGCTGGATGGACTTTAATAATTCTCTGTTAACGAGCTTATGTCCTTCTTTATTAGTCTCCATAAATTCAAATTTAATCTCTTATTTAGCTCATTTCTACCTTGAGTGCACACTTTAGTTTTATCTTCATTTCTATCAACCTCTCTTTACACCTTTCTTTCTCTGGTTTGTATTACTGTGTTTGCCTTTTGTGCTCTGTTCCACTTTGAAAAATGTTTTTCATTTTTTAAAACTAGTCCACTAACAAAGAGTCATTTTCTGTTCAAATTCTTTCAGTACATGACCCTTTCAATTCCAAGTAGAACCTTGTGGCTTATATAAAACTTGTTCCTTTTTGTAATTGCATCAAGATTTATAAATCAAATGTATCCTGGATGATTTCTGTCCCCATCTCTTCCTATGTTCTCCTTATTTGACCCTAGCATTTTCTCCTCCTCTACTTTCATGGTGCTAAATACACCTTCTCCTTTGAGGGATGTCTTTCAATTTCTGACTCCTACATATTGTATCCTTGAAGAGAACGGGGAAAGGCTCTCTAGGCTGACCTCAGAACCAGTACCAACACACAGCATGGTTTGATATGCCTAGATCCATTTGCTGTCCCCACAGACGGGGAAAAAAGTGATGGCCTTGTCCTTACTTCTTGCTGGGAACTGTCTATACTGCCTGAACTACACCTGGGCATTTTAAGGGTGAAAATCTTGTCCTGAGTGGAAACACTGCCAAGAAATGTGCTGATAAGTACTACTGAGTCCTGTCCAGCTCTTGGACTATTACCCCCTGCTGTTCTTTCATGTGAACATCACTGGGACTGCCAGGGGCAACCTACAGCTTATCAAAAGTGACTACAGAGGTCTGAGGGAGGTGGCCAGGAGTATGGAAGACAGGCAGAGTTCTCCAAAATCCTGCTGGTGAGAACAAAGGGTGTAAGGAGGATGGTATTGATTCTATATGTCAACAGTTGGTTGCAGACCTGGTGCTGGCAGCAGGATTTTGGTTTCTATGACCATGGGACTTGTTTGAAGATCAGTGTCTGCTTGGGAAAGATAAGATCCACCTGACTAAGCACAGCAAAGGTATCTTTGCCAGCAGGATGGCTGACCTAATAAGGAGGGTTTTAAGCTAGTAATTTTGTGAGAGGTAGATAACAGCAGTTTTAGAGGCAGGAGTGATGGACAAGTTTGATGGCAGAGGGCTTGGAGTGGTGTGAATGAAAGACAAAATCAACAAAGCAGAGCTGAAGCAGGGTTATCTCAAGCATTTGTATGTAAGCAAGGCATACAAGCCATGACCATTGAACAACTGTCCCTGACCCCTTCTAAGAAATCAGCATGCTGGGATGCTTCTCTGAAATTCCTGTACACTAAATGCACATAGTTTCACAGATAAACACAAGGAATTAGTGAACTGTGTGCAGCTGCAGGACTATGATCTTCTTGTAATCATGGAGACCTGGTGCGGTGGCTCTTACGACTGGCAAGCTGCAATGGATACGAGATCTTTAGGAAGCACAAGGCACGAAGACAAAGAAGGGCAGTTGACCTTTACATGAGAGAGCAGTTGGAGTGTGTGGAGGTCTACCTGGTGATGGACGATGAGCCAGCTAAGGGATTAGGAGAACTGAAGAGCAGACCAGTATGGGTGACATATGGGAAACCCAGAAGGTTCCTGAAAAGTATCAATGACAACTTCCTGACCCAAGTCATAGAGGACCCAGTGAGGGAAAGTGTTTTGTTGGACATCGTGCTCATAAACAAGGAAGGGCTTATTGAGGTTGTAATGCTTTAAGACAGTCTTGGCTGCGGGAATATGAAATCGTGGAGTACAGAATCTTGAAACTGAGAATTTGTGGTAATCCTGGACCACTGTTGCAGCCCATGCCCTTGCCATGTTCATTTACTATCATAGAAGCAAGCACAGGTTCTTAATGAGGTATTTGAAAGCATTGATTTAGATTGCCTACATCAAGTGATGTCTTCTGTATTGCTATTGGTTAAAGTGATACAGTATAATTTAACGAAAGTCAGGAAACAAATGCTAGATTGTTAGCATATTCTTAAAATTGCAATTGCATTTTGAATATGTATCCACTAGCTTTAGGTGTCCTGGACCTTTCCTTTCAATTCTCCTTTTTGGATTGTGATTTCTTGTGAGTGTGTACTTCTCTAAATGTCTCCTTCCCCAATGACTGGAGATTATAACTAATTAACTCTCAAAGCCCAAAGTCTAACTTTATTTGCTCAAGCTATGTTGCAATTCATGAGGGCATGTTCCTTGGCCAGACTGTCACTGTCAACCATGTTCTGTATGTTAGAAACCAGAGTTGGATATTCTTCTGATTAGCCTTTTAAACTAATTTAATAGAACTGGCATTTTACAGATCAGCATCTTAGTAATAAACACAGCAGAGCTTTATTGACATAAGCAATATCCTGCTCCACATACCACAGAGATAAAGTTCTCCAAACTGTATTTTGCCTGCCCACTAAATAGCAGTAGTGAGAATATTTTTTAATCAGAACATCCAGTATTAATGATCTTCTCATCAAGTCCAACAACAGACTTCCTTGCTTATTAAACTCTTTGTACTACTTGTGTGGGCAGCAGTATTTAAAACTAAAGACAAAAAAGCAAATGAAATAACACTGGTCTTCTTGAAGGAAACAATTTCCATAACTTAGCTCTATACTAAGCTCCACTGCTAGAAAGATAAATTGTGTCTTAAGTAATTGCATATTAGCAAAGCAGTCTGAAATGATGAGTTACAACCAATTCCTGTCGTTGTCAAAACAGGCTTGATTCTCAGTTCTCCCATGCTTTGCAAAAATCACAAAGTTGTGCTCGCAGTATACCTTCTAAATGGCAGGGAATTAAAGGAGAAAGAGGCCCCTGTGTTAGAGGAACATCGCCTCCAGTCACGAACTGTGTACAACCACCAGACCGGGCTGTGGCCTGTTCTCCTGGGCAGCGGCCTCAGCAGATACCATCTATACCTTTATCTCTCCAACAAGCAGTAAAGACTACAGCAGAGTAACACAGATCAAATAAGAATTCACCCAATCCTTTATTAGTGTGGAAGAGGTTTTTTAAATTACTTGTTCTGTTCTAGGCTAGTTTACTTTTTGTTGTTGTTTGGTTTTTTTTTCCCCACAGAATAATCCCAGAGCCAGTTTCAAAGTCGAATCTGCTAACTACCTGTGCGCTTGTGCCACTTCCTTTTAGAAGTCCACTTGGGCCTGAGGTTGAGGTAAACCATTTTGTATTCTTTCTTGTAGAAGAGAAGTTCAGGTACACTTTCAGCTATAAAACACATCTATTTGGATACTTCATCTTTGCATCAGTTAATGTTTTACAGTACTGAAGGAGCAAAGTATAAAGGAACTGCTGTCTTCCTTTTGCAGCCCATCTCTCTGAGGTGATGTTGTGTTGACTGGTTTTGGGTAGACAAAATGGCCTTGGCACTGCCTGCTGCAGAGTCAGCTGGAGCCCAGACTACTAAAAATGCAGTGAAGATATGTGGTGTTGGGCTCTGCTAACCTTCAGGCAAAATCTGTGACCTCCCAGCAAAATTATAGTGTGGGTCTAGCTGGTTTCAGCATGAATCAGAGAAGCAAAATGCAACCAAGCAAACCAGGAGAAACACTTTTGCAAAATCCGGAATTATTTCTGATTATGGTATCTTTGTTAGAAACAATGGACAAGCAGACAGCAAGGAGATTCCTCAAGTTAATTCCTCAAGTTAATGTTGTAACTCCATTCAGAAAATAGAGAAGTGGTCCAGGATACTCCACATGCAGGAAAGCCTTTCCTCTGTAAAGAACGCAAAGAAAGATAGAAGGACATGCATGCAGATAGATCAAGGGGTGTAGCTCTCCTTGACTGGCCCAAGTAGTGGTCCTGTAGCTTGAGGTCTCCGGACATTTTCTTTCTAAGAAAATGGATAGGATAGCAGGAAAGAGAATGGAGGAGACTCTGTCCCTTCTGTATTTGCCAGAACAAAGGCAACTAAAGCCAACAGAAACCAGTAGGAAGAAAGAGGACAGCTGAGGATGCCAAAACCAGGATCATGTGAAGTTAAGATGGAAATACTTGTATACCCTGAAACACGAAATTGCTGCAGAAAGGTGAGCTTGGAACACTCTTTATTTTCCTTAGAAAGGCTGATCTAATTGTCATGATTCTACTGCTGAATCAGCAAGGCATAATTCCTACAAAAGGAGGTTGCTCACCACTCATGAAAACATCATCATAAAAAACAGGGAACCTAATACAAAGAAAAGTGGTGAATATCCACACAGTGCAGCATTCTGGCAAATCATATGAGAAGTTCACTTCAAAGACAATCAAAAGATTAGAGTGATGAAGTTGAAAAAAATAATTTACTAATTTCTATTCTTTTTCTTGTCAAAATGTTTTCCCCAGAGATTGATTTTGCTTAGCACACTGCATGCTTGCTGCAGAATGTGTGTCTTAATGCAATCTCAGATATATTGTCTACACTATATGGCTTAATTTTCTCTAAGTTAAAATGTTCATGTAATTAAATGGGGTGACTTTACATGGGATAAGATACATATGCACATTCAGCTGGTGTGCATTAATACACTTCTGATTTCTATAAGAAAGTAACTAACCTTTTAAAGTATGTGTACATTTTAAGTATAGAGGGCTTACCATTATAGGTAATGATTTCTGTCTGTCTTTGAAGATAACTTTAAGTATGGTGTACCTAAAATTTGGCACATAAAAAACATGCTTAACTTTTTCAGTCTATTAATTGCTGATGCAAAAATCCTTTAAACATCTATCAAAATGAAACCCTTATCCATATCAATAATTTTCAGGATTCAGGATGTCATGTTTTTAATAATAAACTTTCTACAATACCTGTAGCTCCTCTTCCAGTGACAAAACATTAACATAATTTTTGCTCATGATTATCTGAGGAAGACTTTTATAAATGCATCCTAAACTGTTTGCAATTGAAATGTATATGTGCTGTGATTAATAGTTTTGCATGGTAATTTGGTCACATTTTACTGCTTGATGAAAATGGTGATTTAATTATGATAACTTGATGAGGCATGCATTTAAAAACCTCTCCAGAGTTGGTGGATTTTTTTTTCCTAAATTCTTGATTAGGACCAAGGTCACTGTTGAAATGCAAGGTTATGTGTGAGTAACTTATAATATATTTATTCTGGTTTGAATATTCAAATTTCCACTAATTTTGATCTGTTTCAAGTGTTCGAATCTTATATGTACAGCGATTTTGTAGTGCTCAGTTTTAGAGCATACAGAATTGGTCATTAGAAGTCACAAAGCTTTTTGAAAATTAATTGCATCAGAGCAACGGAAATTTCTCTGTTCTTTACCTTTTTGAAAACACATGCTACCCCTGTGGCACTGACTGACTCTTCTCTTATAGAGGTAAAGATTCTATTAAGTCAGTATGAGGTCAGGGTGAAATGTAAGGTAAAAAGGCATTATTTATCAGTATTACAGCTTTGTGTTTCCTCAGGGGAAAAATGGCTGCAGAGCTGGTGATAATTTCTGCTGGTAGATATTCTAAATATGTGTGTTGAAGTCAAAGAATAGTGGAAAACTCGTCACTTGCTATTTTAAAAAGAGAGCAGGAGAAAATTATCGGTGCTTTTCAGAGGTGGGTTGAATAAAGCAAATTAGAATTCTGTGGCATGACCCTTCTTGGGAGTAGCTAATAAATTGACCAAGGAATTTAAATAGATGAGAGGAAAGCTAAACATGGCAAAATAACTTTGGGGGATTCAGTTATACACACCTACACAGAAAGAACAATGACACGGAAAAGCTTATAGCAATGAGGTGCTGAGAGAAAGTCAGGTTCCTTATATGTTGAGCTTTCTCATAAACTCGAAGCATTAACTAGAAAAATACACCAACATTGTAAAGAACGTCATAGGGATTTTTGCACTTTTTTTTTTTTTTTTTAAACAATGCAAGTTCTCTGAATATTCTGAAAAGATTTTTTAAAAAGTGTATTTCATGGTGTCAATGAATAAATTTCTGCAGAAGGATCGTTGTACCACAGGGATAAAATTTCCAGATGTGATCCAACGGTCCTGCTGTAAAATTTCAAAAATGCCCACAGTCTCATTACACTGCATTCTCACTGGCTTGTGGCTGTCAATAAGAACTGTTTTATATTTTTTCCTCGTTCAAAAAATGTCTGAGGTTTTTTTTTTTTTTACAGAATAACTTCCTCTCGCAATCTCTGCTGAGCTTTTAGCTTGCATCATTCAGTTTAGCATCTTTCTCTTCTCTGTTTTTTCTTCTGCCCTCACAGTGGTTCCTGATCCGGCTCTCCACGACTTCATTCAACCACTACCATTTCCTCATGTCTTTGAGTCTGTGTATTTCTCACTTTCCTCCACACAGTGGAATATTTTCTGAAGTACTTGTGAAGTCAATCTCTCTTCACTACAAACCCGCTCTTTCTGTTCAGTCTTACCATCTGTCTAGGTAAATAACTATTTCCCAGCTACTTTAAATCTGCTTAGTCCCATCTGCTTTTTCCTACCATTGGCTCAGACTTCAAACTCTCCTTTTGTCCTCTCTCTCCCTCTATCCCTTTCTCTTTTCCAACTCCCTCCCTCCCACTCTCCCTCTCTTTCTCCCTCTCCCTCATATAGGACCCTGCCAGTTTCTTCCAAGATGACATTGTTGAAATCCAGGATGATTTTATTTTCACCTCCCTTCCCCTCCTTGTTTTCTTTCTGAAATTCAGTTCTCCTTCTTTCTTGCTCCTGATCTGCACGTTTTCTACCAGTTCTCCCCCAAGTTTCCTCTTGTTCTTGCAACCTCTCTTCATCTCTGAAGCTGTTTGACACCACTCTTACCCATGCCTGTATTCTCCACATAACTTCTCAGCACTTTCTGAATCTTTTACTTCACAGTACAAAAAGGACAGTCTTTGTTCTTTGAAAGATATCCCACCTTTATCTTAAATTTTCTCCTCATTTATTGCCCTATCTTCTTTGTCCCTTTTACTTCAAGCCCATTAAACACAGCATTTACTGCTGCAGCCTGAATTTCCCCATCTATTTATACTCGATCTCTCCCTTGCATTCCAAGGGAAATACTTTTGCCAAAATCTTTAGTGGCATTTTAGTAAGATCTCAGACTTCTCTGATATATCTTCATAATCTTTGACCTGTTCAATGCTTATTATTTTGTTCGAAATATTTCTCTGTCTTTGCTTCTGTGACTGATCTCACCTGTGTCACTTTTTCTGCCTGTCTAATCATTCCTTTGACATGTCTTTGAGAAGCCCTTCCATATCTCTGCTTCCTGTGAGTGCCCCAATGCTCACGACCTCTATTCTCTGCCTTTATTTAAACTTTTTCTCAAAATAACCTTATTTGTGTGTCTACCATCTTTGCTCACCTGTCATCTTTGTGCTGGCCTTTAGATTCAGGCTTCTACACCAGTAGAACTTTCCTTCTGTGCAAACTAAAGCTAAATAAAACTACAGCCTTAGTCAAAAGCCTAGGAGCATTTTTAAGGTATTTCTTGTTTATAGATGGCTTCATTCTGGGAAAGACAAATCCAGTAACACACACAAAAGTTTCTAAAGAGTAAGTGAAATACATACTCACTGGAGTAAGACCAGTAGCAAATAGAACTTTTATGATGTTAGAATTTCTTGTTTTGCTTCGGTGTTCAAATGATGATATTCTAATAAGCTTGATTTACCCATAGCAGGGCACTGTAAATTGTCAAAAGAAAGTAGCAGAAAGTTTACCATGGTAGTTGGTGTGATTTTATTTATAACAGTGGACAGTGGTCAACATCAAGAGCACAAGAGACAGCTTGGAAAATCAGGGGAAGGAGAAGGAAAATAAAGGCAGCAAGGCAAAATACTCAAATAAATCCTCTAATAGAGGAAAGTAATAGAATCCCCCAAACAGAATTAAATATGCACAGAAAAATGGGTAATAAAAATAATCTGAAAAATGAAAAACCTAGAAGAGAAAACTCTCATGGCACATGGATGGAGTGAAATTTTGCTCCTAAGTAAGAAGGCTCAATGTGGACCCACCTCTCTCTCCCAAAGCTCCCACTGAAATCAGAGTAGTAACGCACGTCCCCATGGTTTACTGAGTTGAGAAGCATGAACCATCGAATTACAATCAGGAACTCACAAGGCAGGAAATACAAACATCACAGTCCTGCTCATAAATTTTACATAGTGGTGGAAGGAGATTATTATATCATTTTTAGGTTACACATAAGGAATTATTATCAGAGATGGAAAAGTTTTATTAGTCTCTTTTTGTAGGTCATAAACAGCTAATTTCTTAGTATTCACAACCACTCTAATCACCAGAGCTGAAGTCTCTTGTGCATGTTAAGTGTCATAACTGATACCTCAGCATCCCAAAATTATCTGGGTGCTTCGAAGATGTCTCTGAAACATATGGCTCCTCTACAAAAAAATTGACAGAGAGCAGAGAGAAGATGGGAGGCAAATATATGCAGCAACAGAGTGGCATGGTGACTTAGCTTAATCATGTAAATATATTTGATGATTCATTAATTTCTCTTTTCTGCTGCTGATAAGAAAGTATGAGATAGTAATGGAATAACATAGTGGTTTTCATAACGAAGCCTTGCCACACACATTTTAAAGATGTATTAAATTTTCTTCGAAGATTTTGAAACAATTGTTTTCAGAAAATAACAGATTACATAAATCTTTTATTGTCCAGTCTCTTTCTCCCTAAATCACAAGTGACAGCACGTTCAGTGAGACAAGATCAGTACTGCTGAGAGACATTGCCAAGTTTTTAATAGGTACAGTGTCATGCATATTCTTTTGACAGTTACTAAGTGAGGTTGTGATGAAAACGTTTAAATAAAACCCAACAAAGTTTAAGCAGAATGCAGAGAAAGACATTCAGTAATTCCTTGCTCAAAAACGAAAACAATTATGACTGGGCTGTAAAATTTTTAAAACATGTGACCATGACCTGCACTTTCAGTAATAATACTGGTATGGTAAAAGGAAGTAAGGGTCGTATACGGCCTAGAATGTGGTCTAAAACATAGAGACTTTTACAACAGCAAACACAGTACTTAATAGATGTTCCATAAAATGATTTGGCTCAGTAGACACCAGCTGTTCAAAATAAAATGTTAATATTAGTTTAACTACTTTAACATCAGGTCCTTGCTAATGATGTCCTCAGGTTGTACTCAAATCACAGAAAATTTCGGCCTATCCAAAATAAGGTGCAATACAGAGACATTTCCTTCTCAATGTTTTTTGTCGAACAAGAGAGGAAAGAAATAGAAATTATGTAAACTGTTAACTACAAGCGTACATCTGTTTATTTACGTGAGTTCTACTGCAGTAACTTTTTTTTTTTTTTTTTTTTTTTTTTTTTGGCGTGAGACGTTTATGTTGTGGTCCCAGAACTGTAGTAGACAGGTTTTAGGCTGTTTTCTGAAAGAAAACCTGTAGGTTAGGGTGATTGTCAAATACTACTGTTAACTTCTGCATATAGGAAGCATCTAAAAATTTATGATCAAACTTCAGTGGACACCCATGCCTAAAATGTACTCAATTTATATTTTGTAACCAAATTTATATTGTACTGAAACTCTGCTTTTGAGAATTATCCCCTTGTAGCAATATTAGAACATGTGTGACAAAAATGTAGTGGAATGACACTTTCTGTTTGTCTGTAACAAAAGATGATCAGGGTAACTGCAAGAAAACAGTTTTGTTACACGTTTTCCGTTAGTGTGAATACGCTATGTGCATATGAAGGCATTTCTGAATGTTTATGTGCGTGTCTCAAACACACAAATACTGAAACCAGGTGCCAGATGGCATATTGTTCTTTCCCTTATATAGCTTTTTTTCTCAATTTAGGAAAGCTGGTTGAAGAAGTTCAAATGAATGATCAAATTTCTGCTGAGAAAAGATAAAAGAGGGAAGCTGTTAGGCATTTCACATTTCTTTGTGCATTCAAGAAGTTTTTCTTGGGCACAGATCTTGAAAATCAATATAGGTACTGTCTTTTTTTCTCTGTAATTTGTGTAACCTAAATGAACGTTCAGTTCAATATAATTAATCAAAGCGTATACTTTCTAGTTTTACAAAATATCAAAATAATTGTATTAACTATCACACAATTGTTCTTGTATTACAATATAATGAGATAGTAGAATCCTCTTCATTCTGTCTCTTTTTTTTAAATAGTATTTATACTGGGACACTTTCCAAGTAATGATCCCCAAACCAGTCAGTGTTGCAGTTCCTGTTTTTATTCCTGTTACCTGTATTCTGTTGAGCTTGGTGTCTCATCCGAGTGCACAGAGAGAGGGAATCATTGATCAAGCAAACGAAGCAGAGAGCAAAGCAATGCATCTCCCTATTCCGAGGGCTGCAGTCTGGGTCCTGGATGAACTTTCTGGAGAGACAACAGGAATCTCCTGGAATATTTCTAAACTGGGATACACAGGTTAAGTTTAAAATAAAATCCCGACATAGAAAACAATCCACACTTCAATGAAGGAAAGATCAAATAATAGACTCCCTTCCAGGTTCTTTATTTTGATCTACATTACCTAGTGATTCTGATCTTTTCCTGTTTAACAAACTGGTCTTTTATAATAGTATTTAGAGTTCTAATGATGCATTATCCATATAGCTGGAAATATTTAACTTTTTGTGGTTTACTCACCCCAAAATCATAAAAGGAAGTTAGCTTTGGCCAAATTTTAGCCCTGTTGCATCTCTTCTAACCAAACCAGTTCAGATACACGTTTATTTTTAAGCATGTCTGAAACCTTTGGCAGATAAAAAAGAATAAGTGCCCTGTGGGTACTGGCAATCTGAGATCCTCTCCATTCCTATGAGATCTTGGTGTCTGCTCACATTTAACAAGACTCGGGAATACCTACTTTGTGCCATGATGAAATCATTCACCCTGCTGAGCATTGTGTGGCTATAATACTTTGCTTTATGAGTGATATGTAATTAAGGTAATGGAAAGGAATATTTATAATTGCAATGAAGAGGCAAATAAAATAGGCAAAGTGATCTAGTGAGCAGATAAACTTTCCCTCTCCTTAAAGCAAGAGTCCTGAGCACGATTCTCAGCAGTACCAAGTGAAAGAATTGAAAAGTGACAAATAGGGATAGCTTCCCAGTTACTGATGGGCTTCTTTGCTGCTTGTCACAGAGATACCTGAGTGTATTCCAGGTGAGTCAGGAACAAATTTCCACTGGACTTGTAGGAAGGGCCTGATGCATTCCCTGCCCAAGCAAATATTTTTCTCATAATTAAGTTTTGTTTTGTTTTGTTTTTACTTTTTGAGCTGTTATGCATTTTATATTTTGAGACTTTTCTTAAGGATTACCGTCTGTTTTTTTTTAAGAGATTTCCATATTATGACTGTCATTCTTCTTACTAATATTTACGAATTTTCTTTGCTGCCACAACAGAATCTCCTCATGCTCTGACAAGGAATTATTCTACAGATGGACTTGCAGACAGGCTGATGATAATTCCAGTAGTAAAGCCCTGGATCCAGACAATTTGCTCTGTGTGCTACATGGCTTTCGAGTCTAAATATCTGGTATTACAGAGTGAGATCTATTATATTAATTAAAAATCACCTATTTATCTTACCATGTATTTCATATTAAATACCATGACAACCACAGGGGCTTTTTTCATGTTCTATTCATACATTTTATTAAAAAGTTACTCACTGCCATTAATGAATCCTTAATTCTTCTTCTGAATGAATTGTGGAGATTTAAAGTGTTTACTTTGCTTATATCATTTATTATATATTGTGATCCACATTTGATGCTCACTCATCTAAGTGGAACTGAACTTGACAAATTTCATCTAAGATTTAATGCTTATGCTACTTAGCTGACTAACTTTTCATAATGTAAAATGTTCTGGGATTCTAGAAAGAACTGAGCAAGTAAAAAAGAAGTCAGAACTCACTTAGGGTTGCTGAACATATTCACTCCTGCCTGGGCAGGTGTCCTGGTTTGCACTGCAGGCACAGGTCCCTGCCAGCACAAGAGATCTTTTCCCATCTAGCTGGCTCCCTTCTCTACTTACCTACCTCTGTTGATAAAAAAATACCCAAAAGAACAGAGACGAAAACAGATATAATTTTTTGATAGTGTGCTGTGGAGAAGAAAACAGGGTGTCTACAAGTCCAAAGTAGCTTGACATTTTGCTTTTGCATTGGGAGAAGTAAAGGCTGTTTTCCACTCTTTCTGTTGTTTGCTTGCCTGGCAAACTAGGTCTAGGGTGAAGAGGTTGCTGCTGAAGCTGTATTGTGTGGGCTTGGGAAAACAGGATGAAAGCGGTGCAGAGGCAAGAAAGGTGGGAAAGCTGGGAGAGGAGAGGGAGATCATGAACTGCTGAAAGAATAAATGCTGTTGATCACACAGAATTTGTGGTCAGACCTGATACAAGAGATATGGAAATGGGGATGTTTTGGAAATAGGGGAATGGAGTTTTTGTTGCTGAGCAGAGTGTAGGAGTAGTGGCAGGTAATGGGTGAGTTTGGTGGGAAGGAAGATGAGGGGCAAAGTTTACCTTTCAGTACGTATGTGTATGTATGAGCCACTGTCACACACCTTTCAGATTAGCAAATGCTACAGATACATGGCTGTTACAGTATAATCTTTTATAGAAGATCTTATTTCTATTAATACTTTAGTGATTTTTACTAATTTGATTGGAAAACGACGTGAAAATATTTTTCTTTGTAGGATGAAAAAGTCATCATCATTTTCATTGATCATAACGCATGCATGAAATAGAAGCTTTGCATTACACTGATCAGAGCTTAAAGAGCACAGCTAAAATAAAATTTCATTAGTAATGTTAAATTATGCAAATCAACTTTATGAAACAATTACCCGATCCTAAGAGTGGGACTACAAAAGTAATCTTGCTCTTTTTTTTTTTTGGTTTTGTTTTGTTTTGTTTTGTTTTCTCTTCATTTCACATTTGAACAGTAGTCACTGGGATAATGAGAGAAACTCATTGAATTACAAATACGGAATCTGTATGATCAAAGACAAGTAGCGTTCAGCTCCGCACCTTCTTCCAGGAGAAGGAAGAATTAGAAGATTTAAGTTTGTCAGTTCCATGTTCATGTCCACGTTATTTAGCTCCATAATCAGGGTTCCCTGATGCTTTTCAAGGAAGCATGTAAAACAAATACCTTAATACATTATGGTTAAAATGAAACCTATAGCATATCTATAAATATACTCTCACAGTAAACTTGCAAAATATATTTTACATAGCTCACAGGAGAAGAATAAACTGAATTCACAGTATCTCAAAATACCCACATAGCTCAGAGAGATGAATAGACAGTGATAAGACTCAAAGAAGGTATTTTATCATACACTTCAAAGCCTGAAGTCTGAGACAGCTTCACTCTCAAATCATTACCTGCTCTCGCTGTCATGTCAGAATAGACTGTCTTGGAGTACGCTGTGAAAAATATTCCCGTTCACTACCATTTTCATTCCACTGCACCAAGCAACACTGTTAGTAGAAAAGCTACTTGTATGGGAGCTCACTACAAAAATAACTTCAACAGAAAAAAAAAGTAAAAAAAAATTCCATCTACTCCGTGGCCTAACATTTAAAGAAAACGGCTACACTGTTACACATCACAGACATCAGGAAAAGATACATGTAGATGCTTGATTTTGGCAGACCACCATTTCCTGCAGACTTTTATCAATATTCATTTTGAGCTGAACTGAGCTTTGTAAAAGTCCCTTAGGAAGAGTGCAGCAGCTGACTGTATAGGAGGTACAAGTCTGCCGATGTACAGAGAGCAGGCAGGCTGCTACCCGCGCTATCGGAGACTGGGAAGCTGGTTCATGCTGGTGGCAAGCTGAACAGGAGCTCCATTTCATTCCCTCCCCCAGGCTCATGTTAACCTTTGGAAGGAGACAGGGATTGCCCTTAGCTGTTGCACACTGTTTTAGGAAGCATTTACATCCATTCTATCCAGGACTGCTTCCGCAGAGAAGGGAGGCCTTTCTTTCCAGGCACTGCCAATTTTGCTTTCAGTGCTGAAGTGTCTTTACCTAGCCTTGTATTCTTGTTCTTTCACCAAATATTTTCTCTCTTAGATACTCTTATATGCTCATAAAGTACTGGGAAATCAAGGCTCTACATAACACAGTTAAGTAAAACCTAGCGTTTTGATTTGTTCTTTCAACCTGAGCCATTGAGAAACGAAAACCACATGAAAAATGTTTCTGAGGTCTCTTTTCCAATAGACTGAAGTATAGGCTTCATGCTCAAGGAAGTCATGGAAGCCTGAGATGTTTTAATTTAAGAAATATATAAAACTATAATTAAAGAGAAGGCTGCAGATTGCTGAAGCAATATTATTTGGAGGTGTGTTTTGTTTCAGTACGAATCAGTAATGGCAATTAGCGGGACTTTAGAGGATAACAAAAATCCAGTGATTTAAGAGATAAGGTATCAGATAGGGGACCATAACTGCTCTGTACCACAGTAACTCCTTGAACTAACCCCTGTCCTAACCTAGAAATGTAAGGACACTGGAATACTTCCTTGCCTGTCTTCTACACAAGCATGTAACCATCTGGAGGGCATGATTTCTTATCTCATAAATAACCCAGTAAGAACTAGATAATGCCAATTTGCAGGTGTGGGACAATCTTACAACCAAGTTATCTCTTATCTAATCTACCCACTTCCTGCTATGGCTCCCAGCAGTGTAGTCAGCTGCAGAAAATCATGGTTTTCCTTAGCGGTGCATATTTGAAGAAATCTGTCTTTCAGTTCTCATCCACTTTTAAATTTACTTGGAAATAAAGCAGACTTTTAAAAAAATTAGTCTTAATACAATATTACTGTATGCATACTAACAGGAAAATAAACCTTAATATATGATGGTGTGACATAAAACATAAATATTTTTTGTAAATTGTGCATTTAAATCTAACAAAAATCCTGTATAAACTATATTTTAATGTGACATTTCTACTCATTGTCTCTCCTTAGCAAAACCTACCATTTCACATACTTTAAAATTTCATTAACTAAAATTTCTAAGAGATTCTGGAATTGCCTGATGAAAGAATGTATTCAGGTGAGTTATTATATCACTTCACTATTTTAATTAAGAAGCACAAGGCCACAGTGAGAATCACAGAGTCTTTCTGAGCTGTGGAAATTAAGAATTTTCTTTTTGTTGTACCCATTCACAGTTCAGATGTATGGACTGTTATGACTCTATAGGTCTATACATTATCCCTCTTGTCAAAAAGATTATTTTAATGTAATGAGGTCATAAAACTAGCAACAAATAGAGTGGGCATTACATGCTGAAAAGGATTTACATTACATCTTTAATGTGGACAAGGTATGGTTAGTTCACCAGCTCAACGATTGAACTCAGGCAGAGAAAATTCTGTGCTGCATTTGGGTGTCATTGATGCGTACAGTCAGCGTCCAATCAACATTACGGGCTTAAGAAATTTGAATAATTTGCAAAAAGTTCTACAATCTGCAATATTTTCTGCTGGGTTTGACCATGGGTTTGCCTTTTCCATCTGTAATTTGGAGCAAGAATTATGTAGCTGCTAGAGCTGTTCCAAACGTTTGAATGCAATGTAAAGAAAGCCTTTTGAAGATTAGCTGTGGGATGTTATGGAATGGACAACTCATAGAAAGAACACAGGTGTTGTGAAGCAGAAGGAAAGAAAGTATTTAGAGAAGCAGAACAAAAGGAAAAGATGGAGATTAGGAACAGAAAAAGATTATAACCTCTGGCTCTCATGCCTTGTCTTCAGAAATGGACTATTTCTAAACTCCAGAATTCCTGATCTTCAGCAGCAGAATGAACAATTCCCTGTACTCCCAGAAATGCACTTCCTAACATCTTGTCTTTCTCAGAAATGAAAAAAAAAAAAAAAAAAAAAAAAAAAAAGGAGAAAATGAGGAATTAAGAACAGTGAGTACATGAAAATATAATAAAAGGCAAATCCATTGTTATAATTTTGTAGAGAAGCAGTCTGTTCAAATTTAAACAAGTGCAACTATGATAAATGGAAGAGTAATTTCTATTTTAGTAAACACAAGAACTATTTTATGTACAATATCTTGTGGAAAATTGCTACGATAATTAACAATCAAATAGTCAGAAATTAGTATACATTGGTTGGTATCCTTAAATAACCATGTAATTAGTACAGAAACTTTTCTTTCAAGTATTTCCTGAGCAGCTTACCAAAAATTTGTCTTTACACTGCCAATCAAAGAAAATTTTGCATTTTGGAATTTATGATAGAGTCAATGTGTGATGGAATAATCACTTGCCCATAATAAATATCTCTGCAGTGAACTGTAGTAGCACAAACCTTAAATGAAAATGAAGCATGCCACTTTGAATAAAGTGTGTGAAAATTCTGTTTAACTGTGTACAGATTTTCAATGCACTGGCTGAATGATAGGTCAGGTTATTATTTCCTTCAATGAAGGAAAATATGTTATCTCATCTTATTATCTCATCTTCATCAGTTGAGGCAGAAAATGAATATTTTAATTCATGTAGTTACACATTTGTGACTTGGTTTAAGGAGGTGATTTCAGTATAAGTTTTACTTCGTTTTAGCATAGCTCTTCACATTGAAATTTAACAGCCAGTGAACATATATTTTCTTGTGGTAGTGACAGAAGTGTCTCCTGTATATGCTGTATTATGGTTAGAACTTAATTTCTATTAAAAGTGGTATGTTGTTAATCTCAGAATTTGTCTCTAACACTCATATTCAGGTTTTGCAGACCTTCAGTGCCCTGGTTCTGTGCAGTAAAACAGGAGTCTTGCTTTTTGCTTTTTATCTCAATTATCACACTTGTGTTATTGTATTATCTGTGTCTTGTGCTCCTATGTAATTTTTGCAGTGCATAACTAAAAAGTAAATCAAGGAAAATATTCCTTATCAAAAGACTACTGATGTGCTTACTTCCTCAAAGGAAACAAACTGAATTATATAGAGGCATCTTTGTTCTTAGCAATTCACAATTGTTCCAGGTCATGGGTTCGTTTTTCTCAAAGCTAAGAATTTGAAGGGGACAAAAGGTTTAAATATATTTTAATATTTCAATCACAGTACCCTCCCTTTTCATCTATTATCACTTCCCTGTGAAGACATTACCCAGACTCATATCAGTTTGCAGCTGCCCAGTGGTGTCCTGCAGTGCTCCCAGGGTGAAGGCGTTGCAGGCCTCACAGCTAGAATAGGTTGGGATGTAGCTCAGGTAATCACAGAGCACTCAGACCAGAAACGACGTAGCTTCTAAAATTTCTTATTCTGATGAGTAAAGAATGTATAATTTCGGCATTTGTACTCCTTTAGTCATTTCTAAGTTATCAGCATATTTTGTTATTCATTAGCATATATTGAGAAGTACACGAATTCTGCTTCATTCATCCATAGAGAAATTGCTAAATGATTTGACATTATACACAATTCCATTTTTAAAGGAGTTTAGAGATTCATTAAGAACATTCCGCTTTCAAGTATTATTTGGGAATGTGAATCGAAATTCAAAGACCCATTGCGCCGAGCATAGGGAGTACACATAACAGAAATATAATCCCTACTCTGAAAAATTCATAATTTGAGACTAAATCCATGAAATAAACAGTGCAGGAAGCACGTGGTAACAGCTGGAGTAATGTTCAACCGTGTTGTAAAACAAAGAGGAATTGAAGCCTGGAGGAAAAGCAGGACAAATAGCATCAAGATATGTTTCTGCAATGTAAATGTGTACACACATATTTTAAGTAAAAGCGCCTTGAATCCAAGATTTGGACTGTATATATTCTCATCTTGACCTTTCTAACAAAATTGTTTTCTCCTTTTCTTGTGTTTTGGCCCCAAAGGACCACTTTGAAAAAAAACAGGCACGAAACTGCTTGCTTTATAAGTCTGTGCTCTAACAGAAGTGCCAATTGAAGGTGATAAGAACATATTACACTCTTATGGTACAAGCTACAACAATAATAATTTTGTCACAAACCCTCAATCAGATAGTCAATAAGAAAGCAGCGGAATTATTTTACATTTTCTGAACTTATTGTCATACATCCTCACAAAAATAGCATGCCTTCATAAAACTTAATTATGCACATTAATAAAAGTTACATGTCCACGCAGGATTCCAGCACTGCCTCTGGAACCGTGAAAACATGGACTTTCAAGGTTTGTACATGCTAGGAAAAATGCAATGATATTAACAATTCTACAAATTCTTTGGAATAGACAGGTTTCTGGAGTACGGGGCCATTACTGACATATTAATTTCACAGGATCAAGTAGAAAACATGCCTGGGTCTATCACTGATGTTCATCCCAGCAACCAACAGCTACTTAAACATGACTGTTGGTGTCTATAGGAGGGATAAACACTTCCAAAGAGAGGTTCCTCCCATTTTAAGATAGCTAATTAACCTATGGAAAGAATCATCCTTGAAAAAGGGTGAGAATAAGAAAATAGGAGATATGACTTGATTGAGACCATGTGGATTATCTAGAAAAAAACACAATAGTATTTGACATTAAATGTGGAAAATGCAGAAGTCATAGATTGCTTGTGTTTAGAAAGTAAGTCTTCAAATAAACAGAGATCTTAAGCATTTGTCAGTATCCTAACATTTTATCTTCCAAAATATATATTTTTTTCATTTATGATAATCTATTGTACTTTGCTTTAATGGGAAAAATGTGTTCAACAGAATTGCATTTGTTTTATACCCAATGGGGCAAATTGCATGAGCACTCTGAGCACTCATGTGCTGGAACAGGAAGTGCTTGCTCACTCAACTGATGTCAGATATCAGTGGGACCACACTGATCACTAAATATTGATGGATTTGGCTTTAATTTCTTTGAAATATGTTTACTTCATTTATCACCAGTTGCTCAGGCCTCTATAAAATTATCTAAGGAAAACTAAAATAGAGGAATACTTTACTTACAATGTTTCCTCAATGGTATACCCTTTGTCTTAGTAAAACTCATTTCAGGGTTTTTCTCACCTGTCCAATATCTTTTACTGCACAAAGATTTCCCAAAAGCCACTAGAACTTTGACACTAATATTTGACAAGCCAAAGTGAAAAAGGCGTTCAATTTGAAGTGCATGATGCAGAAAAAAGAGAGCTGCTGATTCATCTCGCTTTTTGTGAACCGTATTATTGGCAGATGTATTAGTCAGGTCATCTCCACCCTGCTGTACCACCAAGATAGTTTCCATTCCTGACCAAATTGAGGTACTATATTTTTTTTTTTAAAACCCAGAGTGAATCCTGCATTTGACCTTTCAGCTTCACTGCATGCTAATAAAAAATCATTCAATTTTCCATCCAACTTTTAGTTTTAATTAAATCCTCCTCTACCTGGTTTATCTTACTCATTTTTTCAATTTAAAAAAAAATGTTCATCTTGTATCTTCCAAAAATAGATATAATCTTTCATATTTTAATAACTCATCTTTCTAGTTTTTATTTCTTTGTGCTATTTGAATAAACATTTCCAAGTTGGAGAAAGCGATAAGTGTTGATGAAAAGGTGGAGCATATTGCATCACCATCCACCAAATAATAGTGCTAATAATCTCAGCAGCTATCCATATGATTTAAAGGTCCAAAAAGCCAATAGAAGCACTTGTTTACATCTAGAAGGTGCTAAATCAAGATTTAGCCTTAGTATTTATCATGAAAGAAACCACATGACAGGATCAAATTGAAACATTTGACATGAAAATTCAACTTCTTGATGAATATACAGCTAGTGAATGTGCTTGAGGACAGCACAGACCACTCTGTAACATAACTACACTGCGAAGTAATTGCGTTCGTGGGGCAAGATACACACAATGACCATGGTTAATGCCAGAAGCTGAGCTAGCAAAGCTGGACGTTGCTTGTTTTGCCTCAGTGCTATTTTCTTGGGGGTAATGTACAGGCTCAACCTGTTTCAGTAAGATCTGACCATGTACTGTGGCATCTTGAACGCTTATTCAGAAGAATATACATGCTGGATCCACTGTAAAAGAGAAGCAGCATGCATATGAACACCACGGAAGCAAAGAGAAGACAATGCATGGTCAAGCTTTTTCTCTGCCTCTTTTTCTGAAGGTTGAGGTCATCTGTCCCCTCAGAAGAGTCCAAGGTTTGATCCATGGTTATCATGGTGTTACAGGTAAGCAAATGTCTTTATTTAAGAAGGCGGATGATGAAAGACAAAACTGTTTAATTTATCTGCTTATAGCCTGTCCAGACAAAATTTCTCTTGGTTTATGACTAAACAACGAAAGTAAAGGAAGATTTCATAATTACAAAAATTGGAATGAATCTCAGTGACTTGCCTACCTCAGAAATCCTTTATCTTTAAAACAGACCCAATTTACATTTTGATCAGGAAGAATTCTGTAACCTTTACATTTATTAATAGTAAATACAAGATCTTTTGAGGTACTGTCATTTCACTCATGCAGAATCCTATTTAAATTAATTTCCACAAGCCAACTAATTTTAATATCTTGTTGACCTAAAAATCCTAGAACATCTGTTTTGTCATGAATGTATCAGGTATTGGGTCTTAAAAATTACCACCTATACCACCTATACCTGCAATTTATTTTACCAATATTCCCTTTTGTCTAAAAAACTCACAAGTTTGAAGCTTTGTTAAATGTTGTTATTATTCTTTCTTAATTAAAATATTCAGTTTAAAATCATCCAGATAGAAAACTTGGCTTAAGACTAATGTATCAGCTGAATGGTACAGACTGCATTTTATAAATTAATCAGAAATAGAAATTATGCTTTATAGCATGAATAGGTTATTTTTAATATCAAGTTTCAAGAATAATTTTTGCATACCCCTTGAAAAAATTTATATCAAGGAGTCTATAATATTGTGAATTGATGTTGCAAAGACAGTAAAGCCCACAGAAATACTTTGGTGGAAAGATATTGAGCACAATTATAAATCTAATGCCATACTCCTCATGTTTTCTGAAGGATGAAACAATCCAATTTTATGTTCAAGCAACAATATTAAAAAAAAAAGACAAAAAATAAAAAGAAAAATTATTTTGACAGGGAAAGAAAATAACCTTATATCACCATATTGTGATGATGTGGTGTGGGGTATCTATCATCAACATTCCTGAAAAAGTTTGACACTATATGCACATAAAATACAATGAAAAGAAAGACACAAAAGTAGCAACAGCCTTCCTGACAACATTGCACAACAGCAGTGCAGCAGCAGTCATACTAGGATGAGTTTGCCTCATCCTGAAGTTTGCTTAAAACGTTTGTTTTCTGATAATGTGGAGTTCAGAACTGTCCAATGATATCACAGGATTGGATGTTGCTACCAATCAATTGAAGCTCAGCTGTTTTTATACCCAGTAGTCTTACCTTAAGTCCCACAGCTTGTACTGTAGACCTCAGTAGAACAATCCTGCTTCATTTTTGGCCTCTCTGGGATATTTCCTGGGCTCAAGTCTTATTTATTACTCCTTTATGAGATATAGCTCCTGATATGCAAATCTCTTTGGTACTTCCTGGTATGAGGAAGGGTCCAAATGACCAGGTGCACTATTTTTGTAAATGGGATCCATGTTTCTGAAAGGCTTTAAACCCAAAGTTATTATTTGCTTTGATGTGATCATCCAGCACCAATGTGCTATCTGGGTTGGTGAAATGTGACCTGGGTATCACAGTGAAAACGAAGTCACAAGTTCTGGGCTCCAACAAGAGGTTTAACCATCAGTCAATCTATAATAGACGTTGAAGATACAGATGCATACTACAGTTCAGCTCAAAAATAATTCTCAATGGATGACTCAGCTACCAAAACACAGCAAAAACGAACCATAGCATTGCCCTGGACACTGCGTGCCTTCGTCACTTCTGCCACTTTCAGAAATATCTTTTTAAAAATGTACGGGTTTTTTCTTGCTAGGAAGATCTCTGTGGAAAGCCAAGCACGCAAACAGGGTTACTCTACCTTTATCAAACACTATTCCTCCTGTCTCTTGAGGAAATCCTCAAGGCCATCATAATTCGTGCAACATTCCCTCCTAGCAAATTTAGCATCTCCACAAAGGGCACTGGACCAGCAAGTTGGCCAACACTGCACATACTCCCTGAGGATGCTCACACATGCAGGCAGTGATGATGTATGATTTCTGCATGATGAGCTGTTTGCTCACACACTCTCCTTGCAAAAACCTCCAGCACCACTTACATGTAGGTATCTTGTGCACACAGCATAGCACAGTCCAGCCCTGAAAGACAACAAGGGTGGGAAGACAACAGGCAGAGAAGGAAAATATTTATAGCACTGGAAAACATCCTAGGCATTTGGTACCATGAACGTGCTCACACCCCAAGCCCCTTTCATTCTCTCTCAGCTCTGCATTTCAAAACACTGGACAGAAATGCTGCCATGTCTTCTGCATTTACATCCCTAAAAAATATAATTAATAGCTTGTACACCTTGGTGGAGGATAACCATGGATCTGTGCACATGTTCTCTGTGCTCTTGCCTTATTGAAGCCAGTGGAAATCTCAGGATGAAGGCACAGGGAAGTATTTATCATCATCCGCACCTATCAAGGATACAGTTATAGGAAAGTGCATGTGCGTTACTGACAAACAGGCAAAGGATCATGGCCACTACCAACAGATATTTGAGCTCATAAATTTTCTAGGCCCATTGTTTTTCTTCCTCAGATCCCTACTTGCAGAGCCTGTGCATGTCAGCAGCACACTTGCCACAAAGCATCCCACCCTTTCTCACGGTTTGGCACATCTGGCTCTACTGCAGCCTTGCCTGTGGGTGCACGCAGGACAGCTCTGAGCCCACTTCTTCTCCCCAGGCCAGATCATGAACTGCTGTGAAGTCAGGCAGCACCCAGCCACTCTGAATGGTCCTTTTGCATGAGTTTTCTGCTGGGAATGGGTCCTCACCTGTCCCCAGCCACCCGGGGAAAGCCAGGGTATACGGCTGGTTGCAACCACTGTTCCCCTTACTAGGCAGCTTTCTTGCTGTGGTGTATACTGAGAAGAAAAGTTGTTTCTTTTATATCAACAGGTGGAATTTATTAACATTTTAATAGAAAGGATTATGTAAACAGTGACTAGTCAGAGTACGTGCAAATCAAGTAAATAAGCACATTATACTGTGATGTCAGCTGATGTTAGCTCTAAACATTTCATAATGTGACAATAATTTCTGTACAAGACTTGACATTTTGCTAAACCAAAGTGCAAGTATATATCAGGGAAGGATAGTAGGAAACCACTAGTAAAAAAGTGAGTCAAAGAAAGTAAACCAAACTGAATTAAATAACAGTGAGAAACAGCACAAACCATCACAATTGCAAGACAAAATCATTACCTTGCTTCAATAAACTTACTCCAGTAATTTGTTCAAAAAACCAATGATACTCTGTGCACCACATACAAATGACTAAATGAAAAATGTATGTTTTATGAAATAAACAGGCAAAACACAAGTGAAAAAACTTACTTGAATCATATAGAGAATATTTGCTTATATAGCCTTGTGACTGAAAGGTAGTCTGAAAACAGACAGAATAGATATGAATACTGAAAATGTAGATACATACCAAATAATCTGTGTCTTCAATATAAAAAGATATTAAAACTCTGCTAACTTGGTGCCATGATTAACAATTGCTGAAGCAGAAAGTCAGTCCCTGGGAAAATAGAGAACTGAGGTTGTTTTGCATTTCTATAGCATTTGTATCTCAGTGTGCTTTTCAAAAGAATAAAAATATTTAAATATTCATCTTGATTTAGAGAAATTCTGAAAACAAGATGACATAAAATGCAAAATTGTTTCCTTTTGAGAGAAAATTAGATCGATTTCAGTAGCTATTTAACTGTTCATAGGAACAGTTATATTTCATGACATAGGTATGAAACGCAAGAAGAAAAAAACAAGTTAGGCAATCTTTAGATAAGTGAGACTATCTGCAGTTGAGCTGAATAGTTGATTGCTACTCAGAAAAACAGGCTGAAGATTAAATATTTACTAAAGTCGCTTGACTTTGACCTTAGCATTCAAATGGACTCATTTCATAAACAATGTTAAATAGATTTTCACTGTGTCTGAAATTCTTCAGAGCAAGCAGAAGGAAATTTTGCATATGTACAAAAGTATGCTTCCTCTTGCATATGAAAATGGAGGAAACCTTCTTACTTTTTGCTAGGAGCGAGTACTACAAAAGCTGTGGACCAAACAGCTTCCTTTGTAAAAGTCTATGAATGAAAACAGTGGGCTAGATGACCACCCAGAATCTCTTATTTAAAGAAATTAGTTCTCTAGTTTGCTGAAACTTAAAGCATCTTGTTAGTAAGTGAACTAGGCATGTTTATACTACCCAATGTGTTGACCTTTAAGAGTCTATCACTTTTGCTCAGCTTGCAAATGTAGCTGGAAGTGATTGATGAACTATTTTATTTCAGGGACACCCATGAAGGAAATAGCTCATATTATTATAGTACCTTTCCATTAAGAAGTCTATTCTAGTAACTTGAATTTAAAATGCTATATATGTTTTATATGAACCTTTTACTGTTGAATTTTATGAACCAAAATGTATATAAGCAGTAAGGAAAAGTACGTGCCATACAGTGATATGAATGTAAAGTCTAGTCTATTTTTTTTTCTTCCTCTATACTCCATTTGATACTCCCTGCTCAGCAGCCCATTTTTCTGATCTGTATAGAATAGTCCAAGAATTGCAATATATTTCTAATGATGCCTAAATTAAGCCTTTGAATTTTTCAGTGCTTTTCTCCTTGAACACAATACATAAGGACAGAGTTTTCAATAATCCTATTACTTAGGACAGAAATAGGCTAGGGCTAGTGGAGTGTCTAATGCTTTCAACTTCCAATTAGTGACTGTGGTTCCTGCATATAAATTTGTGGAGTAATTTAGCTGCTGTTACATTTATCAAACAAGAAGCAGAAACATTGCATATCTTCCAAGAAAGCAGATTTTAAAGTTGTTATCACCTATAAATGATATTGTTTACTAATATCTGCTTCTCCCATTACGTGTTGCGAATATAGGATACTTTGTGCTTCAAGATAAATTCTTCTCTAAAATGGCTAGGAAACCAATAAGAATACCTCAGATGATACCTTAAACTGTTACTCCTGTCTTTATTTGAATTTACATGACTGCATACTGACACAAGTTAATTGTGGTATTTTTTCTTCCAGTGGGATTAGAGTCCTTTTGGAATTACAAATTTTAATTTATGTGTAGAATTTGGCAAGTATCAAGCACTTAAAAACTCTCTCATCCTTTCTCTCAGATACTCACAGACCTAATTTCTTAGCAAGAAGATGTAAAGCAAGACATCACGATTATAGCTAAGCATGTTTATGAGCCAGGGATAAGAAAATGGAATCTATAAGAACAGAATCCTCCTATTTATAATATTAAGTATGGAAGAACAGAACACCTTGTGCATTTGGAAATGACCCTCTTGGCAGCACTATAACTTGGATAAAACCTGTTGGGGTGATTTTTTTATCCATTCATTAAGACAAATACACAACAATTATTTCTATTAGGATAAAATGTGGAGGGGAAAAAAAAGCAACACACATAACAAACGTTGCTGAAATATTGTTTAGCATTTGTGTTTATATAAGGGTTTTGCTAAAGCAGTATTCAAAGTATACTTCATAGAACTTGTGAAGAACAAGCTGATCTATTCACAAGAGAATGGGCCAAGCAGGGTAGAAGGTTGGTATGAGGTGCACAGTTCTGACTGAGGGGAATAATGGAGACAAGGCTGATAAACAGGGAGGCAGCTGGTGCCCATGGGATAAGTATGGGGCAAGGACATCCACGTCAGAATGTACCAAGGGTTAAAAATGGTTTGAGAAACAGGAAAAATCTCTTCAGTAAGTGTCTTAATTAGTCTGACTTGTTTCCACCTCTGTACAAAAAATGGAGTCAGAATCAAATAAGCTTCCTATTGATCTTCAGTGTATTGTTCTGTGCCAATTCCCACTTCTGGGCATGCACACGATAACATTCTTTTTAGATAAAATTTGTCAGGACTATGCATTGAAAAATAACCTGGCATACTTTATCTGAAAAGGTGTTATGTCCACAACCAGGCATTGGCACAGAACAATATCCTGCAGGTCTTTGCTATTTGTGGTGGGCTAGCACTGGTTAGCAGCCAAACTCCCGCTCATGTGCTCGCTCACATCCCCTCTGTGGGACAGGGTGTTTGGGGAACAAAGCAGGAAGGCAGGAATGAGACAGGCCATGGGTTGAGAGAAAGACAGGGAGATCTCTTACAAGCCACCATCACTGGCAAAATAGATTCTACTTGGGGAAAAAGAACTTCGTTTATTACCAATGAAAATAAATATTCAATTAGTGCGTCGGGTAGAGGGAAACAAAGAGACAAACATTAACACATCTTTTCTTCCCCTTTTTCCAGGCTCAGTTTCACTCCAGACTCTACCTGTTGCTGAGCTGTGTAGGGGCTCAGTGGCTACAGTCAGTGCACAGCGGTTCCTCTCTGCCGTTCCTTCCTCAGCACAATTTTCTACTGTTCCAGCATGGGTTGTCCATGGGCAGTAGTGTGAACATCCGCTTGGGCATGGAGCACCCTCTCCTCCACCTTTGACCTTGGTGTTCACACTTTTTTTCCTCACTCTTAAAAACATTTCTCTGAGCTGCCCCCACCTTGGCTGGGGGGCTCAGCTGTGCTCTACGGTGGGTGGTTAGAGCCACAGGAACCTTCTGTTTCTGTAATGGGGCAGCCCCAGCCTATCCTCACAGAGACCCCCTGCAGCCCACCTCAAAAGCTGGGATCATCTGGAAACATCTGGTCTTAAGCAGTTCTGTGTCTTTGGAAGGGATTTGATCACCTGGTGGTGACCTGGTTCTTACCGTGAAATCATTTAAGAGAAAAGCACACCCAGCAAGGGTTGCTAGAGCTGGCCAGTAAGAAGCAGTAAAACAATGCAAAAGAAATATCCCAGCTTTTTTTATTGAGATTGCTCATCTCTTCCCTTGAACTATACAGGATGCTTCTGGTCTGCACCAGCAGGAGTGGTACGGTTAGGTGACATGAGAGAGATGGTACACAGATCTTTCTGGATCCCAATAACAACAGCAGCAGTGGGCTTAATGAGGTAGCTGCTTTAATAAGACAGAATAAGAAGAGGAGTATAAATAGCAAGCAAGTCTTAAATCCCTTCAGATGCTGGCCATCCTGAGTTCATGAAGGCTCAGATGGAGCCCAGATAGATTTTCTCACAGCATGCTGAGCGAGCAGATCCTGCCCATGGAGGGAATTTTGCCATTTTAGTCATTCAAGTTGATATAACATGTTCTTACAAGAAAGCAGATGTACTCCTAAAGTTTACTCACATGAGAAATTGCAGCACTTTTAGATAAAGCTAAGGCCACGCAGGTGGCTTAAGTGCCAGTGCCATGGAGAAGCTGCCCACAGGTTTCTTCGTTACAACGAGCTGGCTGAGGTTACTCTGCAGCCAAGTCATTTGGGCACTGCAGCACAGACCTGAGGGTCACACTGTACAACATACAGCACAGTCCCAGACCCACGCAGGTAAAGTTCTGTGTGGGTGTCTAATTCCTAAACACGCAACAATCTCCTGGTCAGGATGAATACATCTTCTAACACAGAGTACCAGGTTTCATTTCAATATCTGCCAAGTCTTTTCTAAATTCAAGCCTTAGTCTAGCCAAAGTGCTTGGGATCTGCACATATTGAGATAATGAATTAACTACTAATCCCCCTTGGTAGTCCCGGCTAGATGATTCTGTGGACTTAAATTCTGTGCAAGAAGTCAGCTTCTGACTAGCTACTTGCCACATGTGTACTCTAGTAAATGCCAGAGGGAAACTGCTGAAAGCATTATCTGGAAGCCAAGTACTCCATTTTCAAGTGCTCATGAACAACAAGGTTTTAAGACTTTTTGTTTCTTTTTTCAAAATAATACTGCAAGTATGTGTATCCTTAACTCAATCGAAAGGGAATTACCTACAAATTTACCAGTAATATCAACTATAAAAAAATCTCTTCTGCTGCCTTTCATTGAGTGTTGTGTAATGCTGCTATAATGCTTGAAAGCAATTACTGTTTCACTCAGTTATAGTTGTGCTTCAGTGATGGCTAAATAAAATTTTCTATAGCTGTTCTGATTGAAGACACAGATATTGGATGTCTTTCTAAAATATAGTGTTATTTTTTGTTCATTTGGAATTAATACATAATTACTTGCTCCTGATGAACGTGTTGTCATCTATTTGCACAGCTGACACAGGTACTGGTCAGCAGTCTGAGAGGGATGAAGGATTATGCACAACACAGCCCGAAGACCAACAGAAATTCAGACCTAAAAATAAGCCATCACAGACAACTCTCTGGAAAAGATCCCTGTTAAAGTCATCCGAAGTCTCAGGAAGGCAGATGAAACATTTTTCCTACCTCATCTTGGCTCACTGAAGTTTTGTCTTCCTGCTGATTATTTTATTCCACTGAGTAGTTCCATAGTTTTGACTTGCACTTCTGACAGGGTGTGACATCTGGAGTCCCAGTTTATGTCTGCTCAGGGTGGACTGGAGTAGGTTGCTGCATATTCACTGCAGGTGAAAAACACGCATGGATTATTTCATGGAATAGATGGTACCTGCAATTTTGTTCCCAAGCTTATATAGAGATAATTTTTCATCTGATCGTAGTGTTTGTAAACTTATATTAGTCTCTGAATTAGTTAAGTTCTGTAGAATTTGGGAAATATTGAGTTGGAACCTCTGCCTAGAGAGACAACAGGAAGGGAGGAGATAATAGACGTGTGGTACACCTTTCTTTGCTTCTGATGCAGGAAATACTGGGGTCTCTCAGCAAAGCTGCTCAGTGTCAGACATGGATATAGAAGAGTTTCATCCACCTCTTCAGAATCCCTGACAACAACCCCAGTTCTTACTGCTTCTCTGCTATTCACAAACTACTTTTCAGCTCAATCTGAACTGCAATAAACATAAATTATTTTATCAAATAGGACACTTGCATCCTACAACCTCTATCATTTAATCAGTCTGATGAGTTTTTAAGTTAAATTCTATTGCACTTTGAATTAATTGCTGAGACCAAGTTTAGATTCAGGCAAGAATGCAAAAGATCCCTTTCTATGGACACAGAGATGTTTTCCATACAGGATAATCATCAAGTAAATGGATGCTGGCCATTCTTTCATCATTTGTCTTCTTCAAAACACAGTTTGAAAGCTTAAAACCTTCTATCAGCTAAGTAGACAAATCTGATATCTTCAAAGCAGGTTGATTTAATATAACAGGTTTGGTCGGTCTTTGACTGGGATAAACACCAAAGTGTCTTCTTACCTTATTAAAACCAGAGTCCAGATACTTAGGAAATTCTTCATTACTTCAAGAAGTATCTCATAGGTTGATTGTCAGTTGATTGCCACCCTAACTAGCAGAATGAAACAAAATCTTTCTAATAGGATTGACCTTTGTATGCTATTGGAAGGTGACACTAGCTTCAGTATGAAGAAATCCTTGGGGAAGAAGTCTCAGGGGAAAAGTTATTCTGCAGCTAACCAGTAATGAGAATTTTCCTCAGTGAATCACTGGCAAATTAGCTGCCTTGAAAAGATTGTATTTAACATCAACACCAGAGGAAGCTATTTGAGGATATTTTTTCAAGCATTAGATCACTCACTAGGACTTGCACAGCCATATCAATGCTCATTTTCAAAACTTCAAATGTTTTGGAGGACATGCAGGACATCTCTGAGTGTTTTACATTAAAAAAACCCCAAACAAACAACATTTAATAATTTAGAAGAACTCAGTTTGATTAACTTAGCTGGAGGCACATATCTACATGAAGGATGTCAAAGAATAAGATCACTCATGAAAACTGCTAATGCTGTGAATCTGATGCAGCTGGAGCTGCAGTAATCAAACAGATTTCTGGTTTAACATTGACATATTTTGCCACATGCCCGACTCCACTGGGGTAGTAGCCATGTAGTTATGCAGGCAGCAGGCATATGTGCATGTAGTAATCCTGAAAAGGGAGTAAGAAGCCCAGAAACAGGACACATGATTGCCTCATAAAGTCTCCAGGGAATATTCTAAACTGTTGCAACCTATGGGTCTATGGGCTGCAAGTGGACAGCCTGCCTCACCATGGTCTTCACCACGGGCTGCACCATGGGCAGCACCATGGGCCACAGGGGAATCTCTGCTCTGGCACCTGGAGCACATCCTCCCCCTCCTTCTTCACTGACCTTGGTGTCTGCAGAGTTGTTTCTCTCATGTTTTTCTCGATCCTCTCTCCAGCTGCTGTTCTGCAGCAGGGTTGGTTGGTTGGTTGGTTTTTTTCACTTCTTAAATATATTCAGAGGCACTGCTACTATCTCTGATTGGCTCAGCCTTGGTCAGGGCAGGTACATCTTGGAACTGACTAGCATTGTCTCTATTGGACATGGGAGAAGCTAGGGGCTTCTTACAGAAGACAGCCCTATAGCGAAAAACCAAACCCTGTAGCCACTACCAAAATCTTGCCATGTAAACCAAATACAATCTCCATGATTTGAGTGTACTAATTGTCTTGTATGGAAGGAACTGAAGCAGATACACAACACTGCAAAACTGCCTGTGGTCTGAACAGAGGAAGTTTGCAATTAAGTGGGGAGCGCATACCCATGGTAAATCACTGATAATGCACAGCATTTTAACTTCAGTCTGTTGAACTTCTGAGGAAGCTGGTGAATTAATTAATACCTTTCCAACAGAGCAGAAGTAAAGTACAACTTAGGAAAACTGTTCTATCCTGAGGCTTTCATATCTAGCTCATTGAAGTTTAAGCCAGGTCACTAAGGTCCATAAGTCATCATTATTCAGTTATGTAAATTAAGGTTATGGTCTAATTCACATTCCTGTTGGGCAGAGACATAGAAGCTTATATTAACTGTTGCTGATGAAATAGTTCAGTGTCTTGAGGGTTTGAGTTTCTACTTTGTTCCCAGAGGGCACCTGTCCTGGTTTTGTCTAGGATAGAGTTAATTTCCTCACTAGTAGTTGGTATAGTGCTGTGTTTTGGATTTAGGATGAGAATAATGTTGATAACACACTGATGCTTCAGTTGTTTCCAAGCAATGTTTATACCAAGTCAGGGACTTTTCAGCAACAAGGCTGCAGGTGCACAAGAAGCTGGGAGGGGCACAGCTGGGACAGCTGACCCAAACTGGCCAAAGAGATATTCCATACCATAAGACCTCATGCTCAGTATATAAAGCTGGAGGAAGAAGAAGAAAGCAGGGAACATTCTGAACGATGGCATCTGTCTTCCCAAGTAACTATTACACATGATGGAGCCCTGCTTTCCTGGAGATGACTAGATACCTGACTGTCGATGGAAAGTAGTGAATTCTTTTTTTTTTTTGCTTTGCTTGTGTGTATGGCTTTTGCTTTACTCATTAAACTGTCTTTATCTCAACCCATGAGTTTTCTCACTTTTACTCTACTGATTCTCTCCCCTACATCACTGGCAAGGGAGTAAGCAAGTGGCTGCATGATGCTTAGTTGCCAGCTGGGGTTAAACCATGACAACACTTCTCTCAAAAGTTACTGTGAGTTAAAAATTAAGGCAAAAATAAGGTTTTGCTGGGGACTTTGTGGCCAGAAGATATAAATAGCGTGTCAAGAAGTTATGTGAGGGGTGGTGTGACAGATTTATCCTTTATATCCAGAATTATCTGAAAGGAATAAAAACTCATTTGTAAAACAATCAAAATGAAGTCAAGAGTGTCTAGTGATGATTAAAAGTTACACAGATGGTTCTCAGACATCTAAAACCTGGTAGCAGTGACCAGTTATCACTTGAAAAAATAAAATTACCTCAAAAAGGTAAATTTCTTTAAGTTTTGCTCTTTGTTATAAGTCTACAACACATGTTACATAGTGCTAAAATAGTCAGCCAAAGCTAAGGAGAGGACTGAGGAAAAAAGGTGAAAATTATCTGAAAATATGTAGTCAGAGGTACCAGCACCCTTTTGAATAGTTTGGCTGTTCAGTAACATAAAAATGGCTGCCAAAATCTTTACACAAAGGATGTCATCATCAAACCCTGATTATCCAAAAGCATTTATTGTGAATAGGACTCAGGTAGGGAAGCTGGTATCTGGTAGTCTGTTGGTCTGGACTGAAAAATCATCACTGGACCTCTGAGTTGGAGACACAAAGGGTAAAGAGCATCCTTAAGGATAATGAAATGATCAAAAAGAGGGAGCAAAGTAGTAAACAGACACCTAGTAAATAATATCTGCTAATAAAAGATTAGAACAATATCAGACTCTGAGTAACTAGCACACACAGGATTACGATCATCCCTGGTAATTGGTAACATAGATGAAGAGGGTGAGCATTAGGAGAGACACCTGCAACATCAGAGTGAACCAGGTGGTTTGCAAAAGGTCATCCTGACAGTGATTTGTAGGTAACATGTTATCTTAAAAACTGAAGGTGTAGCATATATCAAATAAAGCCAGAATATGACTAAAATGAGAGAAAAAATTATGCCCTGGGTATTGTCAAGCTAAATGATATGGGTAAGTAGAGGAAATGCTGTGTCATGTCATGTAAAACATGGAACAAGACCCCTGGAGCACTCAGGAGAGATATTATCTCAGTTCGTACCCATAAGGAGGAGGTGCAAAGTACCCATTGACACTGAAACTTGCACAGTCCTGTACCTAGATACTTTCTCCAGACATCACTAATTTTTTTGTTTTACTTTTCAATAAAAAGTACGACCATACTAGGCAGGCATTTGTTGTCTAGATTTATACATGAATGAACCAATATTTCTGGGGGAAGCTGGTGACTGTAAAGTTCAAAAACTACCTCATCTGGGTTAATGATCCACAGATTTAGGGAGACACTCATCCTTTTACGTGCTGGAGTTGCTCAGACAAAGCTATGGAGGACCACGGCTGTTTAGGTACAGCATAGCAGTGCCTTTAACTCCAGAACAAATGGAGCTTAGTGCAGCAGAGCATCATCAGTCACTGTGGCATGTCAGAGAGGAACCCAGGTGCTACGAGGGGTCTGTTTACTGAACACCAGGATCTCAGTTATCTCACCATAAGATATAGACAGTTACACACAAAGTAGTACACTGCATTATGGGACAATGTTATGTCCTTTCCTGAGGGAGGAAACAGTGGGGTAAAGTGGATGACTGTTAAGGATCCTCCTGTGACAGAGGAAGCTGCTGCTTTTCAGCTCAAATTTAGGCCGACTTAGGCATAATTTCAATCTTCCAAAAATTTTAACCTCGATACAGGAGAAATATTTCACTGGTCTTACTCTTCAAGAACATCAATATTCACTGTTGTGTTATCACTGCTTACCTCCAGATTCCTTTACAGGATGCATTGCAATACTATAGTCTTTTAAATGTGAACTTTCTTCAATCACAAATCTTCCAGCCAAGGGCTCTAATTAGGCCCATGTTCATTTGTGAAGGCAGAATCTTTGGAAGAGAAACAGACGAAAGGTATCTTAGCCTCTGACACTAATGTAGGAGAAGGCAAAAAAAATATTTTGAAGATTGTTATAAAAGTTCTTTCTTTTTTAACCAGCATGGTAAAGATTGAAATGGAAGGAGATTTTCCATGGAAGGGTTAGAGCAAGAAAGACATTTCTATCAAAGAAAAGGTTACTAAGAACATATTTCTGATCAGCCCCAGGAAATTTTAAAGAGAGAAGCTAAATCCCAAAGAAATTGGTAGCCAATTTAGGCCTTGCTGAGAGTTTTGATCAGCAGATAGACAAAAACTTGTTTTTTCAATCAGACTCCACTTGGCTCTATGTGAGAAAGAAACCAACACTCCCTGTGTGGTGCCTTAGTCACAGTCCCTGATCAAGAGCCTCTGGTGGCTGAGCTGCTCCCCAGACTTAACCATGGCAGTAAAAGAAAGGAGAAAAAGAAGAGTGTGGAGGTAAGGACTGTGGCTGTACTTGTTTTGTGTGCTTTTAAGGCTCATCACCAAGTGTCATGCAACATCTATTAGTCCCAGTGTTGTTCTGACATCTTCTAAAAATCACTCCTTGAGACTATCAGGAAATCTTACTGTTAGGAGTGTCTACTCCAGAAATAAGAATGGTGTGAACTAGCTGGTACTTGACTACTATTTGTAGTCAAGAAAAGCTCCACCTATACGTTTTTTGTCTCTGCGTTTCATATGGAAGTTTTATTGTTATACCACAAGGTGGAGGAGGCACCACCTTTCAACTTTTCACAAGGATGTTATCAGCCCAGTGTGTTCCCGGTAATATCAGATGCACTGTGACCAAAGAAATAAAGGAATCAGCAGTATGTATTGCTTCTAGTCTTTTAATTGAACAGCATAAAGAGTGCCCCAGTGTGTTTCAGCACATTTACCTTTCCCACAAGACAAGCAAGTGACTATTGCCAAAACCTGCCTGCCTTACTAGGAAGAGGGTAGAGGAACAAAGATTATCCCTCCTTTGATACCTGAGGATCTGCCTCCAGTGTGCAAAGCAATAGTGTGTATCCAGATCTAGGTTCTTTGTAGGGTCAAGATATAGGTACTGGAGTGAGGTAAATTCTCAGGTCTCCCAGTGTAAACGTAACCAGTACATATTACTATCTTAATCTGTTCTTTTTCTGTTTCCTATTGTCTAAGCCTTTTATTTGATAGAAGTCTACTTTTTAACCTTTTCTCCTAAGAAGTGATAAGCCCCACTTTAAGGATCCTTTAACTTCAATAAATGTCACCCCTCTAGATAGGCAGTGTTAGTGATTATTTTTTTCTAGGGGGTGAAAGGAGTGTGGGAGGAATAATATAGCACCAGAAAAATATTTTGTTCTTGTGAAAATGAAGAGGAACAGTTGGAGAGCTGAAACATGGACACTAATAACACTCAGAGACAATACATATACTTTATTGGCAGGTAGGAACAGTACGCATATCCTCAGATAAGAACAATAGTTTGAACTTTTGGTCTGAATGTTTGGATTTAGTTTCACCAAGCAGACAACGATCTTTTCAGCAAAAATAGGCCAAAGTTAAGACGAGTTTTTGAATGCATTTATACTGCCAGCTGTTCATACATTCTAGGAAGGGCATTCTCATCTATGAATGTTATGCTATTCTGAACACATATTTGCTGAGAGGACAACATAATCTCACCTGTACTCCAAGGACATGTAGGTTCTATATGATGTGCTGCCACTTCGTGGTTGGAAAGTATCACATTGTACCCTTGCAAATCTGGCACCCTGGTAATCCATCTAGAAGAGGCAGCCATATAGTGTGCTGTATATACCAACTTTCAGTAGAACCCAGAACATGCAATAATGGAGTAAAGATACAGCCATATTAGGCTCTTCAATCTGAGAAGTCAGAAGTACTTCCAGACTTAGTCATGTAGGTGTTTTTAATCTCCTTCAAGCTGATTTATACCTCTTACATAGCATCTGAGTACTTGCTGTCTACAGACGACTTGGGAAACCCTTTCACATAATGGCAATTTTCATGTAAGACAATGTTTTAAGTACAGCCACTACTGGTTTTTATTTTTCAGAACTATGTTCAGAAAAAACAAACTCTCAACATGTGCAAAGATTTCTAGTCAGTATGACCCAAAGTAGTCTCCTCATTAGCAGTGTGGATGTATGGTAGATCACAGTCGAATGGGAGAAAAAAATGAAATGGACATTGGATAATCAGGAAGACTAGATAACCATTATCCAAAACAGAGAAGAAATGCAGTATACAAGGAAGGAAACTTCAGTGACAAGAAGTGGAATAGTAAACAAGTGGGTGAATGCATCATTGACTAGGATAAGATTCCTACAGTGAATGCAATTACAGAATATAAACACTGAAGAGAATTCCTGACAATAGAAATGTCTCAGGCAGGGATGGACATCTTGAACTGGGGAAGAGAGGTATCACAGAGAATTACAGCTCCCATAGTAGCCAAAAATGGGAGCTGAGAAAAGGATGTAAGGAGAGCAGAAGGGTAACACTCCACTTTCCACTCTAATCTCTAATTTTCAACCTGTAATAATTTTCCACATAGAGCTTGTGTCCAGTTCTTTGTTGTCCAAGAAAGAAATATACAAAGTGGTGTCCAGTAGAGTGCCAATAAATGGGCAGAGAGATAGAGAATACAACATGAAAGGAGACATTGAAGAGTTTGGGTTTGTTCTGTGGTCAAAAGAGGGCACTAAAGAGTGACCCAAATGTACCTAATAGGGAGTTAGAAAAAGGCACTAGAGTTTTCTCAGATGCATAGCCAACAGGTAACAGGCAACAGTCACAACTTGCAGTGAGAGAAATTTCAAGGAGATGCATGGCAAACATTTTTACTATAAGAGTTACTAAGCACTGGAACAGTTTGCTCAAAGTGGTTGTGGCATCTTCATGCTAGGACCTGAGTAACTTGTACTAACCTGGAAGTTAGCTCTACTTCTAGCAGAAAGTTGGACTAGATGACCTTCCATGGTCAATTCCAACCTAAATTGTTTGATGATTCCATGGGTTTATGACTGCCTGAATTGGAGACAGTTTCCCTGTAGAACCATAATCGATTTCTCTATAGAATTTTAAGTTTCCTTCTGAATCTGTGTAAACCTTCAGCATCCACAAAACATTTTGGCCAGGAGTTCCACTTGCTTGAAGAACTACCCTTTTTGCTGACTTTTAAACTTTCCTAATAGGTTCATTTGATTTCCTGTGGTCTTACTTTAAATGGGAGAAGAATCAATCAAGCAGTATCCACTGTTTCCATGCTAACTGTGACTGTATGGACTTGTATTAATTTTTTTTTTTTTTTCAAACTTGAGTACTCAGTGTAGTCATGATATTGTAAATAATGTTAATCCTAATACAGTTATCAATTGTTTGTGTCTCTATGTAAATAGCTTCATGATGGTACTAACAGATGATCTTATATATGTCACAGTACTTCAGAATAAAATACTTTTGTTTGTAGTCCTTTGATGGATTCTTAAGAACAGCAACAGGACTGCATTGCACCTTGGTAGTGGCTGCCTTTTATATTCATCTTGGAATTAAAGTACAGTTTTCTTCTTTTTCATACTTTAGTACCAAAATGTGAAAAATACTGAGCTTTGTGGCAGCTCTTCATAACCCTCTCTTGACTCGTGGTTGTTACGTATCATAGTACCTTGATCTGCTGGTAGTTGCAGAGGGGATAGTACTAAGCTAAATAAAGGAGGTAGGATATAGATACAAGGAACAGTTCTGCTCTTTCAAATCTGAAAGAGATACAGCTTAATAAGGAGAAGGGAACTTATTTCCTGTAATAGTATGGTTTGTACTACATAGCCAAAGAAAATATTTTGCTGCTTTTCAAGAGGGCCTGATTCAGTACCATTGATTCCAGCAACAAGATACATAGCCCCTTTATCCTGCTGATCAACATATTCATGGCAAGGCTACTGAGATTTATGAATTTTCTATGGCAACACTGAACTGACTTTTCAATTAATGTTAGAAGGAAATTTTATTTGTATGTTTGTCTCTCAGTCTGCTACACGACTTTCAGTAATCAGTCATTTAAACTGACTGTATCTTTTTCCATTGGTTGATTTTATTCCTTTACATATTGTTTGATCAGCACTGGTTCATTCAAATACACGTTTATTGTGCTCTTCCCTTTGAATTTCTCGAGTTTACTTTAACAAGGTTAGTGCAATATGCCTGCAAGGAAAACAGCATTGTTATTACATTTTCCCAGTATATGATTAATATCTTACTGAATTTGCAAGATCCATTTTTCTTATTCCTAGCTTCTGTGAAAACTGGTCATGGATTTCTACAAAAACACAGAAACCCAGGTTCCTCCCTCCTAACTTAAGGCATCTAACTGAAATACAAGTGTGCACCCTAGATTCCTGCAGACAATAGAAAGTGGCAAGTCTCTCTGCTCTCCAGAACATGTTGTAACACTTCTAAGACCTTTGTTTAATTCCAGAAGTGACATAAAATGAATCTGGATTAGATTTATCTTGCCTGTGTTTTTCTCTTTTACTCAAGAACATGAACAGCCACTGCACTGAGATTGTGAGATTAGTTTCACTACAGGATTTTTACACAAAAATATCAAAGTGTTACAATGAAGACAGCCAGTCTTGAAGCATGAAATAAACTGCACTAACCTAGGAGTTCAGCGCATTATTTTCCTGAACTTCTGTAGGCATGGTGGATAGACTTCATCCACCTACAAAACATACTTATCTGTATGTTTCTGTCACCTTAGGCTCCCTTTATAATTAATAGGGAGAAATAGTAATTTTTAGAATGTGATACCTCATGAGGATGTTTTTTCTCGGTGCGTAATTAGCTAGATTGATGCTAGTTATTTTGTTTTCGCGTTTTCTGAATCAGCAGATACTGGCCATTGCTGGAGATCTGACACTAGTCAAAATGTACTCTTGCTCTGAGCTGTTCTCTGTCTAAAAAAAAATATGTTGTTTATGGATTTGTCCAGATTTAGGGATGGAAAACTGTTCCTATCAGGTCAGAATACCTTGCCTCTCATGAGTTTTCTTCTTATGCAGCATGGAGAAAATCTGGTCTGTAGGTGTTGCCTGATGTATCTTGCAGAGGACTCAGTTTATGGGCTTTGGAGACAGAGACTGGAACATTGATATTTTCCAGACTGCGACATTGATGTCTTCCAGTCTCTTCACAATACACAAGATAGCTTTTATGCTGTTTTAAATATCTAAGTAATTAAAATATTCAGTTGTAAAATAACCATCTGAGTATAAGATCTCCAGTGATATAACAGTGTATGAATCTCCATTTTGATAGATTGATGAAAGATGATTCTTAAAGAGCTTTTAGAAGTGAAAATTATTAATATTTTAGAAACTTGCAAAGAGATGTGGGAAAAGATACTGGAATTTCATTTGCATTGATATATGCATACTATAACTCCGGTTATAAAATATAGGACATGGTTTAGACACATGACTACTTTCCATCTCACTGTTTAGCACAATCATTTGCATTTCACTAAAATGATGGTCTCTTTCCAATAACATTTCATAAAAGGAAGACTATACAATGGAATTTCCTATTTTCTTTGAAGCAGGGAACATTCTAGAGTAAAATATACAAGTCCTTAGCACAGAACTGAAAACAGTGATCATGCTCAGGCATTTCTTTATACTTATTCCTTCACTAAAATCACATTATAAAGTGTAAATACATCAAGCTTTAGATTTTTCTTCTGCAGTCTCATATTTTACAATTCAGTAATCTACAACGTATATGACCCATTTAAAATAAAATACACAGTATCTCCTTATAATAGAATAGTACTTATTTGCTGATAAATATAACAAAAACACTTGGTCATGCTGCAAAAATATCTATCGTCTTTGAGTGGCTGTCCATAAAAATGAGGAATGATACAATTAGAGCAGAGATTCAATTAGAAGCAGTTGTTTGCATATGAAATATTTTCAGCTCCATTGAGTTGCTGTTTGATTTTATACTGGTATCTTTATTAAAAAGGCTGTCACAACACTGAAAATCCAAGTAAAACCCAGCCCTATTTATCGATTGTTCAATATGAGAACTTGTTTGGGATCCCCCATTTTGAGGCAAAAATGTAGAAAGTATTTGTGTTTAAGAAGATCATGGTTGTCACACTTCATGCCTAAGGAATGTGGTCACCAGTCAGTGAACAGAAGAATCACCTCCATGGCTTCCCTTCATTTTAATAGCAGTAGCTAGTGTAAAATCCCTTCGCATTAGTGGCTCAAAAGACTTATTAATGTTTCCATCATCATTAACTTAATTTTTGCCACCTGCGCTTTTCACAGCCACTGACACAACTGAATTCGCAGCACAGCCTGGCTATTTAGTAACTTTGCTTTCACCTTACTTGCATCGTACTAAATAAGTGGCTGATATATCCACAGGAAGCTTAGGAGAGCATCTAAAATGCATGTTGATAAAATGATCTGGGAAAGCAAAACTATTGAAATTTCCATTTAAAAACAACACTCTGTATGTGCTCATTACCTAATATTAGGACAAACCAGAGATATAATCTGTTGGCTTGATTGCTTTCATGCCAGTGTGGCTTGCCTAACTTCAGCAGTATGGATTCTTATATATCAGTACAAATGAGAGCAGAAACCTATTAATTGCTTTTTACATTTTTATTTTTAACTTGTGCTTGGCCATGTTGCAGGTGCCATAAAGTGTTAATTTCCAACTTCTCTCAAAGGTAACTACTAGTTTCAAGCCATTATGTACTGGTGCAGGAAAGCTGAAGAGGAGACTAGAAAAGAAGCCAGATACAAGACTGTTTTTGTGTTGCAAACAACATGATTACTGTTCCATTTTCCATGGCAGATTCAATAAATGTTGATTGAATTATCTAGTATTAGCTGAAGTGGACGTGAACAAAATAAGCAATAAGAAGCCACAATAAGAATCAGTGGAAATTATTTATTTCCTGGAGATCAAATAAAATAACAGGGAGGATCAAATTAGCTAGTAGTGATCACATTAAGTGGAAATCATTGTACTAGTATTCTGCTTCCTCTAAGCTGATGTCAATAGTCACGTAAATACATAGTGCCAAAAAATCTTTTCCCTTTTTTTATTTCCATTGAATCTGAAGCGCCTGTCCCTAGCACTGCATGCCTCTGCTGAGAGTAACATACACAATTACCAAACTAGAATCACCAAATATGCATGCCTACTGAACTATTTGTATAAAAAGACCCCTACAATTATGTTATGAATAGAAAATCCTCAACCTGCTATGCTCTACTTCATACTCATGAATCCACTCTTTTCCAAATCCTAAGAGGAAACAACAAGCATCACAGAATCCTCTGTAATATGACACATCTGAGATCTCTTCAGGAGTGCCCAAATCCAAAATGCAAGAATAAAATGATTATGAAGACTGTAATTGTATCACTGTAACAAACTGATTTTATATTCCCTCAGAACAAACTGTAGATATCTATTTGGAGCCCTGAAGCTGTATCCAGCCAAGTCCTGGCTGTCCATGTGAAGTCAGAATTCTGATTCTAATTCAGAATCAGCTTGTGGTTAATGCTATCATTGAAAGATGTTCAGTTACACAAAGAGAAGAGCCAGACTGCAAAAGCTTGTGATGTTTCAGATTCGAAAGGTTTAACTAATGAAATAAACCCTAAAATCTTGGCATTGCTTTCAGTCTGATACTGCCTCTTCTTGCATATGTAGTCTTATCATCATAAGTTTTGCATAAATTTTGAATAATTTTGCACTTATTGCTGACATCTGACTCTTGGTTTGTTTAGAATTATGCACAGACGTGAGATAAACTTCACAGTTCTTTGCCCAGATAGCTTCCTAAAGAGTAGAACACAGATACTGACAAGCATCCAGGTACAGATATTAACTCCATAGACCAAACAAGACTGTCAGTCTTCCTCTAAGAAGGTTTTACCACCACAAAACATTCACATAAACAAGCTTGTATTCATCTCTCCAGCCCTTCAGATTTCGATGTGAATGTAGCAAGACTGGTATGAATCCAGACAAAGTAACTCAAGGCAGATTGTTTAGTTGGGAAGAGGCATGGGCAGAGAAATGGTGGATCTCGAAAGAACAAGCATGAGGAAACAGAGAGAAAGGGGAATAAAAAGAGATAGTCACGTCTAATCAGGTAGCTGGTAAGTTCACTAGATACTTTTTTCGTCTGAAGTGCTCTCTGCTCCCTCTGTGTATGTTTGTGTACAAGAAGCTTGCAGACTTCAAGGCAGACAAATTGGCAAGCAGTTCAAGCAGTGTGGAAGATACTGGGGAGACCATAGGTTTATGGGCCAGCTAGCGGAGAGATCTGTGTTTGCCTGTGAGAGCAGCAAAAGTCAAGCTAGACTAGCCACTAAGTGAGACATGAGATCTGAGGGCAGACTACTGGGAAGTCTAGGCCAGCTACAGAGGGCTCTGTGCAAGTATATGTACGTGGAAGGTGTAAGATCTGGTAGCAGTCTTTGAGTCTGATTAGCTGGCAAGTAAGAAAAACATGGGCTGACCTGACCCTCTTCAAATTAGTTCCAATCCTGATCAGGATAGTTAAAATTTGTGTGAGTGTTGTTTGTGGTGTCAGTTTTAAAGGCACTATTTTCATGTTGGAGTTGATTTGTTGGTGGTTGGCTGCTTTTATGCGGAGTGTGTATATTGTGTACAGAGAGTATGTGTGCCCAGTCTCACTGCAGGCTGGATCTGCATGTTAGGAACCACAGCACCTTCACACCTAGCAGACTAGGAAAGAGGAATCACTCTGTATCTTGAAGTCTAGTGAATTCTTCTGAGTAGACTGAGATGAGAAATCATGTTGGTCTCATTAGGTGCATCCTGTTGCTGTGCTAGGTTTGGCTGCTGTTTAGCATCCTACACAATGTAATTACGAAAAAAATTCAGTTGGGAAAGAGGTAGCATGGCGAGCGTCAATAAAAATGTCACTCATTCTCCTGTAGATGTCCCAGTGTTTAAAAAATAAAGGTACTCCCCAGATCCTATGTAGCACTCATCATTTATGAGGAGGGTGAGGAAAGTTTTAGAAAGAGCCTGAAAGTATTTTGGTGTGACAGGAAAATTTGTTTCCTATTTTTCAGATAAGGGATTAGGATTTAATAGTCATACAGGAAATGTGTTGTGGAAAAAGAGCTGACCTAGTATTTTAAGAAGCTCATTCACAAAAACTGATTCAAAAGAACTGACATCCTGAACTGCAGTCTAACCCCCTAGGTACAAAACTATCTGTTTTCCCACTGCCATTCTTCGATACTGTTGACAAATAGAAGTGGAATATCGTTATGGTAAATGTGCTGTTGCAACATCTCTGTTCCCTTTAAATGTTCCGAATCAAACATACCACTGTGTACATCATCAAAAGCTGATTTACACAGCTGAGTTTCTAGCTCCTAAGGAGAAAAACAGTAGGAAGAATGTTCTAATTAGCATTCAAAAGTTGATCAAAATAGCAAAAACATTACTCGAGCAGCTGATTTAAATAACTTGTAATTGAAGCCACCCTTTTCCAGAGCTTGAGGGTTTATAATAAAACTGAGAACAAGTGAAAGAAAAAGGAAAGAAAATAAGCCTCACCCAGGCAGCTAACTATTCAGGTTCAGAATATCAGTAAATTGTTGCCTCTTCTAAACCGTCATTTATTGTTATCTTCCTAGAAAAGTCACTTTTCAGAAGGGATTTTTTGCAACAGTCATCTGCATAGAGTGAAGGTGATAAAGAAAGAACTTACATTTTGCTCTTACACTGGCCTGATATGCAAGGTTTCCTCTCCCCTCGTCTCTCCTCTTCCTTCTATTTGGTGCTGTGACCATTTGCTGAGTATTTAACAGTCCTTAATCACAGGTCCTGAGGCTATGCTTTTCCAAGCAAGACTCGTTTCACGGAGAGCTAGAAAGCCTTGAAGCAGATAAAACGGTCTGATTGAGTCTTCTTTTGCTTTTACTATTTAATTCCTTCAGCAGACTCTGAGTGTGGTGAAACAGTCTCCTTACTTTCCTGAACAACGAAGTCGTATGTAGAGTCACCTGGGTAGGCTGGGGACATACACTTCAAATTCTAACTATTTCAACTGTTAAAGTGGATTATCTACACACACACACTGTAACAGGAATTTAGAATTTTTCATTATTCTTTGTGGGGACAGAACAAGAACTGACCTGAACCTTTTCTCCGGACTTGAAGAAGGTGTAGGGTGAATATCACAAAAATATTATAATGAATATTTGTTCAAATTAATGTGTTTTATGAAGTGCATCTGTTTTTAATTATGTCTTTCAAATGAACATTCAGGGCAGGATGCTTTTCTAGCATGAATCCACAAAGATGCAGCCTTGGACTTAGACATGAAGAACAGAGGGACAATAATCTCACATTTATGTCAATGAGCAGAAAGTAAGAAACGTAGCAGTTTGTGACAGCAAAGGGCAGGGTCCAGTTTCCCCTTGTAATATACTTGGTAAGGAGGAAATTAAGTGAGCCAGAGAAAGATCTAACATATGTGCTAGGACTTCTTGTGCATATACATGAGCTGCAAGTAAACTGCAGTTGCACTGAAGTAATTTGCATGGGCTTGCACGAAGGTCCTCAGTTTCTACTCTGCAGCTGGCTGCTAAACACAGTGGTAGCAAATTTATTTCAGGAAAGCTAACTTAAACAGTATTTATGGGACCCAAACCAAGCATTTTAAACACATTTAAAATACTGCCTTTCTGCTAACTTTCCCAGAGATAATCAAACTCCAGCTCTTTTGTCTAACTATCCTATTACGAACAGTTACACTGAGAAAATAAACAACGTATATTTGTAATGCAAATATTTATTTGTGCTACATTATTTGTAATGCATTATTTGTAATGCAAATAATACCATAATACATAACTGCATAATACTAAAGGAGACTTCACTAATCAACTAATTAATTAAGGCTAGGCATGAGGAAGACATTTTTTACAATGAGGGTGATAAAACACTGAAACAGGTTGCCCAAAATGCCCCATCCCTGGAGACATTCAAGGCCAGGCTGGACGGGGCTCTGAGGAACCTGATCTAGCTGAAGATGTCCTTGCTCATTGCAGAGGGGTTGGACTAGATGACCTTTGAAGGTCCTTTCCAAACCAAACTATTCTGTGATTCCATGATCACATAATGTCTTTACAATGAATTATTAATTTAGATGCCATTTAAATTGAGATTTTGTAGGTGAGAAAAATTAGACAATGTCTCCTTTCTTTTTTCTTTTCATTACAAAATATCTCTATTGCCTCAGAAGGATGAAATAAGCACTTTTCAAACCAACTTAAAAGGAGTAGCCAATAAACAAGAACTTTAAGGAAAGTTGAGTTTGTAGGACGAGTAGCTTCAGAAATATATGGTCAAATAGGCATCCAGATGTTACAGTGCTGATGAGAAAAGAAGAAATTATTAATTTATTTTGTTGATGGCCACTCATTGTGGTCACATATATCTTAAAAATTGGCCACACTGTACACATTTTGCTGTTACTTCTTTTATATCCCACCACTGCCACTGACAACTTTACAAAGGAAGACTGTGGAACTGGAACTGTGCCCACATATTGCTTGGAAAACTGACAATTGCCTGGCCCAGAGCTGTGCAAGGAACTCTTCTGGCTATCTAACCAAATACATAATAGGGTCTTACATCTGGGAACCTTCCCTAGCACTCTCTAATCTACTAGCAAAGAGACAATTAAGGGAACCTTTAGAAAAGGCTATGACATATGTTGCTTTCCTTGTGACCTGTAAAATTCCCCCAACAATTTCAGATATGCAAAAGAACAGAGGTGTGATAGACTGAAATATACATCAGCAAGGGAAGAATGTGAAGGATAGGACAACAGACAAGTCACACTGCTGTGACATGAGAAGTTAGGCAAGCAGCCATGTTTTTTTAAGCCTAATCAATGGGATTTTTGTGTTGACCTGAGCAAAACCAATGCTCTGTTGGTGCTAAACTCTATACATTCAAAGAAACCAATGTGTGCTTTACCTGGAAGAGTTTATAACCTAAACAGGCAAACCTGAAAAAAAGGGAGTAGAAAGAAATTGCTTTCTCCATTTTACAGGTGGAGAACTTAAGTCACAAAGAAATTCAGATTAAGACTTGAAATAAGAAACCTAACTACAAAATCCTACTTTCTATTCCAGTAACTTAATCAGCCCATCACATTTTTCTTGAAAAAGAAGAGGAAATTCTTGCTACATTCATTGAATAAATTCATTGCTATAAAATGAATTACAGCTATGACACAGTAATAAAACCACAAATCTTTTAACAGGGCATGCACAAGCTGGGGGCCTTCTGATGCAAATCATAGAAATCCTGATGTGTTGCCCATTATGTCAGAATTTATTGAAAGCTGTCTTCCTGATAGGTCTACCAACTGCATTCAAGAACATTTCACAAGTAGGACTCAGATTAGGCTGCAGCTTTGGTAACATGTAAAACAGTATTTCTCAGGAACCTGCATGCATCCTCAATGAAATGGTCAGTGTATTAACACACCTAGCTAGCAGCCCATCATGTTTTCCACGTAAAGCAAATTCTTTGTTATTTCTGTTATAGGAAAGCTCATAGCACCTCTCAAGTCTGGCTCCCAAGGATAAGTTTATGAAGGGCAGAGCATATTTTATCTGTCTTGATTTAAGACTGATATTCTTTTAGGTCATGGTTTAACCTCAGCCAGCAACTAAGCACCACACAGCTGCTTGCTCGCTTTCCACCCCTGGTGGGATGGGGTAGAGAAATGGAAGGGGAAAAGTGAGAAAACTTTTGTTGAGATAAAGGCAGTTTAATAGGTAAAGCAAAAGCCACACACACAAGCAAAGCAGAACAAGGAATTCATTCGCTGCTTCCCATCGATAGGCAGGTGTTCAGCCATCCCCAGGACAGCCGGGCTCTGTCACATGTAACAGTACTTGGTAAGACAAACACCATCACTCCGAACATCTCCACTTCCTGCTTCTTCCAGCAGCTTTGTATACTGAGAATGATGTCATATGGTATGGAATGTCTTTTTGGTCAGTTGAGGTCAGCTATCCGAGCTGTGTCCACTCCCAAACTTTTGTGCACTCCCTGCCTTCTCGCTGGCAGGCCAGTATGAGAAGCTGAAAATCCTCAACTGCCTAGCAACGCTTAAAACATCAGTGCATTATCAACATTATTCACATACTAAATCCAAACCATACCACTATACTAGCTACTAGAAAGAAAATTAACTCTATGCCAGCCAAAACAAATAAAATAATGTAATATGGCATGTAAATAAATATAACTGAAATTAGATGTGGATTTTCAACAACACTTAAGAGTGAGAGACTGTATCAGATTTGTTTTCTCTGTTCAGCTTGAGATCAGTGACCATGACAATGTTTGAATTCCACTGTCCTGTTTTCTCTAGAGGTTTGTAATTAGACCTTTGAAAGAAGCAAGCCTTTTTATTACTAGTGGTACAGAAATAGATTCAGAAGCAGAAAAATATGCAGTAGAATATCATTACATCTTCATATGAATTAACATAAAAAAGGGTTTGATTCATGTCTATGCAGGCTTTTGTCAATCAGCATTATTCATGTATTGGTGAGGAGAGCACAGGGCAGAATATTTCAGGGAGCAATGAAAGCGTTACTGCCTGTTTAAACACTGTGTTTTCTGAAAAGCTATCTTTTCCCCTCTGCTTGTTTATGGGTAACCATTTTTATAAGATTTTGAATTTGTTTTTTTGAGGTAAATATTAAGAAAGGGAACACGACAATGCTATTAATTTTTAAAGGAAACCAAGCATTAGAAAACATTTATGTCAGGAACAGCTTTGAAAAGGAACAGAGGCTAATTTATTTTAATTATGCCTGGGAATTTTCTTTCAATACATTCATCTAAACACAGGTGTTAATTCGATTTGCTGTTTCTCCCCAAATCCATCTCTCAGTCTTTTTCTATGCTCTCTGGTAATAATAGTATACCCCTCTTCAGCAGAAGTCCAAAAATATTTATTTTCTTTTTAATGTCTTCCTTTAAGAATGCCTCAAAAAATGGGGCAGCTCATCAAAGCAAATCTGGGGGGTCAGTGGATTATAAATATGGCTATTTGCTCAATCAAAAAGAAGTTAAGTCAAAGAAGTATATGGGCATGCTGTTGCACATCAGCATTCTGCAGCTGAGTGTCTCAGACTTGAGGAATATAGATTGAACAAAGTTAAGAACATGTCTACCTTGTATTTATAGATTTTCTCCTTAGATTACAAGCTGAGTCAGGGAATACACGGCTATAAAGAACACTGATTTTAGCACTGGAAACAGTAGTATCAATGATGAGACCGAGAATACACATACGTGGGTGTGTATGTATATGACTGTACATTTGTTTTCAAATGAAGAAGAGAAACAAGAATCCTCCCTGATGGAAAGTCTATTAGACCAGTAGGTGTCATTCTTGTTCCACGTTTCCCATTGGCCATATTTCAAACAGCTGGTCAACAGGGAGATTCTGCAAAATTTAAGTTTTTATACCCCTAACATTTTATGTCTGGTAGTTTTATTACGTGCACTATTGTCCACTAGGGATCCTATTGCAATACATATTTTCTTTCAGCCCACAGGTTATTATTGTTCTGAGTTCTATGGTTAAAAGTCACCACCTTACTTGGCATTGCTGTTTTTATGAATTCCTTAAAACAAAAAATGTGATAATAAAGAGTAGTTATGCCTTGCCAGAGGCATTAGTGTTATGATTTGTGCATGAAATATTAAGTGCCTGTGGGTTAAACAGTTTATTTTTAAAAAATAACGGTTAACATGATTTACCTCAAACTAGTGTTTGAGTAATTCAATTAAAAAAAATTGATCAGTATTTCAAGATGCTTACTCAGAACTTCTACATATTATTTGGTAAGTAAATACAGATTTTTTAGGGACTTTAACATGCTATACCATAATATTTAAACCTTTATCAAGCTATTTTAAAAACAAGGTTTTGCCCCTTGATTTTCTTTAATGTTTTAATAGGATTTTCTGCTCTACCATTCAGCCTATTTAAAACCAGTATCCAGGTATTTGAAGGTTTCACCACTGCTTTCATTTCCATTTAGTTTACTTGGTATACACCTAAGGTTCAATAACATCCCCTCTTTAATCCAGGACAAAATAACGAACTGGATTACCAATGTCTGCAGTGGAATCAGACAAACATGACCAGGCACTAAAATGGCATCACAAGTATAACAAACATATCCTGTATTATATTGACAAAAGCTGCATGCTGCTTAAGGTGTGTTTGTGATACATTAATGACGTTTTTCTAAGCAAAATCACATCAGTATTTTACCTGGGTGAGACAATCCACTTACGTATGTTCTGTTTACAGCCTGTCGTGACATCCTTTGAAGTTTAAATTATGTACTTGACATTCATAAATAATAGCATAAACATACATCTTATAACATCTAGCAAAACGAAGAACATGCAGTTTAGCTCGATAGTTACCTGACCATTTTTGTAGCTTTGGATGCATGGTCGTTAAGTTGCTACAAGTATTCAAACTGAAATATGTTTTTGTATATACTCTTGCTCTTCACTGCTCCAGAAGAGGATAGCTATTAGCCATGGAATATCAAGGGTAGCTTAAGCAGGGAGCACAGAAAGGTAAGAGGGTAAATAAAGCTCAAAACCTGCTCCTTCAAAGCTATTACTCTCATTTAGAGCTACTGTCTGCTTTTCAAAACTGTAGTGATATAAAGCTATTTGGAAAACAAAATTCTGTGTAATACTAGGAGGTAAAGGTATTGAACAGCCTGGATTGCAATTCTATTGTTTTATCGGAAAGAGTTACCACAGAGAAAGATATCAAGATTTGTTTGTTATTGTTAGAGAAATGAACGTCATTAGAGTAAGCAAGAAAAGAATGAATTCTACACCACCACTGACCTTTGTTATCAGGATTAAAACACTACATTAGGACGGAGAAGGGAAATTCAAACTATGGTCACTTAGCTTTGTCTATTCTCTGCCATGTTTATGTTAGTTATTTTTACTGCAATCTACACAACTCAACAGGAAAACAAACCCATTCATATTCTGAGTGATCTTCAACAGACATTTTAAAGCACTATTTTCAAGTGTGTTAAAAAAGGGGGTCCAGAATAGACCTTTGGTCCCTCCTTATGAACAGCTATCTGGTCATTAAGATTTTTCTACAAACAAAACAACATCCTTTAGAGAACCATTCATGGGATTCCATTTTGTGAGTGTACTTTCAAATAAATGGTGTACTTCAGCCATAAAAGATACAGTTTTTGTAATTGCTGTCTTTTCTTAATGACAGAGATACCACTTCAAAACAAGGAACTCAAACCTGAAACACTGGCCCTAGGTAATTGCGCCACACATCTATGCAAACTTAATACAGATCGTACGTCCATGGTGGTGTCTTATTTGCACTTCTTCTTACTTGGATCATGTTACTTTGTCGTTTGCCTTCAGGACATTCGCACCGAGTAAAGGCTTTCTGTGGGAGAGATACACTTCATAAGTATAGGTGGGCTTCTCCTTGGTGTAAATGTATCCGTAGCTGCAACTTCATGCCTGTCATGTATTCTAACACAAAATACACCAACTTTCCTGTTCACTCACTATGTTTAGAGCAAATTTTTTTCACTCACAGTGATGCAATGTGCTTCCAAGAAAGCAATGCATGACAAAGGGAGTGCCACGTTTTTGTCTGTTTCTCTTACCAGCTAGCTGCAGTATTTCAAGTTGGAGTGTGAGGCAACCCATGAAGTAATTTGCATTCATTTTGTTCCTATGAGGTGTTCTGATGCTATACACTTCTGTGTTCTCCCAATGTGGGTGAGAAACATGCAATGCAGACCTCTAAATTAGTGCTAAAACCTGTGCAAGTCCAAGCATTATATGCTCACTCGTTTATAAAACTGGATTACTGTAAGATAATTTCTTACAGACTTAGCCAAAGGAAGCAGGGATCCAGGTATAATCTCATGTCTGAGCTGGTGGAGAAAGTTACCTCAACTACTGACCTATCTGGTCTGAATCATTGTTGGTTTGTGATGGTATGTATAAAAGTTTGCTGTCAGCTCACATTTGCTCTTCTAAAGACACATATATTCAGATGGCTTTTCCCATGGGTACTTATCTGGATAAACCATATTCATCTCTGTGATACTCGAAATTTTCTCGGCATTAAATAATTAAAGAAAGTTTTGTGCTACATTTAGTATGGCCAAGCAGAGCGTACTGTGGGCAGCTGTTAGGCTGAACTGTTTGCTTCATACTATCCAACATAGTTAGAGGTTATAATCTTTCTATTTGCTGTAATACATTTAATTTTTACTCCAAAAGGAATTAAGTTAGAGTTAAATTTTAATAAGATACAGACCTACTGTCTGTCTAAAATACGGTGGACAGTCTTGAGTGTAAACCTGCGTGTACAAACATTAGTAAAAAGTAGTTATTGGCACTTTTTGTGAACCTCTTTTGACGAACCACGATTTTATGAGAATTTTAGAAGAGATATCTTGGAGGCAGGTGCAGAAAAGGCAACAGAAGGTTGATGGTTTGCCATGGATGGAGATAGAAGGCAACTGTCTGTTGGGAAAGGTAGTCTAATTCTGTCTTTCAACAACTCCTAAAAATGGAAACATTGCTGGAAACCAGACCACTCTGGATACATATCCTTATATTGACTACATTTCACAATAGATCATATACTCCAAATTTTACATACTCTAAACACTACGTGTTGTCATCTGTAGGGCAATATATAAACTTAGAAGCAAAAGAATGAAAGGAGCCACCTGACAAATTTCAGATGTTTGTGTCCTTTTAGTAACATAAAGTAGTATCTCCATTGCATCTAGTAACACCTCTAAAAATAGATTTTCATATTTGAAGATGCAAAACCAGGCATGTTTTGTTTCTGACATTTAGAGACTTAACTGGTAAATGTATGCTTTCCTTAATTTCATCTTTTTTTTTTTTTCTTGCAGCTTTTGTTTGACTTCAAACTCCATCTCTTCAAATTCCTCTGTTGACTCTCTGCCTTTGCTTTGTTTAGAATTTAGTTGCTGAAGTTTGGTCTCCACTTCTCATTCAGAATGAGACCGTAGTTGAGAAAGGCCAACTACCAGCAATCCCTGTCAGAGCTTTTCAGCCTCTACCTCCAGTTCCTTTTGCTATGTGGCATTGAATTAGGATGTGGGTAGTGGTTCAGCAACTGTCATATCAGTGTAATCATGTTCATTTTGCTGGATCTGCAACAAGGTAGAAGCAAGTATGGGAAAATATAGACTGCTTATGTCTGTCTAAACGAAAATATATTTGATATGTCATAGTACTTGCACGAAGCCAGAGGTGGGAAAGAGGAAATGCAAAAATGTGTTATAGTAGCTCATTGGGGCTGTATCAGGAAATGTAATGCAAAATAAAGGTAAAACACAACAGAGCATACAATACCTCTTAATACTGAAAGGATCTACAGTAGTCCTATAGTCTCTAATTATCAACACTGTACTGACACATGAAATAATCAATTAAAAACATTCAGTTTTTGAGCTACTTGCAGTGAATTTTCAACTGCTAGCAGAAACTATAACAGTCTCATAAGGGGTCCTTACATTTAATCTCCATTGAAATCAGAGTGACAAACTGTGGTGCACTGAACCACGTGTTAAGTAAGGCAATAAAGCCTAAATTACTGAACTAGCTGCTGCTAATCCCTGTCAAGATTAGTGGTGTGGTCGTTGATGTAGTAGACTTATATACCACCTTCCATAACCACAACTGAACTTGAATGACTAGGTCTTTAGATATTCTTTAGGGGCAGCTTTAGTCCAGTCCTGGGTCTGACCTGTCTCTCTTGTGAGGACAAACTGAGAGACCTGTGACTGTTCAGCCTAGAGAAGAGAAAGCTCAGTGGGATTTTATCCACATATACAAACACTTGAAGAGAGGATGCTAAGAAAATGAAGCCAGACTGTTTTCAGTGGTGCCCAGTGACAGGACAAGAGGCCATGGGCACAAGCTGAAATACAGGAGGGTCCATCTGAACATCAGGAAACGCTTTTTCCCCATGAGGGTGACTGAGCAGTGGCACAGGTTGCCCAGTGGCACAGGTTGTGGACTGCCCTTCCTTGGAGATATTCAAAAGCCATCTGGACATGGTTTTAGTCAAATGCCTCTAGGTGGCCCTGCTTGAGCAGTGAGGTTGGACCAAAAGAACTCCAGAGGTCTCTTCCAACCTCAACCATTCTGTGATGCCGTAATTTACCTATGAAATTTTATCTTATCAATAATTTCTCTTAGTGGTGAGAACAGAAACCAATGGGAGTTTAAGATGAAAGCTTAAAAAAGCCCATCTATCTTACTGATTATGGTACAATTTTAGGGATATTCGTATTGATATACAAAACTGATCAATTCTAGTTTGAGTTTTGATGTGTGACCAGTCTGGCTAGTGGCCAACTTTCTTCTTATTTGAAAGTACTGTTCTGCTTTATGCAATATGTAAGTGTTGACTAGTTACAAAGTGATCAGCGCCGTTCTGTCTCTAATCTGCTCCTACGCTGTCTAAAAACCAGTCTGTATGGGTGGTGAAAAAACTGTTTTCAGGGCCTACAGATGCACTAAAAGTGACATGGTCATAGAAACAACTTTGTTGGCTTTATAGAGAGTTGGTTTTATCTCTGGATGGTCATATGGCTGACGCATGGCCAGAATGCTGACCATGCTTTGTCTAGCCTACAAATAGATGGACCATGAAAGGCAACCCAGTACCTTCTGTGTACCTTACAGTATATACAAAGAAGTACTTGCCAGTCAAAATCTACCAGGCATCTTATGGCTTACCCGTCACGTTAAAGAAAACATATGTCCAGAAAGTGTAGTTACCTGCAATTTAGAAGACATGCTAAGTTTGTGGTTTGTTATTTTTATATTTAATATATGAAGACAGAAATGCTGTTTTCTTTCACCCTACTGATGGAAATTACTGGACTGGCTCATTCCTAGATACATAGGTTACTTAAGAAGAATTGTGGTGTAACTTGCACCAGTGGATATACAGTAGTTAACAATTCTAAGAACAAAATCCATCAGGAAGATACATCCTTCAGCTTAACTGACAAGTTTCTTCTGTAGCAGCTCAATGCACTAAATCAATCATATTTGTTTGATGCAGGGAAAATTAGAAGAAAAAATAGTTTCTTCCTATATATTTATATTTTATACTCTATAAAGCTTTTTAATTTCCTTGGAAATGTTCATTGCTATGGTATTAGAACTGAAGGCTAATAATGAAAAATTTAGAGTTTTGCCAGCAAGTCACTGCTGCAGAAAACTCTGGATTATTGTACTCCATGACGGCAGCGTCTCACCATTGCTCATTTTAGATCAGTAAAAGGTATTTTGGAATATTAGACAATTAACAACTTTACACAATTCAGTATACTTAATCTAATAGCTACTGTGTTTAGCTGAGTGCTCATGAAAAGTTTACAATTTCATCTTTTCTTTCCCTCTTCAAAGAATAATTTGTATAAAGGTGGTACATCATTTTGAGCATCTTTATTAAGTATGTTCTGCAGTAATATATTAGCAAAACTTCTAACAAACAAAAAATATTAATGAGATAGATTTTTACAGGCTTTATAATGTATTTGAGGCTCACTTTTCTTGTCAGCCAGGAAAAAATAATCTTTTCCTTCATAAAATTTCAGTCATATTTTGAGAAACCTGAAAAATAAAAGCTACTCAGGTGTGATTTTATGTTAGCATATTCTCTTTTACAGCATACCTCTAGGCCACATTTAGCAGGCAAGAAAACCTGTCGAGAAGATAAAGAAAGACAATACATTTTACATACTAAAAGGCTTTGTGGTGAAGAGGGAAACACAATGACCTTGTCGTTTTAATGGACTACTCCACACAGATCCTAAACAAGTACAATCATACAGGCCCTGAAAGTGTGCAATGTAGGCACTCAATAGTTGCAGCACTTAACGCTACTAATTTACAGGTTGCTTAATTCTTTCAAACTACAGAATCACAGAATTTTTGAGCTTGGAAGGCACCTCAGGAGATCATTTGGTCCAATGCCCCTGCTCAAAACAGGGTCAGCCAGAGCAGGTTGCTCAGGGCTGTGTCTTACCAGGTTCTTAATATCTCCAAGAATAGAGATTCCAAAACCTCTCTGGGCAACCTGTTCCCATGTTCAACCACTCTCATGCTAAACAAAGTGTTTTCTTACGTTCAGATGGCATCTCCTGTGTTTCTGTTTATGCCAATTGCCCACTTTCCCCACTATTTACATTGATAAGACCCCTCTGATCCTCCTCTTCTCCAGGCTAACAGTCTCAGCTCTTTCAGCCTCTCCTTGTATGTTAGATGCTCCAAAATCTTTATTCTCCTACTGGTCCTTCACTGGATTTGCTCCAATATGCGCATGTCTGTTTTACACTGGGGAACCCCGAGGCAGGCACAGCAGTTCAGGATGTAAAGTACAAGTCACATAATTCATTAATATAATGTACTGCTACACTGTAACTGCACAAGGCCTTTTTAATCAACTTTCCTATAAATAACCTTCTGTTGTTTGGAAAAAATGTAGGAAATGGAGTGCCAAAGAACTCCTAAAATCTTCTTGGTCCAAAGTAACTCCTGAGGGAGTTTTTCATGTATATATATATATATATGAATATACATATATATACACACACATATACACATATTTTATATATATAAAATAGATAAAAAATATAATATGATATATATTATATATATTATACATCATATATATAATATATATCATATATATAATATATATCATATATTATATATATGTGATATATATATATTTTCAGATTTCAGAGGAAACAAATATATGACCCAATAGGAACTATTTAGCATGAGATTTCCCACCACAGCATGAGTCACATATATGGCATAAAAATAAAGCAAGGAGACTCTTATTGGCAACAAGTTTCCTAGCAAAGTGTCAGCTAGGAGCACATTATCATCCCCCATGAGATACTGAGGCTATGTCAGTATGACCAACAGCACCAATGAGTAAGTATGGATGTGCAAAGCAAAACAACCAGTGGGCTTAGCATTACATTTCCAGGGTTTTACACTTTGAACTAGTTCTAGCCTGGCCTTCATTAACTGAATGATGATTTGCTTCAGGAAAGCATTAAGCTTGTTACTGAAGTGGACTTCAAGTTTAGTTTCATCCTAAGAATCCATTTCTTGTGTCTCAAGACAGTTTGCAACGTGAACCAAAGCAAAGTAAGTAGAGATGACTCAGATATTCACTTCAAAGGTGTACTCTGATCCAATTTAAAACACTTAATATGAACACACTTCAACTCCCAGTCAACTGTTCAACTGTAAAGACCCAAGGAAGAGAAGTCTAGGTCACTTACTGACCTCTTCTCTTTGAAATTCAGCTTGTAAGACAGTCTGAGAGATAATTGATTTCTGATGCACCATTCACTGTTTGTTGTGACCAATAATAAAGGTAAGGTAGCTTAGCGGGAAATGCAGAACTTCTGTGTTGCTGGTATTCATTCTTTCTGGCACAGTGTTGAATTATTGATGTTTCAGACAGAAAGTTTATTTGAAGCGAATGAACAGCCACATCAACTGCCATTAGCAGTTAACTGACTAGAAATTCACATAAAGGAACTGCATATTCAGTGACTTTTCCAAGCCAGTAATGTAACTTCTAAAGTATTTTTTTTTTTTAAATCTGAGTCCTTATTGAAAAGCCACTCAAGTAATGGGTGACTCTCCACTGACTTCAGTGTGGTTTGCATCAGTCCTAACTTTCCACACTTGTTCTGCAGATGCATTATATAGGAGCAGAAATATTGCAAATATCAACAAGAATTTATAGAAGCAGGAATAAGCAAGGTTGAAGAACTCCAGACAAATCAGCACAATAAATTAGACTTTTTGTTTGTTTCTAAACAAGTAGACAATTTGATATGCTAGGATACACAGCTACATAATGAAAGCAGTAAGAAAGCCAGGACTGTACACAGCAGAAGTGATATTTATTTACTCGCTTGCTCATGATATCATGAAACTAATATATAAAAAAAAAGGCATTTGCTTTATTAGTTAACTTTTTGGTTAGAAGATTTTCAGTAAGCTGTACTTCTATAGTCAATGTGCAGCAACAGTAAATAATTGGTCTTTTTCAATGATAAAGTGCCATATAAATATATTTTCATTTAATTAGGGAACTCTGAATTCTGAGATTAGTCAGGATACAAATATTTTTAAAAATGCAAATATTCAGGTATTTGGTATTTTAAGCCTAACACAAATTCTTAGTCAATTTCTGTCATCGAATTTTATTTGAAATTTGATAACTTCTAAGGCATTAATAGTTATTTTATAGTATCTATATTTACCATTATATTCAGCAATTTCCTCACACAGCACAATTTGGAAAGGATGAGCTCACTGTTAGAGGTGAAAGTGTAAGGACATGGGAAAAGCAGATAATTGGTCAGGTTGTTACGGTATTACTTAAAGTAATATAATATTAAGTCATTATAGAGCAGTTGGATATCTCATAAAAATATACTCAAAGAACAAAATGGAGAGATAAGGAGAAAGGTAACAAAGACCATGCCTGTGATCAGCCAAGATGACGTCTTCATGAATGTAAGGTTTGGAAGGTCATGTGTCCTTCCCAAAATATTATTCTTAGGGCCTGACGAGAATGGTACAACTGTGAATGCAAACAATATTGTAAATAAAATCTTCTATACCTATAGAAACTGCTGAAATCCTTTCCAGCTTCCAAAAATAATTTTTTTTCGGGATGATGATTTCATAGATATATGTGCATTAACACACCTACTGTCTGGAATCATGTTGCATTTTATTAAAATATCAATATATGCACTATAAACACCAAAGTCTGAAATTCTTTTTCTTATCACTTAATGAAGCCAAGGGAGCTCCTGTTCTTATGTGCCATCTGAAAGAGATTTCTCAAAATTTGTTCTTCTCCAAAGTGTCATGACTCCTGGCATCAATATCAGATATGAATTTTGACTTTATCACAGAAAGTTTTCTTCTTTTCTTTTTTTAAATCAGTTCTTATTGTTTCTCCCAGAAGCTGAATACCATGGATGTGGCCATCTAATAACAGCAGTGAATGGCCACAGCATTCTGAGGCTAAAGTGGCATCCCCATAGAGCGCTTCACGGTTACTATTAGCAGAGTAGGCATTATTGAATCTATAGCTCCCTGACCTTGTTGTAAACAACAAATTACATTTTTTTTTCTGCATTCCTTCAAGCCTTTTACTTCCTGTCCCACCCCTCTGACATTTCTTTTACAGAATTTTCTGTGAGAGTGAGTTAAAGGACCCTCCAACTCATTTCAATTACTACATCTGGAAAATGGTACTGATATCGTCAACTTGTTGCATAATGATACTTGGAGAATTAAAGTACTATAAAAATGAAAAATATAATGTTACTACCTTCTATTTTTGTTTCCACTAGAATGGTGGTTTAATTCTGAATATACCAGTTTTAAACCCACAACTTTAAAAAACATATGCCAGCTCTTTCACAGCAGTAACATTTACTAGAATACCTAGATTTCAAATATGCTTACCCATGAAGGCAGTTATTTTATATGTTTACTCTTTTATTACAATAGCTTAATTGGAAGTTTGCTCATCAGGCTATGGAAAGTTTAATTAAACTCAATGAAGAAAACACTGAGAGAAAAAAAAAAAAGCAAGCTCTTAAATGTGCTATTTTTGTTCTGATTTTACAATGATATTTTTCTCCCTGATTGTCCTATCTCATATTAATAAACAAAACAATAAAAACCCACCTCCAGATTCTGCTAATTTAAAAATTGGCAGCTTTCAGGCTTATTTTGTATTCTCAGCCTGGCTTGAGTTTTTTAGCATCTCCAAGGGAGCCTAGAGGGACTTTTTTCATTGGAATTTATATCCCAGGCACAAGAAAAATATCATTTATTCATTGCTATTATTTTGTAATTGAGGAGGGGGATTGTTTGCTCACTGCAGCATTCGTATCACCTTCACCAAAATTAATGGGAATATGCTCGTGCATCAACACAAAAACAGGGGGATATGCCCACCTTTTTAAGTAGAAGAGATGACACATTCTAAGATGATGTTACACTTATCAACTAAAATGCTGTCTTACAAATGGAATATAGAAATGAAAGAAATAAGCTAATGGTGCAGGATGTAGGCACTGACCTGGAGGTATTCTGCCTTGTGTAAACCCTTTCCTCTTGTTGAGTATTTATCCACACAGTGAGTTAATCTTCCACTCAGAGAGGGTACATGCAGGGCACGAATGCTGAAGTTTTGCTTAGTCACCATGCTGAGAGAACTGTTTAACCTTTTCTAGTGTTATAGTTTCTGCACCAGTGTTTTTCCACCAAGAGCAAAACCAGCTTGACCACAGACTTTATCCATCTTTAAATATGGGGTGCACTTTACCACTTCCATGGCATCCACAGACACTTTGCAAAAATACTTGGACCAGGGTTAGGCAAACAAAGTATCTTTTCAATCTATAGGTTGCATGGAGAGGGTTTTCTTTTCCAATTATCGTAGAATCATAGAATCGTAGAATGTCCTGAGTTGGAAGGGACCCACAAGGATCATCGAGTCCAACTGCTGTCCCTGCATATGACAACTCCACAGTTCACACCATGTGTCTGAGGGTGCTGTCCAGTCTCTTCTTGAACACTGTCAGGCTTGGAGCCGTGACACCTCCCTGGGGAGCCTGTTCCAGTGCTCCACCACCCTCTGGGTGAGGAGCCTTTTCCTAATGTCCAACCTAAACCTGCCCTGGCACATCTTCCTGCCATTTCCTCTGGTTCTGTCATTGGTCGCTAAAGAGAAAATACTGGCATCTGCTCCTCCTCCTCCGCTCGTGAGGAAGCTGTAGACTGTGATGAGGTCTCCTCGTAGGCTTCTCTTCTCCAGGCTGAACAAACTAAGTGACTTTAGCCACTCCTCATATGGCTTCCTCTCCAGACTCTTCACCAACTTAGTAGCCCTCTTCTGGACACTCTCTAGTAGCTTTGCATCTTTTTTATCCTGTGGTACCCAGAACTGCACACAGTGCTCCAGGTGAGGCTGCACCAGTGCAAAGCAGAGCAGGACAATCACCTCCCTCGCCTGGCTGGCAATGCTGTACTCGATGCACCCAGAACATGGTTGGCCCTCTTGGCTGCCAGGCACACTGTTAGCTCATGTTCAACTTGCTGTCAACCAGAACCCCTAGATCCCTCTCTGCAGAGCTGCTTTCCAGCATCTTGCTCCCCAGTCTGTATGTATAGCTAGGGTTGCTATGTCCCAGGTGCAAAATCCGGCACTTGCCCTTGTTGAACTTCATGTGGTTGGCGATTGCTCAGTTCTCCAATTTGTCCAGTTCCCTCTGCAGGGCGTCTCTGCCCTCGAGAGTGTTGACAGCTCCTCCCAATTTTGTGTCATCAGCAAACCTATGAAGCAATCCCTCAAGTCCTGAGTCTAAGTCATTCATGAAGACATTGACGAGTGGCCACCCTAAGATAGATCACTGTGGAACCCGCTAGCGACTGGTTGCCATCCCAACATAACCCCAGTTACTAGAATCTTTTGGGCCTGGCCCGTCAGCCAATTGCTCACCCACTGTATTGTGTATATCCAGTTGTATGCTGGACATTTTGTCCAGGAGAATACTGTGAGAGACTGTATCAAAGGCTTTGCTGAAATCCAAAAAGATCACATGGACAGGCTTCCTTTGGTCAACTCAGTGGGTAACCTTGTCGTAGAATGGAATTAAGTTTGTCAAGCAAGACTTTCCCCTCATGAATCCGTGCTGGCTGGGACCAATGACTGCATTGTGTTCAGATGTTTTTCAACAACTCCCAGAACAATCTCCTCCATGATTTTGCCAGGATTAAATGATTTCTTCTATTGTTCTTCTGGAATACAGAAATTATTATTTGTTGGTTGTATACTTAAAAAAACCCAAAAAACCTAAAAAAACCAAAGTGACTGTAGAATACACATACTAAGAAGAAATACTGGAAGATATTCTTATCTCAGTTTGGGCCAGTAGCAGAGTTGGATTTACACTGTCATGAGACTAGAACTTGAGTCATCTTTCACAAAAAAAGAGGACACTATCCTAAATTTTCTGTTAGCAGACTGTAGATAATTCTCAGACAGCTACAGCCTGCAGACCATGTGCTCCTTCCTCTGCCTGCCTTGCAGCAACATGTAAAAACCTGGAGAGAAGTTAGGGATTAATTTAACCGCCTGAGCTGCAGGGAGAATGGTCCACACCATGGGATAGATAAAAACAACAAATAACTATGTCACACTGATTCTTTAAGCCGGGCTGTCTAAAAGGTAAAGAATAAGCCCTCCTGAGAAGCAGAGAAGTCAAAAGGAAAAAAACCTGAAAAACTAGAATAGAAATGGCTTCAGAACATAGGGAACAAAAACCCGAGGAGTTGATTGTCCAGAAAACAGTATATTTACATTAATTTCAGCATTCACCCTCTTTATGTTCAACTACATTGAAGCAGTAGAAAATACAGTAAAGTAGTAGAGACACTAGAGGTGAGATTTGACTTTATTCATACTGGTGTAAATTGATTTCAGTGAAAAAAAAAGAGTTTTATGATGATGTACTAAGAGAACCGTCAGTCATATTTTTCAAAAATACATATCTCTTATCTAACATTTTCAAAGAGGCAATTTTTTGTACAAGCAGAAAGCACGAAAATGCTGCTGGCACATCCAGTATGAGATATAGCAAAGACCTCCAAAGTTTAGGAAATTTAAGAAAAAATGACAAACTAAAAAGGTGCCAGAATTTGCAATAACATTCCAGTGAGAATCATAACAGAGAAAAACAATGAATGTTTAAAAAAGACAAAAATATTTTATATGTTGACTTTAGCATGGAACTGGATTTGAGTATCCTTTAGTCTTTGGAACTGGAAAAAGAGGGTGAAAAAGGAAAAGGTCCCTGGAGAAGTCATGGGAATGTGTGAGAGAGGAACTGGGAGGCCAAGCGTGCTCACTCTGAAAGCAGACATTGCTCTGCTTACAAAAAGGTCCTGTGTATATCTGTGCCACCCTGGAGACTGGAGCCCCTATGTTTGTCAAAAAGGTAAAAAAAAAAAACTTGAAGGGAATTTGCTTCACTTATTTTCACTCTGTCTTCCTGGAGAATTCAAGATCAAGAAGAAATGAAAATGCAGCTTCTCAAATCAGCATAAATCTTTGTTCCAAGGAAAAATAAGATAAAATTTAAAAGCTTTTTGTTACAGCAGTGTTTCTTGAACTTCCATGATTTGATCATTCAAAATAGCTAAGAAACACATGAATAGGAGAAAACAACTTAGTCAGCCTCGACTGCAAACATGTTTGTTTTGTAAGTAGGGGCAAGAAACATGAAGAAGTTACTGGCTTTCCTATAGTATCTAAGCAGAGAAATGCTCACATTAGTCTTGCTTTGGGTTCAGAGGACAGAAAAATAGACTCCTGTGTCGAGAGTCTGAGTGAAACATTTTTTCAATGGCACCTGAATAAATTTAAAGTAGCTTTCTCATGATGGAATTATAGTGCCACAACAGGATCATAAATTAATCTGAGCCATGAAGTCAATTTCTCCAAACATTTTCCTAGTGGTGCGCTCTCCATAGAAGACCACAAGAGGCTTTACCCTCAAAAAGACATCTTTTATTAAAACGTAAATTAGAATATTTCACTTTTCGCAGGGGGAAAGAACAAACAAACAAACAAAGGGGGTAAGCCAGAATAGAAATGAAGCATTTACACAAAAATCTGCTTTTGGGCACTGTGTCCATGCAAGGAAGTTCCTTGTTTTAGTACTTTCAGTGAACTTCAGCAATCTCTAGTCTCATCCCTAGGAAATATTTCTGTCACTACAAATGCATGGCCCTGTCTGTCTGTCCCCTGCTCCTCTCACTGGACCTTCCCAAACCCCCAGCTTCGTTGACCTCTTTCTTGCTTGTTTCTTCTGTGTTGCACCTTGCAGTCTCAAAGCAGCTGTGCCTTGGGTAGAGCAATTGCACTACAGCAGTGGTGTGACTGGGAAAGAAAAGACTTCTGTTCTCTGCATGGATATTGGTGAGCAACTCCTTATGTCTTCCTAGTGTCTTTCATTTAAAAAGGAACACACCAAGATACTGAGAACAAACCAATTAAAAAAAAACCCAAACAGTTTGGCATAGTGATATTCTAAATTCTTTCCTCTGGATGTGAAATGCAGGGTAGGAACTGTCTTGGTAGTTTGTCAGAATGGTAAATTATTGCCAACAGTTTTGTTGGAGAGTTTAGTAAGAATGTCAGTCATCCACCAGGATCCATTGCCCTCCATTGTACAAAGAATGAGCTCAGAGCTGGTCTGTGTCTCAAAGAATTGATAAACTATGCTTACGACAAGTGATATCAGTGGAGACAGATGGACAGGTGAATAAAACCTGGCAAAGTAACAAAACTAACCAGTAGGTTTGTAGTTATTTCAACATATGCAATATTGTCAAGTGTGGAAAAGTATCTTCTTGTGAAAGATTTCATTGCCTTTATTCTCCTATTTTTCAAACTTCCAATGAAGAGATTTATTTTACGGTCCTGCAATCCAGATCAAGCAAATAATCTTGAGGCAATGTAGTTCTCACACAGCTGAGAAAGCTCTATAAAATGCTATGAAACAGTTGCAAAAATAGTCACATAACTGCCTTACTTAAACTCGTCACCTGTATGGTATAAAGATGCATTTATGTGCACAAAAAACCAGCTCATCAGCAAAAGGGAGCATACGTTTCCAAAGCTAGAAAAAGAAATCAAGAGAGGGCACTTCTTAAGCTGTGATAACTGTTCCTGCTTTCATCTCTGCTTATGGATTTCTTGTTGGGAGCACAGGGCAAGGAGAAGGAATGTGCAGGAGGTTCAGGATTCATGCAGTCAGTATTTTGCAGCCAGGAAGCAGAAGAAACCAAAACAGAAGTAATTGCCCATAGACAATTGACATCTGATTTAACTGACATGTAGAGAGCATCAGTGACCAGAAGTGCTAGCAAGCAGGATATGCAAACAGGGCCTTAGCACTTAGCCGCGGGCATGCAAGGCTTTCAGTGCAATTAGCATGGTGATGCAATACAGGACCTAGGCATCAGCACTGTCTGGAACAACTGTCTCTGTCCTGTCAGAGGCCTTGACCCAAAAAGGAGGGAGGACAATGTTATCCATGTTTCAGGCTTTAGGAACTGCTGAGTGTTCTTCTCTAATACTTGGGGGAGATATCTTGGGAAGATATGCTCTAGTTGAGTTGCTGAACCACAAGATGAAGGGATTGCAGAAAGATGTAAGAAAGTCATGTGGCATCAGGGATTTCAAGTGATGGAGAAGCTCTTATGGACATGCTTTTATCCCACTGGTTGCCTCCTTGAGGAACAAGGCCTGCTGGGAAGTGGCAGCAGTCAGCAAAGCAGAACAAGGGCATATCTGCCAACAGCCTTGCTAACCTAGCAAGTAGGACCTTAAACTGTTTTTTTTTGGGGGGGGGTTGGAGATCAAAGCAAAAAGAGAAAGGAAGGAACAGACAATTGCATCTTGAACAGGAGTCAGCAATGTGACCTTGAAGCAATGAAGTCTAACTGCATACTGGGCCATATTAGCAAAGTGCAACCAGTTGTTCAAAGGAGATGATTATCCATAGGTACTTGGCTCTTCTGAGACGGCATGTGGAGAACTGTGAGCAGTTTTGTATTTCCCTGTACAAGAAAGTCCCCCAGCAAAGGAATATCAAGATGCTTAAAGAGCATGTGTGAGAGGAGGCCAAGGAAGCTGACTTTGTTCAACTAGAAGGCGGCTAAGGGATTTAATGCTATCTTCAACAACCTGACAGGTGGTTAAGTAAATGACAGAGACAGATTCTTCTTGAACATTGTGAGAGAACAGAAGGTTGTGGAGATGCATTGCAGCAAGGTAAATTCCATGTCGTCGTGAGGAAAACTTTTTTGCCACGAAGGTGATCAAACACTGGAACTTGTTGCCTGGGAAAGTTGCTAAACTACCCTTGGTGAAGTCTGAAATTTGAGGAGGTTCTGAACAAGCTGATCTGAATTCAGTCCTGTTTGGGGCATAGATTTGATCCCCAGTGTCTGTTCCAACATTTTATTTTGCATTAAACCCTCACGGAATTAAAATCAGAAAGGCTCAGCCTGTTGTGTGAAAGAAGACAATTTCCTTCTTTCTACTTCTGCTCATAGTACCTGTTTGCAATTTTCTATTGCCTGATGCTCAAACTTGAAATAAAATATTTTGAAAAATTAACAATTTTGTTCAAACCTAATTAAAAATACTGTGGAGGGGAGAAGGGAACAAGAAAAATGTAGGAGTTGAAGAAGTATCCTAATGCTTTCATACTTAAACACAGATAAAACTGTCCTAAAAGTAGCTTTAATTCATTATGAATTTTGTGTTAGACATTTGAAAAAATCTACATCTATGCCCTTCTGAGCTGCAGCAATGAAGGAACTGATTTCATAGTTGCCATGACCACACATGGTATTAAGTAGAGACAGTAATATTTTTTAAATGTGCTCCTGAAATCACATCACTTTGACTCCTCCTTTTATTGTTTCCTATATTACTTTTCTCATTCAGGGTTTATTTTAAGTTATTCTGAGCCCTTGTTGGATATTTTATATATTTGATAGGCTATTTTCCTGCTTCAATTATTTTTAGATTTTCTTGTACATTCCTACTGACCTCTTTCATTCTTTCAGTATTTATTGCTACGTGACGTGCACAACCTTCAAATGTACATTAATTTAGCTTTAAACACTTTCAATTTCCTTCCCCGCCTTTTCCTTCTATTATTCCTCCCAGCTTGTCCTGAGAATTTGAGCTTTCGGATGGTAATTTAGTTATATACTTCATGCAGATTCTTCAGTTTCAGTGTGCTATGCTTAGCCTAATTCTGCTCATTCCACTAACACTTAGAAGCACATCTATTCAAATAATCAGTCTTTTTTCTTATACGTTTTTCAAACTATAGGCAAGGGTTGCTCCTAAATGTAAATCCGCTTGAACATGAAACCAACTTTGTAAGGTACAAATGATGGTGTCCCTATCTCAGCTGCAAGCCTGAGTTCTATCATACAATTAATTATATAAATAATACTTGTTATATTGTTTGATTTGTAATCACACAGCCCTGCAACACAGTATTACCACTGGTAGTAACAGGCCATAATCTTTGTACTGAGTTTGCAGGGTTTCAGGAGTAGGACAACTGGTCTGCCTCAACTTTTTCTGACTTGGCTGCAGCTTTGTTTCACTTGATTTATCAGTAAGAGTGATTTCTCTAAAATACCGGGCGTAATGATCCGGACAGGAAGACCATTGTACGTCGAGAAGTAAGTGACCCACATAACGGTTAACCTGAATGGGCGCAGGCATGTGCTGTGCTATGCCATCACACATATATAGCATGGCTTCTAGGACTGTGCCATGCTGCACATCTCCCCTGGCTGCAGGAGGAACGTAGCCAGCTTATTGTAACAGAGGAGCATGTGGGCAGCTCCCACTCAGCTAACACACCACCTGTATGTCCTTGCCTTTATCTAGAAGTCCAGTAAGAAGTTCTCATGTGAACATTCTTTTTACTTGATGGTAAAAGTAACTAATAGAATTCCTTTATTTTGAGAAATTCCTGTAAGAGTTCAAATGACCAAAATGAGGTAACATTTCCATGGACAGGATGTTAACAGCATGCTGTGCCCTGGTTGGAGCCCACTTGATACCACACAACTTGGAATTCCCAGCATATGAAGGGATGTAAAACTATCTAGACTATCCTCTTTTTCTTTACAGTGTTAGATTCAGTAAAGACTATTTTAAGAGGTACTTTGCAAAAACTGTCTTTCTTACTTAGATCATAATAAACCAACACCCTCTGGAGGCAAGACACCAGAAGCTTATGGCTAATTTATCTTCCTTTTGTTTATCTTTGTGTATTACAATGACAATTTTACATAGACAGCTGTAACAAGCAGTTGCTTGATATAGAATGAGGTATTTATGGCTTTAACATGATGACATAAGAGAAGTGCAGGCTTGGCATAGCTGCAGAGACCTTCAGAAGTGGAGGCACTGAATGCAGAATAGGGAAGTAAAGGCATGGGGTGATAAGAGATGAAGTACAGGCTTGGAACTGGAAGCTTCACGAGGTATAAAAAAAACTTACCCATGGTCAGTAAAAGAAATGTAGATCTGGAGCTGGTAAAAAAAAAAAAATAAAAATTTAGAGGTAACAGAGAGAACAAAGAAATAATATCTAACACACCTAAAAGACACCATGTACAGTGAGTTGGGACCTGTGTAACCTGATCTAGGTGTATCTTCTTTGGAAGGTGAGTTGGACTAGATAATCTCTGGAAGTCGCTTCCAACTCCAACCATTCTGTGATTCTGTGATAGCATGGACCTACAAACCAATGAAGAAAGAGAAAGGTGTAAAAGTATATTACCAAACATACAAAACTGTCTCAAATTGGATCCTAGACTTAGGAAGAAAAAGCCATTGAGATCGTATTCCTCCTGGTGAAGTCTCCACGTGGGTGATGAATCCCATAAAACTCCACTGAAGATTGAAACACCAACCTTATGACCCGAAAGAGCAGGGGAAGGAACTGAGAAGTGTGTGTAGACTAATAGTAACTGAATTGTTATTCCTTCTTTTTCTGTAAAAACTAGATCTGGACTAATAATGATTAGACTCATAAGATTTCAGTTATACTAACAATTAATTCTTGTCTTTACTTATACATGAGGTATGCTTCCTCTTTGTCTGCAAACAAGGTTTTGAGTGCAACAGATGTATTCATTTTACCGATCTTGATTTCCAGTACAGTTTCTTTTCCAAAACTGGCTATGCATCAGTAAATTTGCACATCTTTTCATTGTGGACATGTTTTAGACAGCACCCACCATGTTTAAGCTATGTTTAAGATAAGTTAACGGGCAACATTTCAGGATTTTTGTTGTTCTTCTTCTTTATTTTAAGCATGTACTTAAGTGTGTCTGCTGCCACTGAGCTACATCACCTCTCCTCTCTCTAGGAATGTGAACAGTACCAAAACATACTTCCAAAATTGCAAAAGTGTGTTACAAAAAACCTGCAACAGTCTATTACAGAAACCTGCAACTGTCAGTACAGAGAGTATTGTTAGACAGCACCAGTGTTGAGTTACACTTGCACAAAGGGAGTGAACAATATGAGAAAAATCTACTCAAATGTATTTACACTTCAGGTGTACAAAGAACATAAAGAAAAACATCCTCTTATGCTATGGGTCACATCCTGGACTGGTGCAGAAGAATGTTACATACATTTCTGATGGTGCAAAACTGCCTGTTAGCATAACTGGCCACTGGATATTGAGAAAGGCTCACAGCCGAACTGTGTTCCTTTCCTGCTCCCCCCCTCCACGGCCAACAAATAAAATAGTTTGAGAATGTCCTCAGTGACTCCCTTTGCAGTCCCTGGCCACCACAACATAGAGGAACCCATAGCTACTCTGACTGATGAGAGGAGACACAGCAACATAGACTGACAAATGATTGATGGGCTTGGGTTCATATTTTGTTTCCTGTGGCCCCTGTGGCTGAGCAATTTTTGACATGCAGCTTTGGCTCCAGTCTTATTTGTTCTTCTCATAAACTTTCGTGATTTATATTATATACTCAAAGTTTTGGTCCTCTGTGTCAAATTTGTGCTGTCACTTAATTTGTTACTCATTCTCTGAAAACAAATTATCATCTCCCTTGTCTTCATTACCATTTTGGGTAAAGTGCAAACATGGTGTATGCGTGTTTAAATGTATGTTCGTACATACAAATATATAATTACAGGTAGTAAAAACAAGGAAGACAACAGACATTTAAATGTTAAACATATATAAATATATATGTATACAGAATGTTTATGTGTGTGTATTTATATATATACAAATATATGCAAGTGTCCATATGCAAACAAGTGCTCATATATTAAAATGTAATCCTGCAGAATAACATTTCTTAGTTTAACAGGCAATGCAAACATCAGGAAAACAACCAACAATGAAAACATAAATTCTCAGCGAGTTATTCTGTTTCCAAATATCTCCCAGGCTCCCACAGTCTCATGTGTTCCTTTTTATATGCTACCCATATATCTACTCACTCATTCAGCTTCAATTAAATCAATTACAAATCCCCACAGTGCCCTAATTAGTGAAATATACTTAACCAAATCTATCAATAATTATTTTGAACATCTCATAATATCACAGCTAGAAAAACACTCAAGTGAAAACTAATTAATTGCTATCAACAAAATAAAGAGAACCTTACATCTCAAATACCATCATACATATATAATTAGCTAATAAATTTTAAATGGGTAAATTACACCAGGGGAAAAAAAGTCTCAAGAGAAAGTTTAGTGTTACCTGTGAAAACACTTTCACTGTGTTAACACGAAATAACTTCTTCCTCTGTGTTTTCTGACCCCAAGGCACTGTACTTAATATCACAAATCTGGCTAAGTTGTAGTGTACTAAAGTGAGAAAAAAAAAAAATTCAGAAATCACTTTTTCTTTCAGTTAAATAAAGAACAATTGTGACAAACAGGTAGTGATATAGAAAAAATAGACAAAACAATAATAGCTCCAACTGGTGCAATCCATAGAATCATTTATTTTGAAAAAGACCCTTAAGATCTTTTCCCAGTCTTCCTGTTCTTCTTCCTCCTGTTCCTTCCCCAACTCCTTTCCCCTCTTTTCCTTTTCCCCTTCCTATTTTTCTTCCAGCTTTTATTTCTTCTATTATTTTGTTAAATACTTCCTCCTGATTTTGTTCATCTTTATTCTTACATTTCACTTTCCCACGTTCTTACCCCCAACCCTCTTTTCTCGTCTTATTCTCATCCAGTTCCTCCTCTTCCTCCTGCTGTTGCCTCCTGTTGCCTTCTCTTCTTCCTTTTTCTTCACTGCCTCCTCCCCTTCCTGTTGCCTTCTCCTCCTCCAGTTCCCTCCTTTTGCCTCCACCTTTTCATCTTCCTATTCCCTCCTGTTGCCACTGCCGCCGCCACCACCACCACCACAACCAGCACCACCAGCACCTATGTCCTTTCTTTTGGAAGCAGAATGAAGTAATCTTCATTTAAATAAACATTTCTATCTTAAAGCCCTGAAAATTCCAGTGCCTTCCTGTTCCAGTGTATCCTTCCTTGTCTACTGCTACATGTGCCTGATGGACAAATTCCATTTTCTGTTAAACCTGTTCCCACCCAGACACAACAGGCTACAGCCAGATTATGCTAATGCAGATGCTGTATAGGGAGATTCTGAAATATTTGCCAAAGGAAACTTTATACCAATAATGACATTTCTAGCTTAATTTAAACTTACTTCTCTTCCTCCACCCTTATATCCTGTTTTTCTAATTTAATTTTACTAATTACCGTTCTTTTTTAAACTCAATTAAACTTGCAACCTTTTCCCACCTGAACACCTAGCAGATGAAATATGCCATTGAACACAAACTTAGTTACTTATCTGGGAATGAATTCTGTCACTGTGTTGTGCAAAAGAACCACATGATGTGACATTTGTATGCAAATTTAATAAAAAATTGACCATAACTCACTCAGGAGCAGAGTACTTAGACAGTGATAATTACCTAATTAACAAGACTGGTGGAGGAAGATAACATTAAAGATGTACAGTATTGTATATGAAAATAGACTGATTGGTCCTAGGCTCAGACATATTTTGGATTTCTTTTAATAGCTTCTTGTTTTTCAGTAGTATTTATCTGAGGTGGCTTTAACATTAGAACTAAACACATGAGCACTGAGTCTGAATAAGTTACTCATTAGAACTTTTCACCCTTAATTTGAAGGACTGTGCTATAATTTGATTTTGTGTTTGGCAATCTGTAACAATTGATTAGTCTGATTATTTTAAAATGAGAATACATAGGAGATCTGACTGTTTCTATTTGCAATAATTTTACACTGCAGTGGTACAGAAGATAAACATTGTATAGAACGTCGTTTGCACTTTACAGTTTATGCCGCTGTCCTCATCCATCTTCAGCTGCATGAAGTAATACCATGTCATAGACTTGGTCTTATTGGAAATTATTATAAAAATTATGATTAAAAAAATTACAATTATAAGATGTACTTCTAATTGCTAAAACTCAATTTACTGTTTTTGCGGTTTAAACAAATGCCAGAAAAAAAATGGCAATTTTCCTTTCAAACTTTCTTTGAGCACTGACAGACAGAGACAAAATTTGAGATGAAATATGAAACAGAGACAGCAGAGCACTAAAAAGGAATCAGATGAAACAGGAAACACAGTTGATGAGATAAGTGTTGATTCATCATGAATTCTTTACAGAGGAAAACCATTAAACAATCATACATGGCTCTGGTCCCTAAAAAGCAGAGAACATTTTTTATCCATGGATTTCATATGTTTTCTGAGCATAACATCTAACTCCATTAAATTATACAGTTAAGTTTTGATTTTATTGTTGCAGGAATGTTGCAGGAATGGCAGGTCTGAAGGAAAATATAAAACAAAATAAGCCTTCTTTTTTTTCGTGAACAACACTAAGATGCTCTCATTTTTTTGCCCCATGGGAAGATTTTTTTCCATATCTGCCAGTTTGAAAAGGCATTCTTGTGCAACATTATAGACTACAGTTTCTCTGCATTGAATCTTCTATATTTCATACAGACTGTCATAGTCCTATCATAACTGATCAAGAGTATCAGAGAACCTAAAATCTCCTGCCACTATCAACTGCTACTCTAAATCCATCCTTTGCAAATCTGAAGAAAATGATGGTGCCTTTACTGCAAAGAAGGAAACTCACTCTGTAAGCTTCTATGGGAACTGAAAGTTTCCTGGTGGCATGCCACCTGTATATATTATAAATGATTATATGAGGCAATTATTATTCTTTACACAGAAACTCATTTGAAAACCTTTTGAACAAAGAAAAAATGCAATATTTTTATACAGTCCCATATAGATGTTGTTATTCTAAAGGGAAAGGGATGAAAATCCTCTAATTTTTCTGTTATCATGTCTATTAAAATGTATATTATGCACTATATAGCTAACTGTCCTGAAATACATTAATGTGGGGCCTAATCCTAATAATTCTGTTATTATTCACTTAAAATCAGTCCAAATTATTTTCTGTTCAATGCTCCCTATCTAAAAAAAAAAAAAAAAANTAAAAGGAAATAAAAGGAGAAAAGGAGTTTGTACTTCAGAAAATCTCTGGTGAAAAAATGTTGTTAAAGATACTAGAATATACATCCAATCAAGTAGCAAAATGTAAATAAGTCAAGGATGAAGGTTAATTGACACTGACTTACTACTAGTAAAGCTGAGCTATTCTCATTGACTTGATCACCACTAGGAATCAAGAATTCATACCATGTCTGTTTCAAGTTCACTATGAAATTATGTGTAATAGATAAGACAGTGGAAATACTGAGTTAAAAGCGAATTATTTGATAAAAAGGGGAAAGACTATTAAAGAAACTAAAGAGTCAATGGAGAGAGTTGCAAAGTCACTGAGGAAAAAGCAATTGATTTATCCCATTTAGCAGCGTAAAAGCATGTTTATGAATATAATCAATGAGGGATTCTGTAAAACCTGGAGTAAGGAAGAAAAATTTGCAAATGTCACAATTTTTAAGAAAATCCAGATCCAAAAAGAACACGAAGAATTCTAAGGAATCATTAAAAAAAGGAAAAAAAAAAAATAAACATGATGTCAACATATTTAGGATGCATAATGATATGAAACATCTGAGTTGCTCGTACATATTATGTAAGAACAGTTTTAAAACAAAGAGAGGAACAAATGGTTCTCATGTAATTAAAATAATTTTACTGCTTTTAACAGTTTGAATTCCAGTTGTTTCTAGAAGATCAAATGCACACTGAATTTTTATGGAAAACTGAGAGAAATTAAAAAGGTGGCAAGCAGGCATTAAGCATACACATTATCAAGGCTAACATTACAAAACAAAAACATAAAAACATAAATGCAACCAAATAGTTTTACAGTCAAATCAAAGTCATGATTAAACTGTGTGGCTGAGTTAAAAGCAACATTATTTTAAATAAGTAGTAGGACAGCTAATAAACTACAATGAAGTAACCAGAACACAGAAGGAGAAGTTTGAAAATTTCAATATTTCACCCAGTCCACCCCTCTGTTCAAGGCCAGATTAACTACACCTCGTGTCACTCCTGATAGATGTTTTGCTAACCTCTTCGTAAAGACATCCAGTACTAGAAATGCCAGGCAATCCATCCCAGTGCCTCACTATACTTCTTACTATAATATTTTCCTTCATATCTAACCTAAATCTTTCTTGCTGCAATATGCACCCATTAGTTTTTGTCCTATTCATCATGGTCATGAAGAAGAGATTATTCTTTCTACTCTGCAGTAATCTTTTTTGTTTGTTTTTACATGCTTGAAATCTATTGCCTTTATTTCCCATCCTCATCCCTTCTTGATGCTAAACAACAGAAATTCATTCTGTTTTCTCTTACAGATCACATTTTCAAGACCTTTTGATTACCGTCATTGCTCACCACTGCAAGAAGTCTACATCTTTCCTGGAATACTGTTTTCCCTTTGCTGTACCAGTAATAGTATCATCTTGCATTACGTTCTTTGTCGGCCAAACTCCTAGGCCACACATCCTATAATGGTGTCAGGAAAATTGTCAACTTTTTGTGCTGTTTTGCATAATGTGTTGTTCTGGCTTGGCTGAACTTAGGTAATTTTCCCTGCAGTTAGTTAATTCTCTTCTTGGTCGCTACCACGGGCCTCTGTTTTGAATTTAGTTTGAGAATGATGTAGCACCCTGCATAAAGTTAATGTTTTCTTCCAGTAACTTTCTGTTGTTTGGGATATGGTACGAAAGAATGTAAGAACTCACTGTTGTTGACAGTTATTGTTAGGGAAGCCAGTGTTGTCCCTCATTTTCCCATGTTTTGCAAGTAAGCAGGTGTATAATGTGGGGAAGAGCAGATCCAAGACAGCAGGCTCAAGCTGGACAACAGAAGTATTCTATACCATGAATGTCACACTCCACATATAAGTGTGAAATTGCTGGGAACAGCCCTCTTTCCTCGATGGCCACCGTCCCTGGGGGGTCCTGTTCCTGCTGCTGCTCCCCAGGGCTTGATTTCCGTGATACCCTGACACCCACTGTGATCTCTCCTTTTAGCTGGACTCGCTTCGCTCGCAGTGTCCCCCTTCTGACTTTCATTGCTGTGAGTATGCATTCTAGCAGCTAAGAATTTGTATATTTTATGATACTCACATTATTATTTACTCTTCTATTACTATTGTTTTATTAAATCTGGTTTGGTTGGTTGGTTGGTTGGTTTTTTTTTTTTTTTTTTTTTTTTTTTTTTTTTTTTTTTTTTTGTGTTTTTTTTTTTTTTTTTTTTTTTTTTTTTTTTTTAATTGAACCCAGATTCTTCCTTTCTGCAGAAGTCCTGACCAGTTGTTCCTCTTTTTGTATTTGTTTAACTGGCTGTTTCTGACTAGGGCTATTGCATGTAATCTTACTGAATAGCACTATGGTTTTACACAGACCATCTTTCTAATTTGTTAGAACAACATTGAATTCAGTGCATCTTTCCTAAATCATGTGTAATCCACCATTATTATTATCACCAATAAATTAGATAAGGTGTGTCTCTATTACACTGAGTACATGACTAGTCCCTAAACCAGAGCAGATCTCTTTAGGATCTGACACAGTAGACCACATGTGGTACAGTTTTCTAAACAGTTTGTGTTCACCTTTTCATACTTTCTCTTAGTTACTGCTAAGAATGTCATCTGAAAGAGTGTCAAAAAACTTTATTGTATTCAAGACATAGCTTGTCTGCTTTTTTCCCTTTATCCATAAGGCCTGGAAGCCTGTCACAGCAGGATGTCTGACTGGGTTGACATATCTGGTTCATAACAAATCCCCATTGGCCATTACTAACCTCCTTACTCTTTTCTAAGTATTTCCAAACAGTTTGATTGCTTTGCTCTCCAGCTGATATATAAAGAATCACATTATTTAAGTGTACCAGGAAACTGAGAGAAGCATCTCATTTACTTTAACACTACTGCTACCTAAACGTGCCTCAGTCAAGACAGATAACCTCGTCTGTGCAATATTTTTGTTCTAGTTCCTAACCAAAACATTTGGCTTGTTTTGTATTACTCAGCTTTAAGTAAACTATTAGTTTTCTCTCACTATTAAAACTGAATATCATAAAATCTCACTTTTATTGTTTTTTACTTTCTTTCATCTCTCTCATGCATAAGGCAAAATCATCCAAAATTATTTCACTAAAAATGTAGTTACATCATATTATACAGTAGCAATCCTATTTTATTATTTTTCTGAATTAAGAAAATGCTTAGAATTGTACCAGAGCTGTGTTAGATTTCAGGGTTACTTAATCAACTGCAGCCATTTTCCAACAACAAGCACTTGCATTCAGTCCTGATATTCACTTTCAAAAGGGAACAAGAAAAATGAAAACATGAAGCACCTCGTCATGATACAGAAAAGGAAAGTTTAAAATACAGTTTAAAGTCTATCTGCTTCAGAGTGTGATGTAGTTTATCTCATGGGTCTCAAAGCAGTGACCATAATGGCTGGGCACTTGTGGTGGGAGGGTTTGTCATAACTCTATCTCCAAGTAAGATCTTCAGCAGTAGATCTAGATATCTATTGCCGTGAAAGAACTGAGATGAGGATAATTTGCCAATCATTTTTGTTTAATTTTTAGAATCCCATCCATTTATGGATCACACATTTTGAGCTCTGCCCAATTTTATTCTGATATTAGTTTTGAAAATTTATAAGTACATAAAATACTGAAGAGATAGCTGCAGGGATTTTTTAAATATATTTAATTTACTGAAATCCCATGTCAAAGGTCATCATCCCTTTAAGAAGTCTGTATGTGCATGCGTTTATTTCAGTAATACACCCTCACAAATCCATCATTCACAGGCCAGACAGAATATGTGCCTAAAAATCTTCAGTGCAGCTAGAAAGCTGCTGTTAAAAAAAAGCAATAATATATGGTGAAAGTTGTTCTGAGTAAGAGGTCAAGTTATAACACGTACTTAAATGGGAAGTTGACAGGTTGTCTGCAGTAAAAGTTTATTTTCTATTTGTAAGCCTTTAGTTAGCAACTGCAAGATTAACAAGACCCAGAACATGTTTCGGCTGTCTAGAAGATGCTAATATCAACATTAAAGGATTTCTTGACCTTCACTTCTAAATTCTTTCCCTGCAATTTGCGGTGTACTTAATTACATAAGCCATCAAAAGAAGGAAACACTAATATTTGTTAAATCTGTCATCATTACCTCATTGCGATTTTCTTGATTTTACTATTTTTTTTTCCTGTTCATTGCCTATCCATTTTGAGAGAAAAAGTCAAGTAGATGATCAACTAGCTTGGATCTCAAGATGGCTCTGCTAAGTTTTTTAATTAGTATAGACTCCTCAAAGGTCTTTACATATGTAACTCTCACTTTGGAGTATACTTCCGAATGGAGACAATATTCTGTGCAGTTTGAAGTTAAATATGTAAGAGATTATGAAGCACTTCACTACTGTTACACTGGAGAAACTGGAACTGTTTGTACATTTTAACTAGTTGGAAGTAAAGCAGAAAAATGAGAAATACGGCTCTTAAGTCTGAGGATGAATCTCTCAGTCTTACAAGCACTATAGCTTGTATCTTTGATGCTTTCGGGGAGGAGAGGAGTGAACCACGTTTGCAGGCAAATTCAAAATATATCCGTTATAGACATGTAGCACAAACTGTGATTTGGGGCCAGGCTTTTAAGGCCATATGACCATAATGTCAACTTCTGGCTCTATCCAGATGGGTTGTGCAGTTGAAGTAATTCATGTCCACTTTGCTCCAGTTGTTCTTCAGTGCAGCAACATGCCACCTACAATTTAAACTGACATTTTCATGGGCCTAGTTTAATCCAGATAGAAATGAACAATAAAAATCCAGTCACCTCAAATCTATCCCAGATATTGGCTAGTGGTGCCCTTCTTCCTTTAAGGTTGAACCTACTGTCCCTCAAGTTGTTATTTTGTTTCTGGATTGGTTAATCAGCACTTGACCTATCTGCATCATCAGGGTCAGTTCTAACATTTCCCATCCAGGCCAGCAAAAACCACATCAGGCTAATTTTTCCGTGTTATTGTGCAAACCTTGCCTTGCCCTCACCCAGACTCTTCTACGTGTTCCCACCCCTTTCCCTGCATCAGCTTTAGCAGCCATCCCAGCGTGGAGACCTTTTTACTAGGTTAGTGACCTGAGATAACAGGATTCAGGAGGCACAGATGCCAGCACAGTAAATAGCCATCAGGTTGGCTGTATGGGACCTCAGCCTCAGATAAACTTCAAACCATTTTCCCATTAACCAGGCTCTTCCATTCCTGCTGGGTTCCCTCTGCAACAAATAGCTATTAAAGAGGAAACACATGGCCTCAAGAGCAATAATTTTGGTTTTACCATTGGAATGAGACCCCTAGTCTGGGTTACAGAAAAGCTGTGCTTCAGCAGCACTGTGCAGAAACAAATGGTGCTGTTTCACACTGAAAGTTAGGAACAGGAAATGTGAGAGGAAATTATCTAATGTGCTGCACCATGCTAAGGTATCCTCTGTTTTGCTGACATTTTCATGAGCTCCCTGTCACATACAAATTGCTCCATTAAATGTTCAAACCACCATCAGACCACTCACAATTTGTTAAATTATGATTCGTGCTTGAGACCAACTATAACTGTAATTCTTTAATTATTAAAATGGTAAAATACAACCTTTTATATTATACAGTGTAACTTTATCTCTCATTATATAAAGCAGTAAGTAAAAAAGCTATTCTACTACAGCTAGGAAAAGTACAAGTTACTCAATAGCACTCAAGAAGAGACTAATCAGAATCAGTCACAAATTTGTAATTGATCACTAGAGCCTGAAGCTTTGCTAATCAGGCATTACAAGTTAAATAACCTTTCTTCTTTGTTTTTAGCTGATGCTGTTCACTTTCTTTACAGTTAATTATATAATACACATGAAAATAATTTTTTGTTAAGGGTAATAACATTACAGTACTTAGTATGTACTAATGAAGAGATCTTGACATGCATGATGAAGAAATACTTTGCATCAAAGGCAACATATTTCATGGTGTAAAATCTACATATACAATGATGGTGTAAAAACTGTAAAAGGAATTTAAGTTTTGCTCTGTGTCTCTTTGTTTTTTCTTCTGCCTCTGAGACAAGTTGCTAATGAGAGGATTACAACTGGAGTCTACAGTCGTGCCGGAGTAGGTGGACCATACAAATGGTAAGAACAAAGACACCACTATCACCTTGACTTGGTACAAGGTATCCAGTAGCAATCAGGCTGGAGCACATGAGAGAGGTTGCGAGATCTGGGTTTGCTCAGACTTAAGAAAAAAACATCTTACTATAGCCTGGAACTATCTAGTGGGAGGGGGGATATAATGAAGACAGACTCTTAGTGCTCCATAGTTACAGGATGAGAGGCAGCCAACAAAGCCTAGACAATTAGAAACTGGGAAAGTCTTTTTCATCATGAGGTTGGCCAAACCCTGTCACAGGTTGCCCAGAGAGGCTGTGGATTCTCCATCCATGCAGATATTCAAAATAGATCCGGATGTGGTACTGAGGCGAACAACCTGATCTTGCTTGGTTGTGCTTTGAGCAGGTAGTTGAGCTACAGACAACCAGAGGTTACTTCTAACTTACCTGTGTCTTCTATTCAAAGAAAAGAAGACCTTGAGTGCAAAGCTGAACCTAGCATGATTTTACCCTTTGCAACAGTTGAATTCTCATGGTGCCTATATCTGTACAAGAAAAACGTAAGGGAGTGCTCAGGCTTAAGCTCTTGCTGGGTGCTGCAGGAAAGAGAACAGGTACCAGCAGCCTATGGGTAAGTCTAGGAGTCCCACAGCAAAGCATGACCTTTAGCAGCTATTGAGTTGCCCTAGAAGAACGTTTCTGCACTTCTGCTAAGCTGATGCTTTTCTTTGAACACTGTACAGCAGAGACACCTGCTCAATTAATCTTGCAGAGAAGAGATGAGTTTTCTAATTCCTTTAATCTATAACAGTAGCTCTCTCTCCAGGCAAATATGCTGTTTATCCTGCTCTCTTTTCCCTTCTAATTTAGGACTTTAAATAATGCCACACTTGTGGAGATATTTTTTTAAAGCCTTGACAGATTATGAGATATGACTACTCTTGGGCAAAAAAAATACATACAGCCAAATTCAGGTTTTTTTACTAGTAGTGATGTTAGAAAACAACACTCTACTATAAGGAAGAACTTAATTCATTGCCTAACACGTAGTTTGATGAGAAGTATAAATTTGAAGGGTGAAGTCAGGGAGGACTGAAACTGTAGGAAATCACTTAATGACATTGTTTATTTGTGTGAATGTGTGTATATTTATATATATGTAGGTGTATATATTATTTACAGAGATAAAAATGCTTCCCCTCTAGAAACTGCACTCTGAAAAGGTAAGTATAAAAGAAAATGTAGGTGCATAATGATGAGAGGCAAAGCAGAGTGGGCAAAGAAAGGATAATGTGAAAACTAAAAGACTGTCACAAACAACAACGACAAAGACTAATTCCCAATTTAATATAGTTTCTTTTATCCTTTTCCTTCTACAAAAAAATAAAGAACTATGGAAGAATTTTTGTAAGGCTAAGTTACTGACTAAAATTAATGAGATGATAATTAGATTTTAAATTAGAAACTGTCTTCTCAAGAGGAGAAGAGAATCTTGTTTGCAATGAATTTAGATGGTAAGTGGGGAAAAAATTATCTTCCTAATGTTTGCGCCCAGTCCTCAGAGGGCTCAGGAGTCTCAATTTTGATTTACTTTAATAGCAATGGGAAATGTTGAGTGCTTTACAGAATTGGATTCTTTCAGTATGATATGTATAAAACAGTGGAGTTTTGATATAAACAAATTAATTCTCAACCATCTAAATTATCAGAAAGTCCTAATATGCTCAAAGAAACCTGAAAATATCTTAAAGTTAACTGGTAATACCTAGGGTTACACATGGCACTGAGGTATAGTAATTTATTTAGGTTCTGGATAGGCATTGTTTTTTTGCCAGAGCGGCTTATAAAATTCTTTGAGTCATTGACTTCTGAGAACAACACTTCTAGTTAATTATGTACCCTGAGGGTTAAGTTTATCAAATACTGCCTCTCCACCCAGTGTTAGTTATTTTCCATTTAGTAATGTCTCTTCTAATGCTAAGAATTCAAAACAGAATTAATTGCTTTGGGACATCATTGACATACAAACTCTGAAAACAGGAGGACTTTTTTTGCTTTTTCATAAAATATATATACACATATTTTTTACTGTGAGTTTAAGGGTTCAAAATCTGGCCTCATAATTTCTATGCAGTTTAGCATGAAGTGATTCTTTAAGTACGATGAGCTGGAGAATGTCTCCTATAACCTTTGCAGGTGAGAAGATAGTACCAGAAATCCCAATCAACAGAGTTCTGTCCATCCATTTATGTCCCGTTATATAGAAATAGGCAACAACTGAGTCAATTAACCAAAATAATCCAGACTGCCCCACCTGCTTTGCTTGCTCCTGTTTACTTAAGAGTAACTCCTACTTCTTCTAATGCTCACATAGCAACCCTGCTCCCTGTGTCTTTCTCCAGGCCTTGAATTCAGTTTCAAAACTAATCATTTCTACCAGATTCTGTAATTCATGTTGTCTTGCCTCTGGGCATATTTCTGTTATCAAGGAGAACAATAACAAAAAACTTATGTCCTTTTTTTCTATGTACTCCCTGATTTTATTTTATTTTTCTATATGTGTTATATCTAGCCAAGAGTTCATAAGGGGAAGCGAATTAAGAGTTTAGTTCTCTCCTCTTTGCAAAGCTTTACCCAGTCTGGAGATTGCACAGGATTTCATAGCAATGTTGTTACACAGGCAATGGTGATAGTGGTATCCGCACAACCAGTAGCTATAGGAGACATATTCGGAAAGATCAAAAGCTGGATATCGAAATGCCACAGCAACACTGCTCAAAGGTTTTGCAGAAGATATGTTCTTCAGTTCTCCCTAACATGGCACTACCACAAGAACTATTCCAAAAACTGACTAAAATGAGGTATCTAAAACAGTCTAAGAAAGCATGCCATTGGATAGCGGAGTATGAGGAGAGGAGAACATGTTTTATTTGCAGTGACATGATTACCAACACCTCACTGTATGCTCTTAGAACATGTTAGAGTGATGTTTCGGAAGAGACATACAGGTAATGATATTTGAAAATGCATTAAGGAATATCATGTACAAAAAAATAGCAACTTTAGAGCTACACGGAGTTTAAGAACTGTGAATGTTGTAGCTCCATTACTGCTGCTCTCTCCACTGGTAGTCCATCATAAAGTTTAATCTTGTTTAAAATCATGATAGAATACCTTTTTTTTTTTAAAAAAAAAAGGTGAAAAGGTTTCATAAGTAGGAAAAAGGTCAATTGTGCACTTCAGACAGGAGCTGAACATGAATAATTAAATACAGGTAGTTTGTCATCAGCATCTACTTGTGAAACCTGGGGACATTTTGTATAAATCCATGTTTTTAGAAAGATTGAACAGAATTAATATAGTTAATGCTTTAAGTTATATCCTTTATTTAAAATTTGATAAGGCAGTAAAGAATCCTACAGCAGGATAAAATTCACCATTGAATGCTCTTCTGTTTTATCATGATGACAACCAGCAGTCTACCTCTGTGCCACAGTATTGATTTACATTAGCTAAAGCAATAACTGCATGAGTATATTCCAGTGCCTTTAAAAAATGACAATTGATATAAATCAGGCAAGTTTTGACTCTCTAAGACTCTATATCTAAACCTCTAGAAGGCTATTCAAAGGATCTTAGTTGCGTGCTTATTCAGGGGGATGCAACTAACATTCATAAAGAAACATTTATAAAAGGATATATCAAAATAAATCACTTGAGGGTTGATAGTGATAATGCTTTTTCTTCGGTTGCCTATTCTGCAGGGACATGTAGAAATGAACATCACATTGATACAGATTTATTCCTGTGGGATTTATAAGTTTCATGATTGAAATATTTCTACTATGCAGTCTCTCTCACTGTGTTTCCCTACTTTTGAGAACTATACTGAACATATCATACAGTGACCTGTAGAGAAACAAGATTTGTAGCAAAAGAGTATTGTTTGAAGAACCCAGTACTTGTGGGAGTCAAACACCAGCATCCAAATGAAATAACCTTCCACGCTATTATACAATAGTAAGATTGAAGGAGTTTCCTGGATTCTGTGGTGGCAAAGGATAGCAATTAGCATGTGTGGGGGTAAGTAACCAGATGTTAACATTTTTTTCTGACTTTAAAATCTTGTTTGTAAGCAAGCAAACCTAGGAAAGACTGAAAAACAACATAATGTTATTTGAGGATATTCACAGACTGATCGAAAGTTCACTTAAGTGAGAAGAAAAAGAAGGCACATCTGAAAACCATATAGGCCAGCCTTGTGGGCAAAGCAGGGCTAATTTCAAACCATAGCAAGTTGTTCAGAGCCCTATCTAGACCATTTCAGAAATATTAAAAAACAGTGATTCCATCATTTCTGTGGGTAAACTGTTCCATGAGAGCGTGCTAAACCAGTCCTACTTTGACAAGTTCTTTATGCCCAATTAGAGTTTTGCTAAAGCAATCATTTCATCTTGTTCTTTTGCTGTGCTCTGAGAAGAATCTGTCTCATCTTCTCTGTATCCCTTCTTAAGGTACTGCTAGATTCACCCTCTCTCCTTCTCTTCTCAAGGCTAAAAATGCACAGGTTCTTTAGCGTCTCCTCCTATGTAATTATTTTCTTATTTATTCTTCCTTTATTTCTTTACTCATGTTCTAGTAATGATGAGCTTCGAAAATATAAGACCCTTGGATTTACAAAGGATAATAAAGTGAAATGTAATAGAAGTTGATTGCTACATTTAAAGATACACAACAAAAGCACAGATATTATAAACATATGGACATTCATTCTTTTATTCTCAACTCTGGGTACCTGTTACACAGTTGAATTTTTCTATGGTTTATGGAATCAGGAGTTTTTAGAAATGAGATTACATCTGCCTATTCATTCTGTCAAATGTATACAGAAATAATTCCTTTTAGGTTTTTTTGTACACTTTTATTTCTTCCATTAGTTCCCTTCAAAGAAATTCACAAATTCATAAGGTCTGGTAAGCACTGCAATATATATATAGATATATTTTTTTTTTTTTCCCCCGTAGTCAACAATAAACCACCCCCTAGTTGGCATTGCTATCCTAATGTGTAGGGCTTTTGTGAATTTAGTGTTTGCTATCCTTGCTACTTTGGCAACGCTGCACCAGTGTGCAAGCCATACTAATACAGTTACGAAACAGAAGCTCTGTAGCATGGGCAATTTCTCTTGAAGGTATTATATTTTCTTGCTGGAAACTTACATTTTTTTAATCAACCTTCTCTCATTCAAGGACAATACACTAGGACACTTCAGCCTTGCTCTTGAGACATCAAATATTTGTACATTTATGTTTATCATCCTTAACTTTGTTGTCAGTTAACCATATTTTAAAATAAATAAAACATTTCAGCATTTCCTTGTATTCACCTGTTTCATACTCTTTCATACTCCTGCCTCAGTTTTCATCTGGTTTGCAAAACAAAAAGTTGAACATTTGCATGGTGTTTTCAGGTTGTGTCTACTACCTGGTTGCAGAGAGCATGATGACCATTGCTTCAGTGAAGCACATATGCTTGAGTCCTACTCTGAACACAGCAAAAACTGTTCCGTAGGCTTGCTAGACAGTTGCTGGGCTTCACTCACCTCATAGAAACAAATGATTTGCCCCTAACTACTGTGTTGCAGAAGATTCAGGATATCTCAAAGATTTTCTGGCTGTAAAGTCTTATACTTCCAAAGGAGTGCAGGGTCAAAAATATAGCTTAATCACCTCGTATTCATTTTTATTTTTTCACAGTGAAGCTCACTTTTTGCTGTGTTTGCACTTTTAAAGTTTGAGTTCCTTTGAATTATAGTACTTCTTTTTCCAAAATGATTTTGTTAAGAGTGTTTTCAGATGACAAGCAATCCAGCAACCGTTCATTTTTTTGATTTCTATTCTTTATTCTCTTAAAAGACTAGATAGAGGACAGAATAATGCAAAAAAAGAGCAATTTCTGAAGTGTGCCCTCTGCTATATCATCATGAAGAATGTTCTCTATTTGAACTGGTGAATGCTAATAATACTCATATATCTCAAAACAGAATAATATACAACTGCTTTGTGATTAATGGTAAACTAATATTTAAGCTATTACAAAAATTAACAAGGAAAACTGCAAAGCACAGGTTTTCTACTGTAGGGACCGCTATCTACTGCAAAAATCAAGATGCAAAGGAGCACCAGGCAGATTTATCCACATGAAACTCATTACAGTCAAAGTAACCATCTTTAAAGTTACTTGTTAAAAATGAATGCAGTGTACTATTTATTAGAATGAAAAGTATACTCTCCCCAGAGACACAGCACTCACAATATCTTCCCAGACTGAGTTTAATTGTTATAAGCTGGAAACCACTCATTAGCTGTAGTAGGAATGTCAATGAAGAGTCACCAAAAAAACCTAAAAAATAAAAACACTTTAAGAAAATATTACCTTCTCCTTGAGAATTTCAGTTTATCTGAATCATCTTTTGCAGGAGTGGACTTCTGGTACTTATAACCCTCTTGGATCGTGAGTCGTGCCTGTAACTGACAGCTTAATTCTCACGGGTAAGTAAGTTCCTTCAAGACTCCAAGTTCCTTGATGACTCTGTTCCTGTAGAGCAGTACTGCAAACGGAAATCTTTACTGCTTTCAGTCCCCCTGCTATTCAGCAGCTACTGATGGGGACTAAAAACTCTACTTGCTGCCTTTTATAGACCACTGTTCCTCAAAATGAGGCTAACTCAGGAAATCAGTGCTTTAAAAATACTTTATACATGGTCCAAATTTCTTTCAAAAAATAGTTTTATATGTGGCAGATAATCCTGTTACTACTTTTTATTTATATAATCATGGCATTTATGAGCCTGAGTGATGGAGCAGCACCCAATTGTGTGATGGTGTGTGAACACAGGATAAAAAATGGTTTATCTCTCAAATACAAAAAAAAAGTTACTTTGAACTGGCACTGCAGCCTGTGTAACAGTTGTGAAATACTAAAAAACCAAAATCTGTTCATGAGTCTACTCAATTTCTACTGTAGTCCTTAGTCAATGTGCCATTGCACAGAGGAGCTTGCACATTGCCTATACTGTTTAGATTGCAAGTCAGGAGAAGAGAGTTAACTGATGAGAGAAACCAAGCAAGAACCATGCAGTGAGCAGTTTTTCAGCAAGGGATGTGAAAATACAGGTCCTACTGCCAAGTAGATTTTTCCTTTTTTTCCAGATTGCAGGTTATTTATAGAGGATACACACACCAAAGGAGCATAAATATGAGCAAAGTATATTAAATTGCATCACTGAATATCAGTAAAAATCTGTGAAAGCCTTGGTAGTGATATTTGACTGCCCGTAACAGGAATTTGCCCTAATATTAGCCCGAGTGTTGCTGAAACTTCAATGAGATGTAAAGTCACATTTATTTGAGTGAGGTTGTGGTGAATGAAGCTTAATTAGTCATGGTGAGTTGACCCTGGCTGGACACCAGGTGCCCACAAAGCCACTCTGTCACTTCTCCTCCTCAACTGGACAACAGAGAAAAAAATATGACAAAAGGCTCATGGGTTGAGATAAGGGCAGGAAGAGATCACTCACTAATTACTGTCATGGGCAAAGCAGACTCATCTCAGGGAAAACTGATTTGATTTATTATCAACCAAATCAGATTAGGAAAATGAGAAATAAAAACAAAAACTTAAACTACCTTCCCCCCAACCCACCATTCTTCTCAAGCACTGCAACTTCACTTCTGAATTATCTACTTCCTGTTTGCTGCAGTTGTGTAGCTTTTTCCCCTTCTGAACAATGTCATCCTGGAAGTGCTACCACCATCACTGATGGACTCAGCCTTGGCCAGCAGCAGGTCTGTCTTGAAGCTGGCTGGCATTGGCTCTGTTGGACATGGGAGAAGCTTCTGGCATGTTCTCACAGAAGCCACACCTGTAGCCACTCCCATACCAAAACCTTTCCATGCAAACACAATACACTAATTCATGGCAAATAGTCACTGCTTAAAGTCTTCAAAACTTTTAAGGACAGTAAAGCATTGGAAAAATGAACTACAAAGCAATATATTAATTCTAACATCTGAAATTCCTTCTTTGCTTTTCCTTTAGGACAGAATAAAGTAAACCTCAGTGTTCCAGAAGCTTTTTGTGTCATAGTAAAGATGGTCAAAGATTTCCTTTGTCTTAGGAAAAAAGAAGAAAAAGATAGTTGAACTGGAGTATTATTCTGTAAAATTTAATTTGTCATGGGAATACTATCATGTTTCCTGAAAGACCAAACAAAAAGAACATTCAATAGGAAGACAAAAGAACAGATATCAAACAGGGGACAGAAGGCACATGGTTCAATCTCACTGCTAAGGACAACAAGGCAAAACACCTAATATTACTGGCCATCCAAAGCCCTAGAAACTTGTTACAATGCTGACTTGCTTCTAATAGCTTCTTTTTAAGTCACGAATTCAGTGTTACATTGTATAAGAAGCAATTTACCTGATTAAGGCAGGTTTTTTAAACTGATGGCAGAAGAATCAGCTGAAGAAAAAAATCAGTTGACCAGAGAAAGAGACATTATACAAGGGGCAGAAAAAGAATACTAAATCTCACATTATCAGAGAATACTGTCCGCACTTTTCATCAGAAACTCCCTAATTCTTGTACTGTAAAAGATAGAAAAGAGAATAGGAATGTCTCTAGGACACTCAGATACCCTCTTTCTCCTCATTCTTTTCTTTCTCAAGGACATCTCTTGATACGCAACCATGAAGTCTTAATTGTGCTACAGTGTCTCATAGCATTCCAGGAAATGTTTACTCTGTTGCACCCATCTGTTCTGTAGTTATTGCCAGGGAAAAGATTCTTCCCCACACTCTCAAGATGGCTATATGGTCTCATTGTCATACTACTGTGTTCATCAGTTAAACTTAATTTCAGATGCAACCATCATTTCTGACCTGTGTCACAGTCAACAGGCTTGATTTTGACATGGTTCATTGGTGGTATTAGCAGACCCAGGAAGAGTGAAAGAGCATTTAAGAAAGTGGTGGAAAACGGCGGAAAAAAAAAGGGGGGGAGGAGGGAAGAAAAAGAGAAAAAGCAGATACAGCGAATGTGAAAAAATGTGGGCAAGGGTATTCAAAATGTTATCCTTTTTTTGTCCTTGGAGTTTTCTTAAAAAATAAACAAATGCAACAAAAAAGTGGCATCCAGAGAGTAGTAAGATCTTTTAATGTATGGTTTTATTTAAGCGCTTTTCTTTTCCTCTAATGCTATGTCTCCCTGATGTCTTTTTGGGGAAGGGAAGAGGTTTTTTGTTTGTTTTTTGTTTTGTTTTAGATCTTAGACTTTTTGAACAACACACAGAAGGTTGCAAGGAGAGAAAAAATAAAGAGGACCTCTTGGTTTTGGAAAAGTACCAAAGATCTGTTTGGAAAAGAAAGAGACAACCATTAACAGGTCAGTGGTTGTCTTTTCACTTCTTTGCGATGTCCTTTCACGGCTTTGCCTTCTCCTTTTGCTCCTTTGCCATGCTCCTTCTTCTGCTTTGCAGACTGGGAGAAAAATGAATGTAACAAGAAGTCTGTACCCTGCTTGCATTCGTATCAGCAGTGTGCCAGTTTGTTTCAAACTAAGTACTGTTTTAAAAAGTCTGTTATTTTGTGCTTTGATTGCCTCAGCACTGTTCAGGTTGGTTTCTTTTCTCCCAGTTTGCTCACGTTTCTGCTTTGGATCATCTTTAACAACTTAAATGCTTGGCATCCTTTAGGAGCCACTATCGTCTAAGCTTTAGATTTTCTGACTTGTCTAAATATTCTTTTGTTTTTCATTCAGCACCTTATAAAGGCTATTTGAATTCAAAGTCCTTCATTACATTTCAGATTTTCTTTGTTATGGGATATAAGCCTTGTTCCCTGCTGCATTTCCCCTAAGAGTTTTTTGACCTTTGAAGCTGCAGTTCAGAATAAGGTTATCAGGCATCTCTTGCTTTGGGATGCAGAAGTTATATTTCATCCATACTTTATGACATCTAGGCAGCCACCTGCTCCATGTCCACTGAATCAGGTGGTGCTGTTGCTGAATGTTAATAGTCTAATTTACTTAATTAGTGTTGTTGGTGCCATGCACTTTTTTGCTGGGTACAGCCAAGAGGATGAATTTTGTGATGGTAATTAGGGTATCTGCTTTGTCCTAATGAGTCAAAGGCAGGTTAAAGCATCTTAAGAACTGCACAAATTTGTACTAACTGAGAAACACTTTGTGAGGGAAAATATCTGAATCCACTTAAGACCATTTACCATCATCTCTCCCTCCCTATCTCCATACCTTCTTCTGCTAAGTAGCAGAGGGCGTGCTGGAAACTGATTGTGTCAGCATTACAGATACATCAGGACTGCCATCTCCCGTAGTATGAGGTATGATGGAAGAAAGAGTTTAAGCACATTATTGGCAGTCTCCATTTTCTTTCAACTGTTAACTGTTCCAAAGGATAATATTTGGCAGGGGTGGAGATGATAAGGGATAATATGCATTGATTTGTAATATGTTTTGAGATGTTTCTATATTCTTTCACTAAATAATCCCATTCAGATATGTCATTCTGTTCAGATGACGTGGCTGTCCAAGTAAGCAAGGATGAAATGGACATTTTATTTTTGCCTCTGCCAAAATTTTTCTGTGTGATGAGGAAAAACTCAACTATTCTCTGTCTCTTATTGGAGGTAATACTGCAGAAAAACATTAGAGAATCAAATACACAACAGAAAATATTCTGTTGTCATTACTTATTTATTAGCTGCATGCATGGAAACCCTGCTGCGAATATCAGTCCAGTAGTGACAGTCTTTTAATCTGCTTGTTTGTATACTGAGAGTTAAGAGCCTCTGGCCAGGCTTTTAAAAGTGATTTTGACACTTGAACAAGCAAATAGCCACCAAAGTGCACCAGGTAGGCAACGGTAACATATTCAGTGCTGGCACTAATCTCCCTGTATGCCTAAGCTCCCTAAGGCATCCCTGTTTCTACAGCTGGCATTTTCAAAGAAGCATAACTTGCTGCCAACAAATGAGCTGATGAGAGCCCTAGCACAAGTGGAAACCCTGGGGGCCATGGGAATTTGTTATGTAGTCAGGAGAATTTCTACCTTGCCATTAATGTCTGATTTCCTAAGTGTCCTCTGAGGGTGCTGAAGACGTGTTACTTGTCATGAGTGGAACAAATAAGATAAACTGGCCAGAAACCTCCTACTGTCTTGGAGTATAAAATGTGTGCCTGAAATCTTACATCTCCTCACAAAGCATGTGCTGCATGTACATGAGGAAGAGAAGATTACATGATGGGTCATATGCCAGAGCTAAGCTGCTACTGTGGAAAACATTGGTGATACAGCATCTTTCTGTGTCCTGCCAGCTCTTCTCTTCTGCTCGGACAGCTTGTGCACAAGTGAGCCTGCCATGGCAGTGCTGCTGGATTCAGGCACCGTGCAAGAGCTGGAGGCTCTGATAAGACAGTGCCAGCCTGAACCCTGAATTGAGGACTGTGCTTAGTGTATGTGTTTTCCTCGGCTTCTGGTGAACAGTGAAGTCCTTGATTTTTAGAGTAAGTAGCAGAAATCTTAAGTTCTCTTTTCCACAAACACGTTATCTGAACTACACCTTGCTACTTGTTTGTTTGTTTCATTGTTATTATAACAGCATTTAGCTGCTAGCGCATGGAAATCACTATTTTGGGACAGTGTGAGAGCATCTGTACTGTAGCGCCACAGGAACTGGAAACAGCCTCTACGTGAGGATGCGGTGGCGCCTATCTAGTACCTGGGGATTACTGCCTTGCATATAGCAACATGTCTATTCATTGTCCTTCATTTTTGATTTTCAGAAGCCCCTTGTAATTTTCAAGGATTATTTTTATATTATTCAATGCCTTTCAGCAGCCAGCCTGTCATAATGAGTGCCGTTGATAGTCTCATTTTCTCTATGTGAATATCATTTTTCCATCTGTTTCTGAATTTTGTCAGAGACTTGCTAGTCTTCAAAGCAAAGGTTGTCACTGGGCAGCATTTTAGCTGATGGTCATGCAGCAGTAGTGGCATGGATATTGTTGGTACTGTGGCCTTCTATCAAAGGTATAAAATGTACATTCAGAGGGTCTGCAGAAATAGTTCTTAGTGTTATTTAAATTGTGTTTTCAGTCCATGAATAAAATATTATGTCTCATCATGCAAATATAAATATTTTAGTATTTTTTAAAAGTAGACATTGACCCAAGAGCAACGATTCCTACCAAGATTAAATTATTGACTTAAAATTTCATTTTAAGAGATACTGTAATGTAAAAAAGAAAAAAAAAAAACAACCAAAAAGCTTTAGTGAATACGTTCACCATTACTCATATGACTCAAAACCAAGAAATTCTGATTCAAATCTAGGAACTGAAATTCCAAGTCGCAGCCTGTGGCACATTTTTATAATTGATTTATGAACCTCTGAATTTCACCTGTATAAGGACTTTGTGGTCTGAGATATTCTTCCCTCTCCCCCTTTTTTCCCCCCTATTTCCTCTGAATTTTTTGTATCCAATTTAGACTCTTTTTCAGCAGGGGTTTTTGTGTATAAATTTTGCAGTGCTTTAAAACCTTCTTTTCTCCAATGCATATTTCATTATTTTCTTATTCTCAAAACCCCAAATCTTCTTCCCACAAAGTCTAACACAAACCCCTGTGGTATACCTATCAGACACAAGATAGTGACTTTCCAAAAGCACTGTCCATGCTTTTAGTGAATGATCTGGTACGCAAAAAGAAAATTTTGAACAGTTTTCAAGACGAAAAGGACTATATAATAAGGCTATAATTCTCATAAAGTTATGAGTTATGGCCTTATGATAACTACAGTTGGGGAAATTTAGGTCTTTTGTAGTTTCTTTACAAGGTCACTTCTGTTCCTAAACGGTCATCTGGAGTCTGTCTACTAAACTCAGCAATTCCCTAATCTTACAACAGGGGTGAAAATCGATAATTTTTAATAGCAGAAGCTCTAATGTTAAGGTGCTGAACCTGGATTTGCAAAAACTGAGTTCAGTGCTGGTTCCATCCCAGTCTTCCAACTGAACATGGACAAGTCACTTCAATGAAGATACACTTATGCTTATGTGGATTTACGTGTCTACATTCCACTGAAATTGTGTCTTGAGTATCTCTGCATCAATGGATTATCAGTAACTGGGAATTACTGCATTTATCTTCCTCAAAAAGTGTTAGAGGATTAAGAAATTAAAATTGTGATAACAGTAACTATCAAATTCTTAAAACAGAATCATTTTTTTCATTAGAACAAATGGGAGGATTGTAGTTTATTTCAAAATAGATCAGCATCTAACTCTGGATATTTAATAACACTAGGCCAGCAAATAAATACATGTCTGATTTAGGTATAAACAATTATTACTTCACAAGTCTAAGCCTTAGGTCCTGGTAGCTAGTCATTTTCTACTGATTTCAGAAAATTGCTTCAGAGTATGAAAGCCTTTACTCAGAAACACCACAGAGCTAAAAATGGCTGGTTGACTTGTCAGCTTGATTTAGGTCAAAGCCAAACCAAAGGAGCTCTTTCCCTCTCCCTGACACGCTCTCTTACCTTGCGGTTCCATGACCTTTCATATAGCAGAATTTGTAATTAGAGAAGGGAGTAAAAAGACTGTTGTGAGTCAATGCTTAAGGCATTCCTAATTTGAGCAATGACACTGTTCCATATTCATTGTGTCACAACAACTTTCATGTCAAATTTACACGGTTTGCACATAGAAGCTGGGTGACCCCAACAGCAGGTCCTGCAGAGTTAGTAAAGGATATGGAATTCAATCTGCTCTTTCTTTTTTTGGCTATTACCAAGAACTTATGACATAGCAAAATATGGGTGACAAATGTTGTCTTGCTCCACACCAATTTGTTGTTCTGAGTGATAGAGCTTGGGCAAGGTGGAGATGAATTTTGGTGTGTGTATAGCCCAGATATGGGATCGGGACCATGGGCTATTTTATCTTCTGTTTCCTTGCTTTTCAGTCTAAATTGTGCTAAGTAACAAATCAGATGTCAGAAAAAGCAGAGAAATAAATAGCTGAGCAACATTTTCTGTTCCCTGCCAACCAGCTACATAGTTAGGAAGTTGTGTAGGCTTAAGTCATGAGTTTATCTCTCTACACTAGAAGGACAGAGCGTTATACAGAGAATGAGGATGCAGCTGACACTGACAGCAGATAAATTAATCTGCTGAGCTTCACCATGGATGGGAAGAACCCTCTGAGTCAGGTATAGCCATTACCACCATGAGCTGCTATTTGTCACTTTGTCACTGATGAGGCTTCCTGAGTACTTGTCTCCTCTACTACTCTATGAAAACAAGCAGGCTTCCTTAAACCACTGTGGGTTAATCTGACCAGTCTGACTGTACCCCTGCTGACTAGAAGCATTCACAAAAGTGAATGACTGAGAAGTACAGCAAATAAGTCATAGAATTGTAGAATAGTTTGGGTTGGAAGGGACCTTCAAAGGTCATCTAGTCCAACCCTTCTGCAATAAGCAGGGACATCTTCAGCTAGACCAGGTTGCTCGGAGACCCGTCCAGCCTGACCTTTAATGTTTCTAGGGATGGGGCATCTACCGCCTCACTGGGCAACCTGTCCCAGTATTTTAGCACCCCCATTGTAAAAAATTTCTTCCTCATGTCTAGCCTGAGTCTCTCCTCCTTTAATTTAAAACCATCAACCCCTGTCCTCTTGCAACAGGCCCTGATAAAAAGTCTGTCCCCATATTTCTTATAGGCCACTTAAATGATAAGTCCTTAAACTGTCTCACATCCATATTGACCAGGTGACTCCAGAAGCAGAATTAAACAGATTAAACACCTGCTGAAAGTGGTCTAAGATCACTTACTTAGCTTTGAACCAAAATGAACTAGAAGGGATCACAGGATCACATGTGCACACAGGAGTTTTTGACCTGCACTTAAATATTTTTCTTCTCCTGAATCTAAGCTATATGCACTTTCTCCCTGAGTATCTGAATTTCATTTAGTTTGAGATGCACCCTTTTTGAAAATCCCTAACATTGTAGAGAAAGATGGATTCAATCATAATTTCTCCCTGATTATACAGAAAGCCTGATCCTAAAGGAAAGAGATCATGAGAGGGTCTATGCCTCAGAGCACAGTGTATAGATAAAGCAGAAATCTTAGTCAGGTTGCCAAAACAGAAAATCCTGTCTGCCCAGCAGGCTCTGTGCTTTCTAGACGAAACTTTCTTCTCTCCTTGTAGCTCTACATGCCCCTCCTGTCCAGATGCTTGCACAAAAGTCTTTTTTTCCTTTTATATTTCATCAAGCCATTTCCCACAATGAACAGAGTATCTGAAACTACAGGGCCCAGTGTTCTGTGTAACTTCCATTTTTATGTTATGTGCCTTGAATGAGTACAGTTTCTCTATTTTTTGTTGGTGTAAATTGGGAGGAGAATCAGGACAAATCTATTAAAATCTGTAGTCGTATAAATTGAGGTCAGCAGTAGGCTGATAAGACCAACTAAATTCATAACAAATTTATGGAACTGCTGTTGCATGGCGTGTTCAAACATACCAACAACACTTGTCAGTGATTTTGTTTGAATTAGGAATATCTTTGTGACGTAAATGGTAGGAGTAGCACCCTCGTAAAGCCCATGACCATTCCTTAGAGACTGTTCTACAATATGGTTCTTCCTTTGGTTGTTTTAAAAGTCCTTCAGAAAAGACCTCTCTCCACACTATTCTTACCATCTTCACAGAGTCTTCAGAAGCTTTTTCATATAGGAAGAAAGCTTTGTCCTCATTCCCTGTATTACGGATGAAGGTATAGTAATTTCCTACTCTTTTGGAGGAGATGTCAGTTCTTTTGGGCACTCAGTAAGAAAGATGCCAATGGTCAAAGCTTTTTATCTACTGTATTGAGTAAAAGATGGAAAATATAGAAAAAGTGATAGCAATCTTACATCCTTCCTGATGTTGGGAATCCTGGATGTTGCAGCTTTGGACGAGAACCTTGTTGTGGATCTTGGTACTCTGCACAACGTTCCCATCTGTGGTGAGGTTCACCAGCTCTAAGTTCATTAGCACATTTGTAGAGTCTTGCTCATGCTACAGATTCATCATTAAAGTTATAGTTCCCAAAGAGGTGCAAATAATAGTTCAGGTTTGAATACACATTGAATACATTTACATTGATTAATTACGCGTTTATTATGCAGACATTGAGTAATTGTACTATTTTATAGAGCACTCACATTGTATTGATGGCACAGAGGCGTACACCTGGGAAGTCATGGATATTCTGCCATAGATTGTTGGTAACTGGTCACAGGTTACTCAAAGTGCACCTGTGTACATGAGAAGGAAACAAGTATGTGGATTACTAATTCCTTGTACAATAGTCTTCTGGCTGCATCTCTACACCTATGAAATTTTTAGCAATGACTATATAAAAATGTGAATGCAAAACAGAGTTTTCAAATGGAACAGTTAAAATCATGCAAGTGAAATGGCTTGCACAAGAATACCAACAATGCGAGTTGTTTTATTCAGCTAGTATAAAACTCACTGACATTATAAGAAAAGTCAGTGTGTTCTTCAGTGGCATTGACTGAGGAATACACAGTCACCTGAGTTGATGAACCTCATAGATTTCTAGAGGCTTTAACTTTAAGCAGGTATATCCAGCCAGGGAGAGGGAAAAGAGAAATATATAATGTTTATTGAGCAATGAATTCATCTTTGATGAATAGATGACTTAAGAAAGAATATGAAGCTGTGTGGTCAAGAAGGAGGAAAGACAGTTACTGTAAAAATAAATAATGACACTTCATGCTGTGAGGACAAGTAGAGGTCAGATGCAGACAGAGAGAAGGTAGACAGATAGCCTCTTTCTAAGTATTAACAATAAAAAAGAAAAAGAGATAGTTCAGTTCAGACACATTGTTGGTTAATCACTAAAGTCATTCTGAAGATTACTGGGAAGTACAAGAACATTTTTCAACAGTCTCTACTGTGTATGCATTCAAATACCCTGTTTTAGAAGATATACTGTGTTGAAGCTGACTGATACTAGAATATATGACCACTGAGTCCCCTGTCTAGTAAGAGTAAAAAGCAGAAACTCTCACATTCGAAGAATACAGAATTAGGTGTTCCTGATTTCCTCAATATAGTTCGCTAAATTTCACTGCGAAGCTTCCTTTGAGGACTTAATGTAGAACACAGGCTTCATTTCTGGCTATGATAAATACCCACATTCAAGAAAGGAGATCATAAACCTTTGTCTGAAATGAGAAGCTGCTCTCTTGGGCCCAGGCACAGAAATCTGTGTGTATTTTCTGGTCTACTCGTTACTTGGGCAACTAGGGCTACAAAACCAATTTATCTCTGAGAGCATCTGATCATTTCAGAAATACGTACTGTAAAAACAACAAGTTCTGTCCTCACATTGTCAGAATAAGCTTACTTACACCTAGTTTGTGCATCAGTCAGTTGTTTTTCATCCAGACGCTATTTTCAACTAGTCATTGAGATAAGATGCTGCTTTGTGCTTCTTATAAAATAAATTTTGTGTTATCACTGTCTTTCTGGCACTTAAGCTTGTGCTGCCTCAAAATACATTTAAGCGCTAACAGATTGATGTTGAAGAGGATAAGAATAAATCTTGTGGGGCTCCATAGTTGAAGAGGTAGATGGGGCAAACTTGGAGCTAAGTTCAAGAAAAAACTGTGATATTACCCTTTCCTTGCATTCATGAAGCTTTAGAAGTGAGGAAAAAATATCTGTCAAACAGTATTACTGAGCACAAGGGAAGGTCCAACAGAATGAGAACCGCAGTGTTTCACCACAAATTCCTGCAATGGAAGGACTGACCTGACATGCATCCTTGTAAAACTTTAGGGATTTATGATTGATGCAATTACCTTACCTGTACAGATTTCCTGTTGTATGGAATCCCATGTAAAGTTCTCAGATTCTGGTACAAAATTGAGGAAAAACATCAGACATTAACAGAGCTATGTAACTTTATAAACATTTAGAGTAATGGTTTAGTCCACAGATCTGGAAAGTACATGTGAGGTAGAACATGCATACCTTTTTTTTCCTGTTGTGAAAATAAGATACATGTCTGCATCTGAATGAAGTGCGAAATGTTTATTTCTGCATTTATATAAGCTAAATAGGGCTATTTCTAGCTGAGGTATAGTAAATACATTCATTTTGGAAAGCATTCTGTACCATATGGCGATCTTTATACTAAATATTAATCTGCGAAAGAAATCCTGAATATTAACTTAAAATTATGGAAAACGAGAAAAGCTATTAGAATAATAATGATTATTTGTTTTCTTTGTATCTTAATACAGGATCAGATCATTTATCCGTAACAGATGCACATGTAAATGAGTCACTTTCCGTACATCTCTGTTTTGCACCAGAAGATGGCACTGCGGGAATAATGATGGCTGCTTGGAGGACGACGGGTGTTAAGTATCTCGTATTCCACCACACACACTACAAAGCAATTTTTGTCTCCCACTGGTTTCACCAGTTTAATCCTGTCATACTGCGAGTCAGATTTTCCAGGCATACTTAGTGCTGCCAGCGGAGGATATACTGAAAACGCTGACACCAAGTACTTGATGTAGTATATGCTATAGAAACAGTAATCTCCTATATTAAATTACTTGCTCACAGAAGATATCTTTTCCTAGCGAGTTTTCTGTCATAATATTTAGCTACATATGATCAGCTCACATATCTGCTACTTGGACAAGATGTCCAGCTGACACACTGATCACTAGGGCTGCCACTAGTGTTCACCATGAAATTCATGTCAGCCCTTCGTCTACCAGACTACCAGCAAAAGTAACCCATTTTCTGAAGTGAGGGTCTTTTCCTTCTGTCCAGGTATCACACTAATTTCCACAGCCCAGGAGCTTGCCTAAAGAGTGAAATGAGCTTTTCCTAGGTACCAGTCTTTGAAACTCGTTCTGGGCTCCAAGAGGCAGGCAGGCTTCTTTCCATAACACATATCATCACCAGTAACAAAGTTTCTGAGGGCTAAATTACACCCTCAGTGGTACCTGTGTGATTGTTTTGCCTGCAAGGCTTTTGAACAGGTGTAGCTATTGGGATTTAGTAAACAATTCTGCCAATGATGCTTGAGATAGAATAGTATCCAGCTGTCTCAAATAGTTATGTTACTTCTGCAGGGCTAAGAGAAATAAAAAAAAAGGGTTGTGTTTATTTTTGTCATTAAAGTAAGTAGATGTGAGTCTAAAACACGTGAGATTTGATCTATTCAGGAAAATGGTGCCAATGTTGTTGTAATCTTTTTCTGCAGGAAGATCGTTCTTTTTTTTTTTTTTTTTTCCTGATAACTAGACTTAACAACATACTATATGCATCATCTTATGGTCTCTGACACAGTTTGACTATCGTGTCTCCTTATGGAAGTTTTTTGAATTCAAAGATCGAAAATATATTATGTCTACTACCCATCGAAGGGAAGCCCAGAAATCTGAGGAGCCTGAAGGGGAATTAATTCCAAGCAATAACATATCAGAGGGATGACAAGTTGAGAATCAGAGGTTTTCTACAGTGAGTACATATACTGGAAAATAAATATTTTCCTTTACCGCGCAAGAAATGTTGGCTACAAAGTACTGTGTCCAAGGCTGTACTGAAGGAAGGGAGTTTGCGGGCTGAAATCTGACAATTTGAAAAGTAAACTGGCCACAGTATCTGTGCTGGATTAGCAGTCTAAACGGCAGAATGAATCCTAATTGGGCCCTACAGCACTACTGTTGATGGATGGCAGGACTAATGTGGCTTCATAGGCAGAGGTCAGAGATCTGTCTAAGCCCAAATGGTTCACTGGTTTAATTGGTTTAGGTGTACCAGTTTTACTAGCCAGCAAAATGCAAGTGTGCGAAAAGGCCAGCGTCACAACTGACTGCCTTTGGCTCCACAGAATAAGCAATCAGGCACCTGTTCGTGGCTGGGTCAAATGATGACAGATTTCAGGAAGAATTCAGGGGGATTTTCAGCTGACAAGACTGAATCTGCAGAAGGATGCTGTAACAAGCATCACACAACTGTCGTATCCCTCGTGGTATCACAGTTATAGCTGCACTCACAGCTTTTTCCCACCCACTGTGGCCAAGTCACAGTATCATCTGTTGATCCCTGATTTTTGGACCAGATTTATACCAGGCTGTGACTGATAATAGATCCCAGAAGAGCAATAACACTCTTAAGAAGATTAAAGAACAGCCAGGACCAGCCACTGTCTCACTGCTGTGGTATATCTCATTTGCAGCAGAGATCGTGGATTTTGTCCTGTTCTGCTGCTAAAGACCCTTCCTATCTGAAAGAAGGACTGTGAACTGGGGCATAAAAATGAATTTACTTTATTTTACTCTGGCTCAAGAAAGTTAGACAAATAAATGTTCATAATATGTTTTAGATTAAATATAATTTCTAAATTTAGTTTTATTTTGCTTGATAAAAACCAAGACATTAATCTCTCATTGACAGAAAGTGAATTACATAAACATTTGAACGTTCATGTCTCCTTAGTTGTTTTAGAAACTCTTTATCTGCTAAATTACACAGTGTTTTATTAACTACTCAAAAATTAATTACTAGAGTTTTCCTATTGTTCGTTGAACGTAATTGGAACTTATTGAAATTTCTGAATAAAACATACGTAGAAAAATTACAAAAGAGGAGATGCAATGTTTCAAAAGAAACTTTTTGCACTGTATGTCTATGTAAAATATCCTCCAAAAATGCTACTTTCTTTGTGTTTTTTCTCTGATCATTAAAGACAGGTTGTTTTCTTTTCTTCATAATTAGGTCTACACATTTTTTCAGGTATAATTTCTTTAAGATGCATTCTAAATGAGGTGGAACACAGTTCCTATAGCCTGGTACAAGCTGTATGTTAGAAATGCAGTCGTGCTTCTGGTGATCACTGGGCAGTGATGTGCTGGCTGACACCAGCGCAACCTGCAGAGGCCCTTTGCTTCTCTCTGCTTTGATGACCTTTTATTTTTTTAAGGATGTTGCTTCTTTCTAGCTAGCATTTGCTCCTTATGTTTCTAATCCCTAATATGTGTGGTATTCTGTATCAAATGACTGGTATACTAGTAGTGCTTTTCCCATTGTGCTTTCAGGCCATTATTTTTGACTCAGTGTCCCATCCCAACAAACGGGATGAGGGATGAGTTAACTCTGAACGTGACAAGTGCCCTGACTCAACAGATGAGATCAGGTGTGAGTTGACTCTGGGTAATTCTGTGCAGCAATGAGAAGTGAATGACAGACAATCACTCCAGGTGTCCAATTATGAATTTACTAAAAGCATGTGGTGGAATACAAATTACAACGATTAGTGACTTGGCAGAAGTATGTTATAATAACACGAAACTTATCAATACATTGACAGCAAAAGCCCTTCTAAAAACGGTGGATTGACAACAATTAGTAACTGTAATGCAAAACTTAACAAGACTTTAGCGGCAGAACTTACAATGATATTACTTTTATATGTTCAAGAAAAAGAAAGAGAGAGAAGGAAAACTAAGATATCATAAGGAGAGAGAGGGAGAGAGAGTAAGATACCATCACTCCACAGGTACATTGGTCTCGCGACAGCCTCTGGAGTTGGGGGACACATTGAAGATTTACATGTCACTGACCCATATCATGCATGGGGTCATTTTATAACCCAGTTCATGTACATGCGAGATAGGAAAGGGCTGTTCGTCTCCTCCCTCTGTTTGCTCTTCATGCTAATTAGGAAGACTCTTCTGGAAATGGGTCTGGAGTCTTCAAACTAGGGAAAAGTTCACAGTACTGACCAGAAGTGAGACGTTTTGCCTGTCAGGGGTAGCTGTTGGTTCATGGTTTCTTCTGGTAGTTGGTTGTCCAACAGACGGTTCATCTCTATCATCCCAATTAGGCCATGAGGCCTTTCACAGCAACACTCTTAATTGCCTTTATCTTACAAGGTGTCTGCCTCCATGGCCATAAAACCTTGGGAAAGATGAGTGTCATCTATCTTTTCCTCCCAAAGTAACAAAAACCAGGTGTTTAAGGCATAACATATCCCTTTGTTCTGCTAAGGGTGGGGGGAGTGCTTCAAGGTTGTCACATTCAGTTAATGCTGCAAAAAATCTGGTCTCACTCCTCCAGCTTAAGGAACCAACCCCCCCAAAACACCCAAGTGTACTTTGTTTCAAAGAGTATCAACAGCTTTACAACTGATATTTACACCTCTTGAATAAATTTAATTATCCTTACCTTTCTTTTTGAAAAGATGTTTACAACAGAACTAAAGAATCATCAAGCTAAAGCTAAAGTAAATCTTATTTTAGTAAAGGAAGGAAACCCATAGCCTTTTGAATTTCCTTACTAGATAATTTTTGGACTCACTGAGGATCCTTGTCTACTTCAAACAGGACTTTATGGTGGTCAATAACATCCAAGGTCATCCAGCGGTCACCCAGTCCTTACGCTTTCCTAACATTTGTGTTTTCCTAACCACAGCTATTCATTTCCTAACATTTGAATCTTTACAGTAGTAATTAAATATTTTTCTAAATTGTCTTGATGCTCTGATAATTAGTTTCAAATCTAGCTGAACTTTTGGGCAGGTTTTTTTTTTTTTTCCCTTCAAGCATAGTTTCCATTTATCAATATTCAATGAAAAAACTGGGGTTTTTCACTGTCATCATATTGCCCATCCTCTTGGCTTCTCTAGGCCGCCCTGAAGAAGCTAATAGTACAGCACAGGCTCGACCATCCTAAGCATCTTTGTGGCATCTGTAAAAGTTGCTTCTCACTACTCATCCCCTTTCCAGATCACTAAGCATCATGGCACCTATTCTTGTGCCTTGAGGTTCTCACTATTAACCTTTCTCTAGGATTGAAAATTGGCCATTTAATCCATCCTCTATTTTCTGTCTCCAAGCTAGGTTTTGATCCATGTTACAACTCTGGTCTATGACACATCCTGGTGAAGTCAATGGGGGTACTATAAAGCTTAAAGCTAGGTACGTGCTCAAGCTTCCAGTTGAACTCCACAAGACAGAAAAAATCTGAACTTCTAAACAACAAAAATGGTCTCAGGTTATGGGAACAAATATTTTTGAAGTAGAGTTTCCAAAGCAGTCTGAAAAATTTTTTGGGGTATCTTCAGTTTTTCATGATATAACTGTCTGCATGTAACTGTGGCAGTAATCTGTCTACCAATTCTATGTGCTAATATTCTGATAGTGAAAAAATCGTTGCTTTCATTATAGGAATAATTTTCCTAAAGATTCACTCATATAAAACTAAGGCTCACTATTTTTATTATTTGAGGAAAGAAAAAGAAGAAACAAATGTGTTTGATTTTTGTTAGTTCATATGGCAATTTCAGTATTTCAACTGCAACTGGCTTGTAGATAACTTCAAACTCAACAGCTATCCTACCCCACCATTCTTCTCCTAAACTACCCTGCCTCCACCCTTGTCCCTCGTCTTTCTCGTAATAACTCCAGAGACATCTCCTGCATTCCTGAAGAAAGTAGTATCTTTCCTTCATGTAGCTCATTTCTTATGTTGGCAAAACATTTTTGAGTTGTCTGTATTATATGAGGCTTGAAAACAATCTTTGTTGGGATTTTTTCATTAGAAAACATTTTCCTTCTGTAAAATTAAATACATCTGTGATGGTCTAACATTTCTGAGCTGCAGAATTGGTCTTGTACCCAGGAAGGCTCTTCATTCCACTACATTAACAGGACTGGCTGTTAAATCAAGTCTAATAGCCTTATCATGCTGGCTCTGAACCTCTCTGTTAGAGTCCAGTTGTAGTAAATTGGTGGATGCAACGTACTCTTCTGTGTCTGAATTTTCAGCAGCAGTAAGCAAACAGAGGTGTTGTCTCTGTCTCCTGTTCAATATCTTGATGCAAAATTTGCATTGTTTTATTTTCTAGAATTATTTTCATTGTTTTCTGGGGAAGTGCTTTTGCTTTATAATTCTGTTCTGTTTTACTTTTACTTCTCCATACTTAAGCACCTCAATTTCCTACAGTAGTGCAGCTTGTACAACTCAGTACAATAATGTCTTTCTGTAGAAAAAAAGTTAAGTATGATTTTATTGTAGCTGAATTGTTAGATTTCGTGTGTGTGTTTTGGCTGAATTGTATGTTCGGAGAACCCAGAAGAGGTGTTCTCCACTCGTGTCAATTATCCCTTGGAAACTAGAAAAATGTAACAGCCTCAGCAAATTTAAAAAATCTATTAGCTTGAAGGATAACTTCAGCTCTCCTGTAATTGTCAGCTCAATTAGTTTGATGTTTGGTAAACCAGAAAAGTCCTTTCTCTTATACCTTATATTTTCACTATACTTATTAATAAAATCATGTATTTTGAGACTGTATCTAAGATTGTACGTTTTTGCTTAGAGAAGGTGTACCGGTAAAGGACCTTGTATAGCACCAACGAATGAAAGTGATTTTAACCTTGTTGAAAGCAGACACCAAACCCTCAGAAGTGCTAGGACAGCTCATGAGAAGGATCTTATAGGTGTAGCTTTCCAAGCCACTGAACAAGTATTATGTGATGTTCTCCTGCATGAACTTACACTATATTGATTTTTAATCAGTCAGAGAAAAAAAAACCCAAACAATTTCAGGCCCTAGAGACTTCACACTTGGTGGCTGAAGCAAAGAAACTCTCGATCTTTACAAAAACTTTTCCCAGAAACACTTGGCAAATATAGAGAGATTCCCAGAAGCAGATGTATGCAACTTAAAGAAGGCAGAAGCCACTAGGACAAGCAGCCATGGATGTGATTTGACTTGGTTGCATTTCCATAACTCAAGAGGAAAGCTTATCTAACTGAGCTTGAAGGAAAGCATAAGGTGAGACTGGATGCATCTGTGGGCTGATTGTTTTAAAAGCCCTTTGCATGCTATTTTGTTCCAATTGCTGAACAAACAAGCAAACAAATCCTCAAACAACTTCGTTTTAATAGCTGCTGATCAGCACTACAGCACTGGGATTTGAGGATGTGAGTATCAGAGGCAGTTACAGGGGTAAGGATTTACATGGATAGAAAAAAAAGAAAAAAAAAAAGGCTTGTATCTGTTTTGAGACATGGACACAGTGCTCAAGATGCAGCTTGTCCTTCAGACAGAGTGTTAAAGATGGGTCTGTTAAAGCTGGGAGTCTGTTAAAACCGGAGAGGGTCTGTGTCACTCACCACATGTCCAATTTCTTACTATGTTTCTCTGTCTAAAATACTGTTGGGTACAGGACTCCAGGTGAAACACCTGGGTATGACTAGATGCGGCAGTGCTTTCTGCTCAGTCTGAGTGAAGAATATTTAAGTTATACCCAAACACAATGAAAGACACGTAACATTTCAGGAATGTAGTGAGAGATACTGAAAAGACAAAGGTGCAGCCAGCTCTGTAACAGTGGCAAATAGGCAAAATACTGTTTTGACATTTTCCGTTCAGGCATGCTAATACTTCCATTTCTACTTCACACCAGGCTGCCTCTGTTGTTTGACTTACGAAGCTAAAGCTGCCTCATCAACCATACCCATTCCCTTAATAACCTTATAATTCCATATTTCACACACATTTTTCCTATGTGCCCTGCATTATATTTCAGTAAAACCTCATCTCTCTGGCCCATTGTTCCTCAAAATAGAAATGAAAGAAGGCTAATATAATCTAGTATTAATGCCAGTTCAAGAAAAAGACATACTTTTGGAGAGTGGAAAAGAAAAACTGCCCATTTTCCTCCCCACCAGTGAGCCATTTCTTCAAACAGATTTCTAGAGCAGAATATCTAGCAGTATCATGAAGCCAACCATAGGGAGATTAAAAAACGTAGCTTTATCACATCTCCAGCCATGTGCACTCAGAACCTGCATCCTACTCATAATTTATAAACTATTTTTGACTTTTATCCTTTTCATCTAGAACTGGTATACTTTAAAGTTGATGGTGGAGGAAAAGTGTATTAGTGAAATTCCTAAAAACGGAAAAATAAGTAAATATGGATTCAACTGAAGTTTTCTCTCAAATTCAATATCTCCTTTTAGATTACTCAAATAAATTTGAAGAAAGCTGCTTTCTATGTCCACATTAAAGGAGTGAGGCATCGATTTTAACTTAGCTGGACTTGGCTATAATATAAAACCACTTCCTCTATGTTCAAAGCTTTTTATTCATGGAACATCTGTAGTAATTTGAGAAGATGGTGGTACGTGCTTCTTAAGAAGGAGCAGAACTGACCAAAATGATGAGTAAAGAACAACAAAAGACAAAACAACTTCTAAGAACAGGGGAAAGGACTGTAGCATACCAGAGAAAAGCAGCATTTCTAAGGTGGGGAAATATTTCTGCAAATTTCAACATGGTCAGTTCACTGGAACAAAAAAGGTTTTGGAAGTTTGAATCTGAAAAAAATATAATTTTGATGTTATCCTTTTGCATAGTTTACCGTCACACTACAGTACTTACTGGTATTACTTATCCACTGCCACCTTCTAATCGCAACGAATTCTGTTGTACAAACCTCACTATATCAAACAAATCAACAATTTGCGGTAAATGAAAAAAAACCTTTGCATGTGCAAATTAAAGATGAGATCCAAAAGATGATTTGTATTGGGCTTGCATGGCAAATATATATATATACTTATAGCAAATATTTATATATATACTTGTATACAATATATCTGGTGGCCATCTGGGATTATCCCCATCCCCATAATACACTGGGGACCAAAATATTCAACCAGAACATCAGAAGCCTGGACTGCAATTACAGGTCCCCTTGTCTCAGGCAGCAAGCTATGGTGGAAGTGGTTGAACCATCTCCAGGTTTCTTTTTGTTACATCTCAGATGTGCAATGAGGGACTCATGGATCTGCTAAAAAGGGAGAAGAAAAGAAGATGAATATGTTTTCTTAGTGCTGTGATTTTTATTCATTTCAAGTAGTAAAGCTAGAGTCCTTAGAGCTGGGGCCATATCCTACCTGACCATTTCCCCCAGAATTCTTACCACAGAATTATTTTCTTAAGTGTTTTCATGCTACAACTGAAATATGTCCATCTACAGTATTTATTTTGGCTCTTACCTGAACTTGATCCACAATGGGTTTCAGTCCCCTTATATCTCTTACTTTACTCTACAGAGGTGTGCAGGTTGAGTTTCTTCCTTGGGCTCTGCGTTCCTCTCTGTAGGTGTTTGGGGGGGACTGATCTGAGATACGTGCTCTGAATACACCTGTGGCATCTGCAGAATCAGCCTCTTCCCAAAAGACACAAAGGACAATTAATACTTTCTGAACAGAGGTGGCAGTGCTCTGATATCCGTACTCCAGTATTTCAGCTTTACCCTGATTAATGCCAACTCTCCATTTCTTATCCACAAAGCTGGTAACTTTACGTACAGAAATAGCTGATAATTTCTTTGGGTTTCTGTATTCCACTATTACTCTGGTAATTTTAGTTGCTGCTGCAAAGCTGCAGTTTCAGTAGGAGGGGATGATACTTTCTTTGTCACATGCAGAGAAGTGTCTACAGTCTAATATTTAGGACACTCACATAGGAGGTAGAAGATGTGAGGTTAAATCTACTCATGCTGAGCAGAAAAATGACCTTGGGTCTTTAGTTTGCAGAGCAAATGCTCTGATCAGGGAACTATAATACTGAAGGTCAGCAGGAGAACCACAATTTCTTCATTTTGAAGAAGGTGGAGGCTGCCCCTGCATTTTTTGTACAGCCTGTGTGTGCTACACAAGCACTGTGTATGTGTAGCAAGATTAGACGCTTTGTGGGATATCGGCATAGAATCAGTCTACCTCCTATATACTGAGATGATTAACTGAGTCCCACAGCCCGAGGTGTTTTACATGTGCACTGATGCAGACTTTGGGGTACTTTCACCAACTTTCAAGTCAAACATGGACCTGCCTGTGGCTCTGAAGTGCTTCCAGGACACAGAACAGCAGCTGAGAATTTTTTAAACTTTTTTTTCTCTACAATCCACAAATCCTTTTTTTTTTTCCTGACCTGTTGAGTTCCTGCCCCTCACTTGTTACAGGTCTCTTCTCCAAGCTTCTGAAATGGAGGATGGAGAAGAACTGGGGCCAGGTCCTTGCCATGCATGAAGACTAGACTAGAGAATTATTTATTTCTCTTTCTTCTCCTCTTTTGCCCAGCTTCCCACTTTCCACTCTTGGCTATAGGTAGTATTGATATGAACAGGTATTTAAGGTCATTTACAGCAGGGTCCTAGAAGTTAGGACAAAGATAGAAGTAATTGCTGCTTTTTTATTCAGTTGGCAGAATTGATTTTTCCCACTTTGTTTTGTAGAATGCAAGTTTTCAGTGAAGCATCTCTTAGTATGATTATGATCTTTTCATCTGTAGAATAACCTCTGTAATCAAAAATCAATACTTATGCAATGGGCAAATCAAGCTGTTCCTGCCCACAAGTATCTGCAGCATTATTTTTTAAGTAGCTGTTGATTTGCTTTGATTTGGAAAAATGGCTTGTCTGCAGAACTGTGTATGTATTTATGAACATGGTAGTTTAAGCTCTGCTGAAAAATGTCAGAGCTTTAAAACCATAATCCAAAAACAGGGATGGGAAAGATTTCTAGTTTCCAAATGACAAATGACATTTCCACTTTTAGTCTCAGCAAAGAGTACTTATATCTTTTCTCACAGTGGAGACATTTTAATAGAGGCTGTTGTAACAGCTTTTATGAAACTGTCTGTGTCTTAGCTAGTTGAATTTCTGGTAAACATTTCAACTGGTTTTACAGAGAAATTGCTATTAAGGACAGTACTGCCACAACCATCAATAAAAATAAATAAATAAATAGGTAGATCACTAACTCATATTTCTGTAACACTACAGAAGACATTAGCATGCAAATAATTATGTTTCCCATAAAGTTAATACTGACCTATATTTGGGATAGCCAGGATAGATCTTCCGTTAATACATGTAATGATAATTTCAAATTAGTGTCGCATTCAGCACAAAACCGTCGCATTCAGCACGAAACCATCACCTGAGTTTGCCCCTTCTTCGCACCTTCAACCAGAAACAAATCCAGTAATGTGGATACATGGATGCATTCACGATTCACAGCTGAAAAAGCAAGCCTGGTGCAGACTGGGATCAACAGCATATTAGCACTAAGAATGTAATATGCTGTACAAAACAAGAAAACCAAGAATTTATTAATCTTAAAAAAATCCAGGGGCTATTTAAACATGCCGTCATTTGCAACTTTATTTATTAGATTATATATACCTATGCATACATATGTACAACAGTCAGTGCAAGGCAGTGGGTAACATGCACACTTCAGACACGCATTTTGACTCTTTTCAGATTCTCAGAGGTTTTACAGGGTGATCTTTGAATTCTCAAACAGAATTTTTGCATATCCTTTTCATCTCTAGGTATGCATGCAAACAAACACACATATTATTTAAAAATTACAAAGATTTACAAACGCTAATACCTTCAAACAGACCTAGTGTAAGTGATACTGGTTCTATGAGCATTAGGTAAGCTACTCATTTTGATGTTACTCAGAGTTATTGCATTCATATGTTGGATTTCTATACCCTGGTACTACTACTAGACTCTCTTTAGGTGCCAGTGTCTGGCTGCCATCAGTGCTTGGAACCACTGAGGAACATTTGGTATAATGGGCATTTTTTTTTCCTGTGGTTGTTGTGTCCTCTGCAAATAGTGTGAACTGGTGAGAGACAATCTTCCAGCAATGGTATCCAGTTACCAGCACAGCCGTCATCAGGAGGACTGGGGGAAGGCAAAGACAGATGGTGGTTTAAAGGACAAGCCAGAGTCACTGCCAATCAATAGCAGAGTATCATCAACGGTACCAAAGTCTGTCTAGCATCTGAGTGAACAAAATGAAAAATGACAGATACGCCTAAATGTAAGAAAGAGACTGAAATCCCAGTCTGGAAGGAAGTGGGCAGAGCAATATACTGCTGTAGAAATCTTGTCAGATCTCCTGCTATAAATCACAGGAATAACAATATAGCTGGAGGCTGAATTCCAGCTGAGGTGCTGCTGGGTACAGGACAAAATGTTCAGAAAGAAAAATCAGCATTGCTAACAGGAATGGTTGATATTGTGTAATTCTGATGTGTTTTTAATCAGCTGTGTAGGGGGTTTGGAAGAAACAAAGCTGAACATTATCAGAAGATTGTTTTCTGCCTGCCTTTTGTTCACAGTTCAAGATACACTTGATCTTGACGATTTGGGGCATTTCTGTGGGAGGCTGAGTGTGACCAAGTCTCTCTGCTTTCTGTGTCAGTCAAGAGCATGCAGCCCTTGGTGAGAGAGCTCTGCACCTTGGCAGATTGAGCCCTGGAGCCTCATTTTTGTGAAACAAGCTTCAGATGGAAGCACGAGAGTCCCGAAAAGCTCTATCTGCAGCAGTTCAAAATGTCATTAATATTATCACACAGTCCCAATTCTGCTGTCACTTTATACCAGTCCTTAATGAAAAGCGTGTTCACATTTTTCTATCCCTGCAAGCGCAGGCCTTTTGCTACAGCCCTTTTAATGGGCATTAGCTGCCTGAAACGATCTTACAGCCTGGAGGCAAATAGCTGCTGCTGTTTCTGTTTCTGTTTCCTTTCGCAGTGGAAGCTGCCAGTGCTGCACCCCGCTGTGCAAGGCAGGAGGTCTGCCAGGCTCTGCGGCCAGGAATTGTGTGGTAGGAGCAGAGGTTCAGCCTTTCTCCAGGGGCAGCTGCCTCATAGCCTGTCAGGCAGAGACGAGGCTTTTGATCCTGCAGCCTGCTTGAATACCAGAGTCCATGTTTTGCTTTCGATATACAAGAAGCAAGCATATATTATCAGTGTAAATGGCTTTAATTTTAGATTAAAGGTTACAGGCAAACAAGGAAGAATAAAAGAGCCATCTCCTGGAGAGAGGATTCTTTCATGCCTGCAGACTTCTGAGTGTTGTGTATGAACAATACAAATGAAATACGCTTTTACGACATCCTGCAGTTGTACAGTAAGTCAACAGGCAATAGTGTTAGCCGTTTCTACAAGCAAGTATTTAAGCTGCTGCTTTACGTAGCTCTATTTGTAACTGTTGTGCAAGATGAAACTTTTTATTGTCAGTTTAGTCTATTTTATGTAACTACATTAATAGCACGTAACATACATACAGTAATCAGAATTCAGGAAATAATCCATTTCCATTTACTTCAAAGTCCCCGCATGAAAGAGGACCTTTTCTGTAGATATTATCAGAAAATCAGAAGCTTTGATACACATCTTGAATCTTGTAATATAATTTCATAAGATGTATACCCCAAATGTAAATCTGAGGAACGCATTGACGTGTACAGGAAGCATCTTTCAGCAAAAAAACACAAAATTACATCGAGGAAAACATTTTAAATGGTTCGAGGGGGCTGATTTCTGTTGCATAGATTTTGTTTCTATACACAGGCATGAATTTTGCCTTAGGGCAGATTCATTAACTTTTCAGACCTGATTCTACAGTATTGCATATGATTCATAAGGACTGCTACAAATTACTACCATTTGGACACAATTTATTAAGAGACTCTGGAACAGTTTATTTAACTCCAAGGGTAGACAGATTTTGAACTTTATTTACCATGAACCTTACTGCCGTATTTCCTCTGTAACTGCCCATGCCTTAACATATCATTATTTGCAAGTGCTTTTGACTGTGTATTATGTCTAGACAACTGAAAATTATACAGTCAGGTTTATTTTCACTTTTGTATACTTGCCTGTGCCCTTACCCATATCTCTATAACCTTCAAGGCTGTGTATAAAGATGTAACTGTACTGCACGGTTCTGTGGTAGAAGTTAGTATGAGACAGGTAAATGCTTCCTGCCATCTAAAATACAGTTAATGTAATTTTACATCTGAAGCTTTTCATTATTCTGTTGTTAATCATGTACCAACTTAGATCATGCAGTTCTGCCCAAATTTTGTCACACTTTTCTAATAAATTCCACATTTTAAAATGAATCTCTTAGACTCTTACCATTTATATGCTGAAAACAAGGTACTTATTTTCGTTCTGAAATTTTTATGCTCAAATACAGTCTCAGGAAAGTAAGATCATAATAGTCTTATTGAATTTGCTTGTGTGTTCTCTTTTGTTCAGTATAGCTACAAGCTCGTTACTATATATAATGCTGTATTTCATTCATTCAGGAATATTCTCTCTTCTGACTTTTTATTGCTCTTTATTTTGAACATGCTGTTAATATGCAACACAGTTCACCTGCTCTATGAATGAGTCAGTTCTGTTAAAACTGCATTTTTCTTAGTGTAGGTTGTTTGGGTTTTTTTAAAGGAAAAAATAAAGTAGTTTTTTGAATTTGGTGTTTGCTGATGGTTAATGATATCCGTCTAATGGGATCATCTGGTCCCTGTTCCCATCAGTTATTATTACTTCAGTGGGTTCTAATTAATATTTCTTAGAAATTTTAGTTTTGTCTAAAAAAATAAGTAGGCTTAATTGAAAAACTGGGTTTTGTTCCACAAATGATGTAAGAATAAAGTCATGTTTAGTTACTCTCTGTTACAGTTTTTCTTCTATGTATTGACTATGAAATGTTATTTTAACTGAGTCCAATCTTTCAGATTTATTAGAAGTTCATATGGCCACTGTATGTTCTTAGATGCTATACCGACCCTGTACACCGGTATGCATATCAGGATCTGCTGAATTGTTCTATATTATTCAAAGAGTAATCAATGTAATCTTCAGAAACTCTATTTCTATTGATGAATGGTGATTTCTTCCTGATTTTAACTGGTTAAATTTGAATTATTTCCAAGCCATATTCTTTTCAAAGTGAAAAGTATTAGAATAAGCCTGATTTTTTTTTTTTTTTCTGACACATTGAAGTCCTTGCTGACTAAAGTTGAAGAACTGATTAGGCAAATAAATCAATATTAAAAAGAAGGTTTTATTTGATCATCATCAATATAGACATTTGTATAAAGTAGCTATACTGAAATTTCACAAAAAATCCAACAAAGCATGCAGATATTTTTCTTCATTTACTTTTAAAGTTCATAAGCCCTTTGGTGTGTTAGCAGCTAAGTTATTAAAAGAATGCTTTCCTGACATTTTAGTAGGCTATAAACTTTCTGCAAGTTATTTATGCTAGGTGATTTTCACTGAATAAGCACAAACAATCCTCAGTCCTTAAACAAGTGTCCCTATGTCTCATTGAGTTAAACAAACAGGGTATGGTTTCAAGTTTAGCCTTTATCATTAGCTTAAAAAGTAGAGTACAAAAATCTAACAATCAAAAGAGAGTGTTTTTATTATAAGCCTCATAATATAAAAATACACAATCATAAAAATCTTGTGATAAAAGACATCAAAGAAGAAGAGTTTTACTAGGAAGCAGGTATATTGTGTTAACCCAGGGAATAGTAGTCCAGGGATTTTATGTAGCTGTGACATGGAATTTTCTCAACTTAAGGTAAATGTAACTAAAATCTGTAAGGAATGTCGAATAATTTGGAAAAGCTATTTGTTTTGGCTGTTGTTAGGTTATTCTGGCCTCACTAGGACTTCAATCTGTTCAGCAGCACTGAAGAGGGTTTTGAATGTAAGCATAATGCCAAAATGAGAAGCACAGTATGTGTTCCAGGAGCTGGCAAGAGCTGTGTAGTTGTGCTAACAGGTGACACCCAAGGAAGGCATAAAGAGCGATGGGTAACAGAACTGCACATCTGCCTGTCCAAGGTCAGGCTCTAACATTTGGCCTGATTATAAAAGAAAAATGTAGGAATTAATTATCAGAAAGGTCCATCCACCAAGGATTCACCCTCCTCCCTCTCTTGAAGATAGTCTTAAAATGCTGCTCTATTAAAAAAGAGGGGATGAAGCAAGAAGATCCAATTTTTTTATTTTTAAAAAATTTCCTGTTGTTTTAAACAATTCTCCAGCACTGGAAGCAAAAGCCTGGGGCATCAGGTCCTTCTCACCTTAGCAGGTTGAAACCACAGCACACAGGCTAAATGCACCTTTCATTATTCTGTTTGAAAAAGAGCCCTTTCCGCAGCTGGCAGTACCCGGGTTACATGGCCAGAGAGGAGGCAACAGGACTTCTGACTCTCGCTGAGGATGGAAGAAAGTGGTGCTGCATTTTGCCCTAGTTATCATTGACCAATAACTAGCAGTCTTTACTGAAGGTGAATGCCGATTCTGAGCCTCTTCCTTTGACCAGCTGCCCTGATTACAAGTGTAGGCTAACGCTTGCTCCTGCTTACGTTCTGCTCTGCATTCTCCTGTTCCTTTTCAGCAGGGAAAGTGCTTTCACTCAGAACACCTCCAAGTATGGTAATTCAGGCTCATAAGATGTAGGAGGGATGGGATAAGTATGCTTGCAGGTTCCCCATTCCCCCTACTTTTTTGGTGTGTCCTTACATGATGACTAGCTCCAGATAAGAACTGACATCTCTCTCTCAGCACAAAGTTTTGAACATTTTTTCCTACTGATAGATGCCCATGCCACAAACACATAGATGATTTTAGGGACTTACAATGCTAGAAACGTTACAAAGCAAACAGACTGGATTTCTGCATGTAAATCAGGCAACCTCTTCTGGTCAGGAAAAACAACACATCAGATAAGCTGACACAGAATTCTGTGGCAAACAGCTAAGTGCCCACCCCACTTACTAAAACTTTGGACTTTCACACACCCTGTCATTTTTTTTTAATAACCTTAACTCTTTGAAAGTAAGATTACAGGAAGACAAAAGCACTGAAATTCACACTCTTTGGGACTTTTTACATGTTTGTCAAATATCTCTTAGGTTTATTGCTTGATTAGTGTTGAGCTGCAATGCAAAAGTCTCACATTTCATGCAGCATGTCGTGCAAGGTCTTGTTGACTCAAAAGTCTCAGTATCTTTTACGGTTCTGCCTCATTTACTTCAACAGAAACTTTCACTTAGAGTTTAAAAGGTATTTTTTTTTTTCCAGCAGAATTCGTAAGATTCATGTCAATATCAAGCTGTGAAAAGTTGTTCCTCAGCACCAGAAGTATTTTCCATAGCTGAACTAAAAGAGTATTGCCCTTTAGAAAAGTATTATAAACTCTATTACATGTGTATTTGTAACTTAAACTAGAACAGAAAGAGTAATTTAGTCATTCAACTCCTGTCCGCAATGCATGGAAGTAGCTATGGGACCCAATCCCAGCCACTTTGTTAGAGAATAGTACTCTATATTATGTCATCTAATGCACAAGTTTCTGTTGCAGTCTTTTTTCTTTTGTCTAGGTGTGACCTCTAAAATCACAGATGGTTATGCCATTGTTGCTTAGGCTCTTCCAGTTATTAAGTAGGATGTGACAATTGCTGGGGCAGAAATCTTTTGACGGTCACTAAGCGTTACATGAATGTGACCATCTATCTACAACCTTTTAGGACAACATGTCAGAACTGTCCTCACCACCTTTACAGTCCCACAATTGTCACATACGACGATTCTCTTTTTTTAACACATTTTTCTTGCCACCCTTTCCTCCCATTATACGTATAGATTCCTGTTCCTGACACAAAGACTGGGATTCATTTCACCTAGTTTTAGATGGCTACATCCAGAGCAGCCAAGCTAGAATCTAGTAGTTAATGAAAGGCTCTTTACAATCAAAATGTAATAATTGATTATGAATAGCATATTCTTGTGTCAGAGAATAGAGTAGTTAACCTCTGTAATTTCTCTCTGCTCCTATACTCTGTGATTCAATACCAGTGTAACGTGATCAGACCTGCCAGGTTCTGAGTTCACATGGTAGCAGAATTTGGGATATTGCTAGAGAGAATTCAACACAAGTTCTCAGGTGAGACAGGGATTTCATAGATTATTTTATTGGATTTAGATACTTCGAAATTGAATAGCGTAGGCATTTAGCTCTCAGGATACACTTCAGTGACTTTATTTTATATAGGGGATGGTTACGGGTATTCACACTAATAGTAATTTAAGTGCTTAAGTGTATTAAGAAAAGATTGAACAAATCCCTTACTTCTTGCATAGATTCAGGCCTTGGGAAAACTGTACAAAGATTTATTGTACACATGATGATAAAATGATGCTGGATGCAATTTTTTTCTCATCAGTATAGGACCAGTTTTCTCTAAACTAAAATATTATTTTTTTTGCAGAATAACATACTGTGTCGTTAAAACTGATTTATGCACTCAAATAGAAATTTTAGTTTTCTACAAATAAATTATTTTGCTTACTGTTGTCCAGAATCAAATGAAAAAAAATATACCAAGACATTTGAGCAGAAGAAAAAGCCTTCATATTTTAAAAGTAAAAATATTGTGTTGTTCTTCCTTTTTTTTCACCTTTTCTGATTTTAATTTGATATAAGCTTGCCTTTCTGCCTTTTTATCTCCATCTATGCTGTGCTTTCAAATGTAATATTGAGCAGTAGAAAACTTAATTATTCTTCAAGTGGGCAACACACGTCTTCTCCAAGTAATATTATATCTCGTAAAAGGTGTCGTGGCACTCAACAGAAAGAGTAATTGTATGCACTAGGAAGTATTTCCTCAGTTAGCAAATATATGTCATCTGTTTGGTGACCCATTTCTTTCTTATATTTTATTTTATTAAAGGTTTGTCTTCTTGTGGTCTTTTTTTTTTTTTTTNTTTTTTTTTAAATTTATTTTCTGTAACAGAGATAAAGCACTTTGTAATTTCTAAGAGATTTTTACTGATATAAAATCATTATAGGTTTGGGTTTTTTTCTCTCCTGCCGTTATTTTTCATTTTGAAGGTGACAGAAGTGTCCTCTTAGATCATAACTTCAAGTATATTCTTATTCAAACAGTGAGACAAATAACAACTCAAAGGTCTAGTTCAGAGCAGTGTTCATTATCATCTTGTTCTGTACTGTAAATTACAATAATTCAGTTTGTCAAAATATTCTATGTTTGTATCAAAATGTTAACCCTATGTGGTGTTTGAAGGAGTTGTACACAGCAGAAAGGACAAATGTTATTGTAAACAGAATTGATAGTAATATGAGGCAAGTAAGAAAAAGATTTTACAGGTAGGGACAGCTACTATATAACCTGAAGAAAATATGAATCACAAAAGCCACAAGTGGGTTCACAATTGTTTATGGTACTATAGATCTCATGCTGGAGAAAGCACAGTGGGGAAAATGACAATGTTTTGCTCTCACTCACAAGACTCGATTAGGCAGCAAACTTTCTTAGAGCAAAAATAGGTTTTTAAGTGCATCAAGAAAATGGATATTAACCCATACTCGAAGAATATAAATAATAATTAGAAAATCCAATTAAAATTATTAGGAGTAGACATATATAGTCTCACAGCTGCATGACCAAAGGTGGTTAAGCTAGTTTATATGATTTCAATGTAATAGAAAAATATAAAAAGAGCAACTAGTCATCCTTCCCCCTTGTATCTCTGCTGCCTTCCACCAACATAACAAACCTGGAGTTAAACCGCTAAAGTTTTTGATCAAGCTTTAGAGATATTTATATAATGAATATGCATTTCTATTGTGCAAGATTAGTTTGCTGATAAAAACAAGTATGTTAATTTGAAACCCAGTCTTTAAAATGTATAATTCCGTGTGTAATTTTTGGCTCAGACTGTTAAAAAAATCCATTTTGAAGAAGAAAATATTATTTCCTTGTTTTGATAATATCTTAAATCAAATAACTGTCTTTACTGGTCTTAACCAAATATGCTAAATTATGAAACTTGGAAGAATTCCTCTCCCATGAAACAGTGTTCTCTAATGTTATAACAATAATTTTATTTGAACTTCAGTAACTTAAGTAAATACTACACTTCCGTAGTTTAAGTATAATTGTGAAAAAGATACGTTTTCTTCAAGCTATTTCTCATTTCTGCCTCTCTTTTTCAAACAAATGTAATCCCAGCCTCTTACCTCTCAAGATCCTTTTAGAGTACAGGGGAAAGGACAAGACCTCATTAGAATAAAAAGGAGAAATGAACTATATGACAGTTTTCAGTAGCATTGCTTAACACATTACTGGAAGCTGTTAAAAATTGTTGGATAGGAATTTATAATTATATAACATAATAAAAACTACTTAGAACTTAGAGGAAGTCAAGGAAAATGAGTACTTACAGAAAAATCAGTCATTGCTATAGCATACATGTGGTCCGTAAACCTCTAAGAATTTTTAAGATCTTTCAGTAAATGGAGGTGGATGCTTTCTTAATAAGTACAGACCAGTGACACATCTTCTCCAACAGAGGGGCATACTTAGGCTTGAGTGTATGATCCAGCTTTATAGGTTACAGTCCCAAGACACAGTTTTCTACTGCAATGAGGTGGAAAGGAACATCTGCCCATGGAGAGAGCTAAGCTCAATTTATGAAGTGGGCCAAGTGAGAGACAGGCTGTGTCAGGAAAGCTTTGTGTGCATACATGCAGCGTGGGAGATAGCGAAGACCTGGTCCCTAACATCCCTCTTGGCAGAGACCAGCCTGGGGAAACATGGTGCTCAGCCTCGTCAGGGTCAATGTCAGGCTCTGGTCAGTGGTTTGGCCCTGACATGGGCTCTCTGCTCATACACAGTGCCAGAGGTCCATGTTCTAGTGTTTTCCCCAGCCTCTATTCCTGGAGAGGGGTTTGTGAACAGATGTTGGCACAGGTCATCAGTCAAGTCAGACCGTGGTGATATTGCACTGCATTTTTTCAGCAGTCTCAGGTATCTTTTTCCCTTTTACTGTTTGGCACAGGGCCCCTACCAAGTTGCATGCCACTCAGTTCTCGTTTGTACTGCCATGACTGCCTTAGCTGATTATGCTCAGTCCTCAGCTCTTGGTCAAGGCAAGGTCATGATGCTCCCATGACATCTGCCATTTGCCTGGTTGGGAATGAAGTCCTCGTCTTTCACCCATCTGCTCCCTCCTACTTCCCAGCATGAAGATAAACCAGTATTGACTAATCAGTCCTGAAAAATCCTTGATCTAGGAAACTCATAGTGATAGCTGACAGATGCCTACATGCTCAGTTTGAGATTGCAGTTACTAGGAAGGTTGGATGATCCCAATAGGATCAGAGCTCAGTTCAAATTGTTAAGTCTCGTTATTAAAACAGTATTGAAATGAACCCATTTGTATGGATGTCAGCTAATGACTAGTACAAACTGAGCAATTTCCATTTCCTAGACAAGTGCAGACTCAACCACCATACAGTAGTTTTCACCGGAGATGGGTCTTCTGACTTCATCCTGAAGTCAGAAGAGAGTACCACAGTACAAGTACTGTATTGTTTTCCCACTTACCTCCTCTGCTGCAGGTAGAAGAGAGCTTTTGCTTGTTTCACGTAAACTTCTGTATTTTCTTCATAATTATCTTCTTTCTTATTCTGTAGCAGTCTGCTCCAAAGTCTTATTTGATTAGGCAAAATGTGCTTCCTGTGGTGAAAATTTTGTGAAAATTCCCTATCCTCCGTCACTAGAATTTCAAGGGTCATTTCCCATTGGCCTGATATGTAGCAAATGGGTATTTCTGGTTTCCCTCTTGCAATACGTAAAGCAATGATGAACAGTTTCAGTGTATTTAAGGCAGGAAAACAATGATATTTCTAAGTAGGAAATTGTCTGATTGTCTGTTACATTGAATAGCTGCACATAGCATGTAAAGGGTTGGACTAAAAAATTGTACAAATAAAAATATTTTTATGATATATTATGAAAGCCGCAAATCTCACTATTTTGGATTTATAGACCAGTTAATTTAATATTGATTATGAATCATAGGAATAGAGTGACTATCTGGCATAACGAAATAAAATGAGACAAACTTCAGGCTTACAGACTGTATTTATAGAGGGGCTTTATTGATTTTTTTCTGCTATAGTACTTCTGGCAGAGCTGAATTAATTACTGCTATATCCTAAGAGACAAATCTTTTGTCTGAAATTCTATTTTATTTTCTTTTGGAAATCTATTTTCTAAATAAAAACCCTACTTTTAAAACTGCTGAGACTATCACATTTAAATGATGTGAAGCTCTGCTCTGGTTGGGGAAATAAAAGGTGGATTATCTTGTTAAATATAGAACATGACATTATCCAGCAGGCTTTTAGTTTAGCATTTCCAAATGCCTTATGAGACTTCCAAATCTAGATGTTTTTAGGGTAGTGAAATTAACACTTTCAGATGGGATGAAATTCATACCATTATGTCACAGCAGGCTACACGGCTTGGACATCCTGATAAACAGCAAAAAAGCTCGGATGCTCTGGAACAGGATTCTTCCCTACTGCCAGTTGCTATTAATCTCCACTTAAAACTGTGTGGGCAAAACATCAGCTGGAATGCTATGACCAATCTGAGCTATGGCAAAAGTAGGCACAGAAGAGCAATGAGAAGAACTGGAACACTACAAAACCTGACATGTAAGCAGAAATTGAAATATCTGGAGTTTATTAGTTGAGGGAAGGGAGTGGTGATTAATGGGGATGTGATAGCAACCTTTAAGTATGTAACACGTTGCTGCAGACAAGAAGAAAACTGTCTATTATTCAATTGAAAAAGAAATTAAAAGGCTTATTACAGTAATGAAAATTCATGTTACATTTTAGGGAAAAAAAATATCTAAACAAAACTGACACTGAAGTGTTGAAATAGGCTGCCCAGTAGTTGTGGGGTCTGTAAGTACAGAGCTTCAACAACAAATTAGACAAACATCCCCAAAGAATGAGAAGAAAACTATGGCAACCTTTTTTTGGGCAGGAGAAGAAAAAATAGGTTATCTTGTGAACCTTTTTGAAGCTTTATTTTATTTATTTTATTATAAGTCATTTTGTTTTGGAAGCACCTGCTTTGAAACAGATGAAGGACTGAAGAAAGATTTTCTAACCTCAGATTGATGGGATAAATAGTGGATTTCTGGATGGAGAGAATGACCTTCCTTTCACTTTCCGTCCTTGTGGTTTATATACACATGACAATGTTAAAAACACCACTTAAGACTTTGGCTCTGGACTTCTGAGTGTTTTTAGGTCTGAGATGTTTGATTATATTCCTAGTGTGGTCTAGGATATTTTACTGATGAAAATTAGGTTTCTAAGATTGGTTTTCAGGGCTAGGCAACAATGCTGGAGAGCATTAAAAAAAAAAAGCAAATTTTCCTCATTGACTCCTGAAATGATGATCAGGTGTCCAAGCTATAAAGTTATTTAGGTACCTTATTATTTTTTTTTTTATAAACATAATCCTTTCTTGGCTTTAAAACACGTATTGAGCTTTGAGTCATTTAAAGGTACTTGAGATGGTTGGATCTGTAGGCTGTTAATTCTTGCATACCTAATGAAGCAACCCCTGCCTTGATTTCAGCGGGATTTTGCCTAAACAGAGAAAGCAAGATCGGGACCTCAGAGGCTCATGGAGATGCTCAGGGTAGTCTGACATGACACATGTCAGAGTCAGATCACAGATCACACATCTGCTTCCTGGTGTGACATACTCAATAACTGCCAGCTCTCAGCTCCCCAACTGCTATAGCATGCTTTATAGGACAGAGGCTCATTTGTCATACATCAGATGTGACAAAAACCTCATTAGAAAAGTTTTAGGGCATATGAAGTATTCTGCAGCAGTTTCATTGCTCTGTTTGTGCACATACCTCTCTTGGGTGGCAGCTGTTGGGGGTTACTTCTGAGTTTGACACAAGGAAACTTGACATATAGTTACACGTGGAAGATGTATGGTGGGGGAAAATAGTTTATATGGAAAAGGAAAACCTTTCTGAGAAACTTTTTGCTGCTAACTGCTATCTTACTATCTTCCATTTGAAAGTGTGACTGTATTCTTGATAACTCCACTGAAGTAGGAAGGTGGAGAGAACTTTAGAGAGGGAGAAAATGTCCTTGAAAAATAAAGTTCAAACATTATTTATCAACTAAATATTCTCTCACCAACAGACAGGAATTCTGATGACACAGTAGTGGGTGCAGCTAGGCCAGATAAGATAAACAAACAGCCTCCTCAGGCCCTTCAGTGTGTAAAGGTAACTTCAGCACTTTTCAGGTTAGCTTTCTTCCTCACTTTAAAGTGATATTTACATTAAAAAGAGACACTGGTCTTTCTGAAGTGTTATTGAGCTGAGGCAGCCTGGAAACAGGAGACCCTTCATATAATCAATGTTTTCCTTTAGAGTTCAGCATCTTTGTTTGCAATGTTTCTTATTCAAAAGTATGTTTAATGCACTGTAGAAATAATGTGCTTTATAAAAAACACTGGAAAACATACTGTGGTAGTACATCCTTGGAGGACTTTTGTCATTGTTTCTGATCACATTTGAGAAAGGATGTTTTGCAAGAAGGAGAGTTAGTATGACACAGAAATCTAACTGCAGTTTTCATTCTCACTTGGTGGCCATCAAGGTCTTCTTGACTATGCGAAAGAATAATACTGTAGATGTTTTAAATGTCACCACTTGTTCCAAAATCATCTCCTAATGTGAGTCTGTTGCAACCCACAAAAAGAAAGACTTGAGTAAATCTAAACCGTAACTTCAATTTGAATCCAATTATTCTGAAATAAACCCAGTAATTTAAAATAACCCCAAACCCATTTTTTCACAGTCCTTCATCAGAATTTGGATAGTAAACACAGAAATATCATAGATATTGCAAGCAAAAAAAGGAAGACTTGATTCAATGTAAACTATATCTTCAAATTTGAATGCAATTATTCTGAAATGAAACCAGCATTTTTAAAAATGCAGCAATTTTTTTTTCATCAAAATTAGGATAGAAAACATAGAAATATCCTAGAAATATTTTTAATATCAACGTCAATAATTTATGAAATTAACTTGTTATAGTGCCATTGCCATCTCATTTTAACAGCCATGCAACTTCAGAAATGTTTGTTAAATGTCTGGATTTGAAATCTGATTCTAGACATAGATATCAGTAATCCAAAATGCTTATATTTTTCTCATTATTAATTACAAATGTATTAGTTTGGTAAGGCAAGTGTCTTTTTTTGTATACCCCATCTTTCACTCACACTTTACAAAAAGAGGCAGATAACAGGTCAAAGGGAAAAGTAAGTATCTCATTTCATGGTGGAACCAGGAGGTGCTAGCTATTTTCAGATCCCAACAAGAAAGACACAAATACTTTAAAGACAGATTACTATTTATTGATACAATCATGGAAAAGGTGATAGCAAGTTGTAAAAGCCTACATCCCTTCTGAGGCAGGGAAACCTGAGATATTGCAGCATTGGATGGACCTCTGGTCAGGACACAGCATGCTGCACAGGTCCTGTCTGTGGTGAGTTTTGGCAGATCTAAGGTCGTGAGTATTCTTATGGGGGCTTGCTCACTGTACCGGTCTGTCAGGCACTAGCAGCAATCAATCCTGGAATGTGGATAAACCAATAACATTGATTACATGTACATTGAGTAACTATATGTTGATTATGTGTACATTGGTTAAGTATATTATTGATTTAGTTACACTTTGTGGTTGCGCAGTACTTATGATATAGAGACATACACCAAATCAGCCATTATGTGGATCACCAGCTCCTTGTACAAGAGTCCCCTAGGCTGATCACTACAATTAGGAAGGATTAAATATTTTTGTTGATGAGTGTGATACCTCTAGCTTGTGATGCTGTGAGGACATTAGCTTGTTTTAGTACAGGTTTTTGGACATACAGAATAGAACAGAAAATAAACCCATAATGGAACCGATACCACAAAACTTAGTGTGGAAACTGCTGATTTGGGATGCCTAAGCAAATCCATGGGGCAGGCTTCTGAGCTAGGTCTGAGGAAGCTGGTAGTCGAGCCAGATGAAGAGAGTTTTTTTTTTCCTGGCTACTTTGTCCTGGTTTTTGAGTAAGGCCAGTTAGCTCAAGGTGCAGTCAGATGGAGCTGCAGCTACACCACCTTCACAGTCTTGGAACTGCCACTTTATTGGAGATAAACTGTTAATGCATCATCAGAACCTTCTGTCACATGAATACACAGATATTCAATTCCCTTCCTCCCAATCAATAGAAATATGCATATATGTATGATGCCTAACACATAGAAAGGGAAGGAAAACAAAATGTGGCTGAAACTGTTGAGTCTATTAAAATGTTCATCAGCATCAAAATTGTAGCCAAAAATAATTTACACTACACAATGAGTCATGTATCCTGCTTCCATCCCTGAGTAATGGCAGGATGTGGGGAAGAACATGTGCTTCCTACTTAATGAGAACTACAAAGAGATTCATTTAAAACCGGATTGCTACCAGTGTGCTACCACAAACTTTTGTACCAAATGAAGTTAAATCAGTCAGCCAGCAAGCTCTTCAATGCAGACACTGGAGCCTCTCTACCTTACTGAATGCATCTCTCATACTGTAATTTAGAAAATGATCCCTGGAAATGTTTTATATCTGAGGACTCGGTTCAGACAGACTTTTGTCTAATGACAGTGTCACCACACAAAGCATGATATTAGAAGTGTCATCTTATATTAGTAAAGGGTCAGCTCAGAATAAAGCTATTGTCATCACTGCTAATCAAACTCAAAAGTGGAACTGGAGTAACATTGAAAACATTAAGTCAGATTTTTTTTCAGAAACTGATTTGCTTTGACTCTGCTTATGTCTCTATTATATTATCTCTCCACAGCTGCTGACAGGAATACATATACAGTGTGTGTATCTCAAGACAATACAAACTTTAAAAGCTGTATAATAGCAGAATTGTGTAAACACATCACCATTTGAGCATGGCAACATCATAATGAGACACAAAGTCAAGAAAAGTAATTTTACGGTTACACAAAGACATAAAAATATATTAAGAAATGGTAATACAGAATTAAGACACCTGAACAACGTAAACTGTATCTTGTAATGACCCCATATGACAACCATACCTTTGAATTACATTGTATTAATTGAAATTATATCCATCCTCCACACTGAGGCATCACAAAAGCTTCAGAATAAAACTGTTGTTTTCAAACATAGAAAAATGGTTGTGACTGGTTTAATTAAATCTGCTGTTTGACTATTCACATAAGAGTTATTGAAGTGTTGAGATGAGCTTTTATTTACCATATCTAAGCACTAAATTTTGTTACTAGTAACTGCTCAGTTTACCTACATTTTTTGTAAGTACATTGCTATTAAAATAGTTAAGGAGAAAGAACATACTGTAAAAACTACAATATTTACATGGAAATGTTTGGCCCTCCAAAATTTCTAATTAATTTTAAATGGAACAGTTGAAAAAAAAAATAATCAACTACATGAAAGTCCAGAAGGAGAAAGATGTTATTCTAACAGGAACACATTATTTTCTATTGTGTATAATAAAGTGGTGAAATCCTTTCTTCATCTACAAATCACATCCTGCCAATTCCTGTTGGTCCAAGACAGATTCCTTAGCAATGTGTTTATATACCGTACCTATATATGATAGCCCAAATGTTCATATCAATTTGCACTTGCAAGTTGCAATATGTCTGTTGACCAGGCAGCTGACATTTGCCCTGTGATCCTGAAGATGGAATTCCTCTGATCTTACATGTCTAATTGGTCTCTTATGAGCTTCCTCCATAAAGACAAAAGGAAAGTAATAGAGGAACATCAGTCATATTATCCTTTAACAGGTATTTAAAACAGGTGAGATGAAATCAGCTTCTTGAGTTTCAGGTGCTAGTGAACAGCTTAGGTGGATGATGTCTGTGACGTACAATAAGATACTGTACAACAATAATACATTGCATTTTCATCCCTTGATCATTTACCATATAACCTCTCTTCATGTATTATATGTTGTAACCTTTTCCTTCCTATATGTCTTTATGTGTGGGGTTTTGTTTTGTTTTGGGTTTGGTTTGCTTTGGTTTTTTTCTGATGCTTAGACTGTTAGTTCATGAATGGTGCTGTCTTTTGATTTCATACTGTGCTTCTGTGGATTCTGTCAGAGGAAAACTAATAAAGAAAGGAATAACTGACATTATGGATGAACACGCTTAAGCAATTTTCAGAATGTGCAAGAAGAATATCTAATTTTTATCTCAATGTGATTGCAAATGCACAAAATCTGCTCCCTATCCATAAGTCACAATGAGAGCTAAAATACAATTTCCGTCCTCAACAGTACTAGTGTGTGGTATAATAAGATCAATGCTCTCATCTCGTTAACTGATTCAAATAAGCAGAACTTTCTAATTTCACTGTGGTCTCTATACTCTTTAATCATCATATGTTTTTTGTTGACACAACTGAAAAGTTCATTTCATGTTACAAACTTTCAGTGTTCTCTGTCAGAACAATCATGCTAATATAGCAACTGTGGAGTCAACATAATCAGCTGTGATGTTATTCTTGGCACGGGAAAATATTATCTTTATTAGACTTTCCGAATTAAGATGAAAACATCATGATTACCTAAGGTACTTATGATTTTGCCTAAACTTCCCTTTGCATGTAATATTCTAAAGGATATTGGAAGGTGAATGAAGAAAGACCACCTGGTGAATTTCTAATAGGGAAAAATAGTTTTCCAGTGACACATTTAGATTACCACATTTACTTTTGGCAATCTATCACTGAGGAAAAAAATGTATCCTACAGCATTAGAAGACTGGGGAATACCACTAAAAGAAATTACATCAATTCTGGGAAGTCTTAAGAAATGTTAAAAAACAGAAATAAAAGTGTATCCTATCAGTTCCAGGTAACTGTAATGAACTATAGGGTTTTTTGCAGTGAAAATTGCCATACTATCTAGCACATGATGATGTTTAAAGTCATACGACTGGCCAATAAAGCCCTAAAATGGGAGAAGGGTCAGAGGAGATGAGCAAGGCTGACGTGCTTCTGAAGCTCAGGGAATAAAGCAGGGTGTGACTGAGCACAGACCTTGCAAAGAAACCAGTTTGTTTGCTACATGACTCCTTTGCAAACAGAGTGGTCTCTCTTTTACATAAACAGCTGTCAACACCTGAGTGGATAAATGGGTGGTGTAAATGTTTCTCCTTGAGTTCATTAAAAAAGTGTGAATGTCTCCCTGCATTAGACAGACCAACATTGGAGGTGAATGAATATGTATCTTAGCCCAACAAAGAGTATAAAAATGAGACAACTAGCAAAAGTATTTTGTTCCAGCTTGATTCCATTACCCCTTGTCCTGTCATTGGTTGCCACCGAGAAGAGCCTGGCTCCATCCTCGTGACACTCCCCCTTTATATATTTATAAACACTAATAAGGTCACCCCTTAGTCTCCTCTTCTCCAAACTAAAACGACCCAGAATTGTATCACATTATGCAGTGTGTTTTTACCATTCCACTAAATTGGAAATCACATATAACATCAACTATCTTCAAATAAGCAAATTTGCTGTTAAACATTACACCCTTCATGCACAGAATATCTAAAAGATGGTAAGGATATTGACTTCTGGCAAGACATTTTTCTGTTTGTCTTTCAAGCTGGGCATCATTGGACTGTAAAGCCTTAGTCTATAAAAATGTGTGAGGTAAAATTTGTAGTGTTAGCCTTGAAATCAGTGGATATCTGGGTACCTGAAAACTAAATCTGTTCAGATTAGTTTCTATACTGTATCTTACATTCTTTGTTGCGTTTTCTTCATCCTCCTCTACCATTTGTTGGAGTTGATAGCAGTAGAAACACGATGCCCTTTGTTTAACTCCTGTGTTTTCTAGCCATCATTAGTCTTTTTATTGGAAAAACAACAACAGCAACAAACAAACAAACAAACAAAAATCCCCACCCAAAACAAAAAACACCAAACCAAACCAAAACCAACAGCAAACCAAAACAATATAAAAAACTATCTATCGTCACAAGCTGTGGCGGTCACATTGAATTTCACATGAATGCTTTGGCTGGTAACACATACTGTCAATAGAGTGATAAAATTCAGAAGAGACCTCAGGAGGTTTCTAGTCCAGCTTCATGCTCAGAGCAGGGTCAGTGATGAGGTCAGACCAGGCTGCTCAGGGCTTTGCTAAGACAGATCTTGAAAACCTCTATCTATGAAAAATACAGAACCTCTCTGGGCACACTGCTCCTCAACTTGACTGTCCTCATGGTGAAAAAGGCTTCCCACATACCAAGCACTGTCAGTTCATGTTGAGTTTACTGCCTGACAAGTCCCCCGGCATTGTTCCCCAGCTGGTCAGGCACCAGTCTGTGTCACTGTCAAGGGCTTTTCCTTCCCAAATGCAGGACTTTATATTTTCGTAAGATTACTGTTGGCTTATTCCTCTGGTCTGTCTAGATCTTTAATGGTAGCTTTGCTCTCAAGTTAAGTGGTACTCCTAAAGCTTGGCATAATTTGCGAACCTGGGGACAGTTATCTCTGTTACTTCCTCCAACTCACTGATGAAGATGTAAGACATGATATTTCCTAGGGCGGACCCCTGCAGCACTCTACTTGTTACAAGTCATAAGGTAGAGAACGGCCTATTAACCATGACCCTGTGAACCTGTAATCTGGTATTTCAACCAGTTTTTTACCAACTTGTTATAGTTGTCTACCCATCCAGGCCATAACTTTGTAACTTAGATACAGACCCAGTTTGTAATACTTATCCCACACTACAGAAGCTTATATTTTTTTTTAATTCCTTTTTTGTTTGTTTGTTTTGTTTGTATCTTGTTTTGTTTTTGGAAAATGGCCAAGTTTTCTACGGTGCTTACGTTCTGAATATGTAGTCTGAGAATCAGAAGGGTTCTCAAAGGTCCTATTTGCCTAATTTTAACTCAAACTGAAATACATATTGAGTGTGGGTGCATCTGTCTTTTGAAAACTTCAGTAGGTGTCTATTTGAATTTTTGGATGAATACAGAGTGTTTATTGGAACAGAAAGGATCCCATCTTAATTATACTAGTATAATGATTTGAACTGTGAACTTCAGCACTGAGGACTGGGAAAAAGTAAACACTGACTAGAAGCCAAGAGAGTTACTGCAAAACTTAATGTCTGAATAATATCAAGAAGAAATGACCATGCAAATGTCTACTAGTAGAAAGCTATGGTCAGAGGCACAAATGTGAAGATTTAGGGAAAAGTTCAGCAGCAGTTCTGAGGGATTAACTTTGTTTAGCTGTAGGATTTGGGCATTTAAAGAGTCTTTGGGATGCATGTGAGAGGAAATTATTTTTTCAAGGTGACCTGCTTGGTGGATGAGGGAAAGGCTGTGCGTGTTGTGTACTTAGTCTTCAGTAAAGCCTTTGGCATGGTTTCCCGCAGCTTTGCCCTGAAGAAGCTGGCATCTCATGGCCTGGCATACTCTTCAATGGGTGAAGAACTGGCTAGACGGTCAGGCCTAAAGAGTTGTGGTAAACAGAGTCAAATCCAGTTGGTGGCCAGTCAGGAGTGGTGTTCCCCAGGGCTCAGTATTTTGGACAGTTATCTTTAATATCTTTATCAATCATCAATGTTTGCGAACAACACCAAGTTGGGTGCGAGTGTTGATCTGCCTGAGGGTAGGAAGGCTCTGCAGAGGGATCTGGACAGGCTGAATCATTGGGCTGAGGCCAACTGTAGGAGGTTCAACAAGGCCAAGTACCGGGTCGTGCACCTGGGTCACAACAACCCCATGTAACGCTACAGGATTGGGGAAGAGTGTCTGGAAAGCTGCCTGGCAGAAAGGGATCTTGGGGTGACAGATGAACATGAACCAGCAGTGTGCCCAGGTGGCCAAAAAGCCCAACAGCGTGCTAGCATACATCAAGAATAGTGTAGCCAGAAGGACTGGGGAAGTGATTGTCCTATTGTACTCAGCACTGGTGAGGCCTCACTTTGAATTCTATGTTCAGTTTTGGGCCCCTCACTACAGGAAGGACATTGAGGTGCTGGAGAGATGCAGAGGAGGGCAACAAAGATGGTGAGGGGCCTGGAGCACAAATCTTACGAGGACTGGTTGAGGGAACTGGGACTGTCTACCCTGGGGAAAAGGAGGCTGAGAGGAAACCTTATCGCCCTTTACAACTACCTGACATGAGCTTTATCATGGAGGGTGTTGGTCTCGTCTCCTAAGTGATAAATGATAGGAGAAGAGGAAATGGCCTGAAGTTGTTCCAGGGAAGGTTCAGATTGGATATTAGGAAAAATTTGTTCACAGAAAGGGTTATCAGGCATTGGAACAGGCTGCCCAGGGAAGTGGTTGAGTCACCATCCCTGGAGGTATTTAAAAGATGTATAGTTGAGGTTCTTAGGGGCATAATTTAGTGCTAGACTTAGGTTATGGTTGGACTCAATCTTGAGGGTCTCTTCCAACCTAAATGATCCTGTGATTCTATGAAAGTGAGACCTTGCTTCCTAAATTGACAAAAAAATTATAACAATGAATGGAGCAGCATCTACCTTAAGCCTAAATTTTCAGCCATGTCTGTGCTCCTTTGCTGAGCAACAAATGAATGTGCATATTAATTACAAATAAGCTCCTTGCTAAAATGGTCTTTTCTGGACACGAATTAAGAAAAAATTTATGAAAAATGAATATTAGCTTGTTTTGATGTCAGTTACATGGCTCTAATACAAAGTGATCTGCCAAACAGAGCAGGATGAAGGATCATAACATTTTGGAAACATTTTCATTATAATTAATTTTTGCAAGTAAATTCAGAGCTCATATGACTGTTACTCAGTCTCTGAAAAGATACATCTCAAGCAAAAATAGTGCATATTTTCTCAAATTGCCCAGACAGTATCTTTATGGTGTGACCAGGAAGCACCACCTTTGGGAAGTTTGGTCTCTGTGCCTATTTCATCCTTGACCTTACTGTTTAGTCTTATACAAGAGTGTCAGCTAGTGTCAATTATGATGGTGTTTTTTGTAATGTGGGCATCTGTCTGCTAGGAATTGGATAAACTGCCAACTTACTACATCTGAGCTGCAGAACAGCTATCAGATGGCCACAGTTTTCAATCATGAGCCATCTGGATTGGACTTGTGGAGATGACTTATAGGGCAAAAAGCTTTAAAACGTGTATTTCAGCTTATTTTCAGGTATGTATGACTGCACCTATACTAGCATATTTAAATAGGGTGAGGTTATGTGTCCAGCACTACCTCAAATTTATTCACACGGTTTAATTGGAGGTCATGGAGGTGTTAGTGAGTTGCTGATGTCCTAACTTCCACATCAGGAAAAGCCTGATGCTGTTGATCCCTTCCTCTTTCATTTTTGGTATCTGCTTGTGCTTATTTTTATACTTTTTCTTAACACAGTCTGTGTATGTGAACTTTCCCTTGGTTCTCAGTTACTCAGTTTTCTCTGTTCTAGCTAAACTGCTTTAACAAGATGTAACTCTTACAGTGACCACTGATGGACCATTGAGATTTGTGTTTGCAGTCTGATATTTCTTGTACAATTCAGTGTTTACACTCTTGCAGACCACACAGATAAGTCATTCTACACATAATAACAACTAGCTACACTAGAAGCCACATCTATTCTTGAACAAACTTGAGTGCTTACATAATTGTTATCACAGCTAAAACAAGGTAAAACTACGTATACCAGGACAAGCCCAAACAAGTCCTGAGACCATGCCATGTCATGTCAATACAAAAACTGTTTTCTTTAACTAGCAATGAGAAAATATCCTATTTACTTGACTACAGACATGGTTTTAAAATGACTCAGGCTTTCATTTGGCCGTGTTGGAGGTGAAGGAAGATGCCCTTCCCAGATTTTCATCTGAAGGACTTGCTGAAGTTCACAGGACACAGTGAACTGAATGTCCCAAGTGGCAGTCAAACACCCTAAAAAACATGCCTGCCTTGCACCTATGCACTTCCACATTTTAAGAATGAAATGCCACCAATTCTGCTCTATTTTGATATGCTTAATTCTTAAATTTGATGCATAGACGTTTGTTTTTCAATTTAGTAATCATCTGAAAAGAACATTCACTTCAACAATGCAAATGTAGGTTGAATTAAATGTAAATTCTGCTTTGTACTTTTAATTATGAATGCTACAGACTATAACAACAGCCATCAAGTTGATTTGGAATTCCATCAGTGAAGTGCAAATAAGAAACATATGGAAAATACAGTTTAAATTCCCTTTACTATGTTGCATGTCTCTGTCACCTGTCAAGGAGCAGCAAAATGAATGATCCAAAGTGCATTGTAAATTCTGCTGAGCTGAACAGCAATATCTCACCGTCTGTATGTCTTGTCAGCTGCAGGAGGAGCAACAGTGAGCAGCTGGTAGGTGGAAAGGGGTCATCTCATGGCAGTGATAAAATTTTGTGCTACTGTTCGATGAGATCTGTCTTTGAGAGGTCTTTCACAGGTAAGTTTTACCTAGAATAAACAGATAGACATTTAAACTTACTGCTACAGACAGATTTCTGAATGCTTGGTCTTTCCTTCCTGATAACTGATCCATGAAGTGTTTTGAACTGCTTTGGAACAATGCATGAAGTGTCTTTGTATATGACACAATTTAATTAAAAGCCTATAGTTTCATTTGTCTGCCTGTATCAAAAAAACCCAACCAACCAACCAAACCCAAACCCTATTGAATGAGCACCATGCTAAACACAGTATGGGAATTAAATTAACATTGGCTATTATTGTCCTTCGATATGAACATCAAACTGAGTTATCTTCAAGATGAAAAAGGTTTGGGTTCATATCAGGTAGGATTCATTTAACTAAACTGCACTGACTACAACTCATCTATAGTAATTACCCCTGAGGCTCCCATTACTGTCAATAAAGAAAAATAGACACCTTGAGAAGGCAATTTATCTCGTGCTAAAGTGCATGCCTGAAATAGGCTGAGTCATGCCCTAGGAAGTTTACTTTTCTGGATGAAAAAGAAAAAGCTTTTTTGCAGGTAACAGGAAACTGGGTAAAAATCTGCACATGGGCAACAACTGCAGACCAGCTAACAACCCTCAAATTCGGATTCGCTTTCCATGCAGCAGCTGCACTTGTTGCTTTTCAAATATGTGCACACAAACAAACGCAGGAGGATTTTTCATATTTAAGGGTATGGGGAACAAGTACAGGGGTCCCAAGCTATTGCTGGAGACTAGTCAAAAATTTCTAAAGATTTCTACTGTCCTATGTGAGGTGAAAAGGCATAGAGGGCATGAGTGCCATGAGGAAAGAGGGCAAGAGACTATTTTGAGGAGGTTTTAAGGCATTCATGGAGATGAGAAATATTAGTGTGGAGGATTTTGAAATGGGAGTTCTCAATTTATTTTTCCCATTTTAATCACAAATTCTCTTTTCCATGATGCTGCTGTTTGCACAACTTTTCTTATTGGATTGCCAGTCTTTGCAGGAGAGCAACTTCTTTCAGGTCTGGTAGGAAAGAGCTAATCTTGCTGCTTTGCTTTCCATGCCATGGAAAAGCTTTTATTATGGCTGCCTAATAGCTGTGTTGGGATATCACAAGGAATATTGAGTTGAGTGCTGCTTTTGCTTACAATGGTGTTTCCCTCCAGTGCTTTCCTCGCTTGAGTGAGCTACCCCAGCAAGCTGGTGTCTATGCACAAGGCTCCCTCCCACACCTTTGCTGTGAGATTTAAATCTTTAAGAAAACAAAAACATGCTTTGAGAAATTCTAACAAATGGATTTTACTGTGGAGTGCATATTCTCAAGCTGATGCCTAGTACTGACTCAGAAAAGAAAACCACTTTTAGATAGGTGAATAGCAGGTAGGACTGTCAAACTGGGGATTATTAAACTGTTTACACGGGTTCACAGCCAGCTCAGTACCCACTGCTGTGGATTTAGGACAAATGTCGTCCCTTGCCATCACTGAAGGACTATGGATAAGATTCAGTAAGGGCCAAGAAAAAATGTAATTGTCCTTACTTTATTACAAAGATTTTTTATTTGATTAATTTGAAATCAATATCTTAGTTATGACCTCTTTACAATATTGGCTTTGCCATGGGTTGTAGAGATCTCAAGGACATTAGGACTCTACACTATTTCCATTGCTTAATCTCAAACTCAATGCAGAAAGTCACTGATGTGGGATGACGACCATAATGTACAGGTCAGTCATCTGAATACTGTCTCTGCTTCATTATGTAGCTTTTGGCTGATGTCTTCAGCATAAAATACCAAATCAATGCTTCATATTCTAGCTATCATGTCATATTTCATTGCTTGATAGATGTTGTATAATAGTTTGCTACAAGAAATCACAACACAGTAAGCTTTTGCAGTCTATTACAGTTATTACTTATTAATTCTTAATATTTGTGATGGGAGATGTTAATGAAGCATTACTATTCTTGCAATTGTTTGAATTTTATACAGTTAATATTTTGTTCTTTTATCTATGTCCTTCAGCAGCAATGATAGTACCCAAGATGAGATTTTTGCAGGTTATGGTGTACAAGAATTATATACACTGATGTGGAGAGAATATTGCTGCTCTAGCTAACCTAAATAATATGGAGTAATAAAAGTAGTATTTTCTGTATTATTTCTCACCATCTATGTTACTCAAATGAAATAAATTTAATTTGAACTATCTCACTGCAGCTATAAATATGCTATGAAAAGTCTGTGCAAACATCACTTTAGAAATAGAGTGTCTGATCTGCAGGAGCATTATACCAGGTCTGCTGAAAGTTGCAGTGAAATGTACATTCAAATGAAGTCTCAAGTTAGTGGCTATCTCTCTGTGTGCTTTCATGAATTATAACACCTGAAATGAAAATCTGGCTGGACAAAAGTTTGCATCTGTCACAACAGTGCATCAGTGCCCTCGTATTACAATATACAGCGTTAGAAGGAAGCCTAAAGGCAACATGTAGGAAGAAAATGGATGTTTTTAGTTAGATTACTTGTTGTCCCATCTGGACTTCAGCTGCTGCAGTTAGAGAACTTTCAGGTTCTGCAGAAATCTGAAAGGCATTCTCTCCCTGCTGGCACAGGGAGATTCAGTTTTAAAATATTTTTAAATATCCCTCACAAAGTATTTCTGACTGATGAAATTAAAACTTAATACTTTTTAAAAGAGCAGTAGGCATTATAGGATAACATAAAGCCACTTATTAAAGACTGCATTTATAAATCAATTTCTCATCTTCAAGTGCCAGGCAGTTAAAAGCCTTTTATTTAAAATAACTACTTGAGAATCATGCCTCTATTGAAAGACCTAGCAGCTACCTTTCTGTTTTGCAAAAAAAAGTAGAAGTCTGGACTTTAACCAGAAAGCAAGAGCACACATCTTGATATTCTTTCTGCAGTTACTTGCAGTTTCTAGCCTTTGAGGTCTTGAATGCTTTTGGATGTTTTCTTTAATTCTGGTTGCATATCTGGATCTGTCAGTACAGGTTCAACACCAGTGTACAGTGGACACATGGCCACCCAAATTATCTCCGAATAGAAACTCAGCCAGTGTCTGTGCTTGACGGGTCTATGTTGAGTTGGATACTACCTAACAATATTTATGTACTGTTATATATATGTATATGTGGAGACAGATATCAGGCACTTAGCACTGAATGCTACTGTTCTGAGGTGGTAATTCCATAGTTTTATTCTATATATTATTTGACTTGTGAAAAGTGTGTCAAATGTGACTTCTGTCTGTGCTCTTCTTTAGAAAATATCCGTAATACACACGGAATCACAGAATATCTTGAGTTGGAAAGGAGCCATGAGGATAATCAAGTAGAACTCCTGATTCTACACAGGGCACCCTAGAAGTTAAAGCATGTACCTAAGGGCGTTGTCTAAATGCTTCTTGAACAGCAGCAGGCTTGTGGCAAAGACCAGTTTGCTGAGGAACTTGTTCCAGTGCTCAGCCATCCTCTCAGTGAAGAACTTTTTCCTAATACCCGATGCGAACTGCCACTGAAGCAGCTTTAGGTTGTTCTCTCATGTCCTATCACTATATATCAGCAAGAAGAGCTCAGCACTTCCCTCTCTGCTCCTCCCCATGCGGAAACTGTAAACATCAACGCGGTCACCTTTCAGTCTCTTCTCTAAGCTCAACAATCCTGGTATCTGCAGCTGCTCCTCATAAATCATGCCTTCTAGTGCTCTCACCATGTTTGTTGCCCTCCTTTGGACACATCCTAAAATTTTTATATCCTTCTTATATTGTGGAGCCCAGAAATGCACACAGTGCTGGAGGTGAGGCTGCATCAATGTGAGTATAGTGGAGTAATCACTCCTTTAGACTGGTTATCTACACTGTGCTTAAGCACCCCAGAATATGGTGGCCCCTTTTGGCTGCCAGGGCACACTGTTGGCTCATATTGAGCTGAACATCAACCAAAACCCCCAGCTCTGTTTCTGCAGGGCTGCACTCCAGGCTTTTGTCCAGTATTACACCGTCACAAGTGCAGAATCATGAGTGTATGCACAGAGGCTTACAAAGTCATGGTGAACATTATAGAAAGTTGTAGGTTTTATTAAATACTGATTGTATCTGGAAATGGATATCTAAGAAAGGCATATTCAATTTCTTTCTGGATTATCCTCCTTCTTTCTACCACTGACAGAATTACTTTAGGAGTTTAACTTAAATGTGGATGACTCATTTCTAGACAGCTGAAATTATTTGAGATTAATACTTGCTTCAGTGGTAATTTGCATGTCAAACAAGAAGGCATACACATTCTCATTTTGTCCCACAGAAATGGTAGGGAGTATTTAAGCTCCTAAATATTTCTGAAGAAAATCAGATTAAAAAATTTCTTTTGATTTATTAATAGAACATGGCTAAGTTGACATTTTTCTTATTTGTAATGATGGTCATAATTTTTATATTGCATGTTGATTTTGTAGCAATATTTGACTATGTTTTAGTAGAAAGATGTCTGTTATTTGCTTTCCTACTTGTTGATAAAGTTGACATTTTGGCGTTTCATACTTTTTATGTCTTTCGTTTCCTGCATCAATCAGTAGTAGTTCCTGGGAGTTACTGTCCCCAGGAAGGACATATTGATCTTAAATGCATGTCAGTGATAGAAAAGATACTTTTGTTGTTTTAGCATGTAGTGTAACTGTGTGTAAGTGTTCTTCACTCAAAATCCTTCCTTCTCAGTTATTTGCTTGTTTTGTGTCTCTTCTTACAGAAACAGTCAGAATTGAGCTAGACTTAGGCTCTTTCTTTCAAGTCACATTTTTAAAAGAACATATTAATTGCTCTTAATCAAAAGCAATTTATGCATTATGAAGGATCTCAGAAAAAATAAACACGTATCTACTAATTGCTTTCACATTTATTGTGCCTTTCTTTTCTCTTTATTTACTTTGGCAGAGTCAGACTTTGGCAGAATTTAGATAAACCATATTAATTCAAATTATCTTAATCTGTGATTGATGCCAGTATGCGCTCTTACATTCTTATTAACTGTTTTCAGCTGTGGTGGGCAGTAACCTCCAAAGGATAACAACAAGCAAAAGAGTCATTCTAAATCCCTACACCACCATATTTGCAAAATGGCCATGTGTTCAAGTCCAGTTGTTTTCATGAACAATTTCAGCACTCTAAATTACTCAGTGACAACTTGAATAATTACTGAAATACAAATCTCTTTCAGCATAGAGGGTACTTACGAACAATTTTCAATAACCATTTTGCATATTCTGCATTCCAAATTTGTTAGTAATGTTGAGACAGACACAAGACTCTTTTTATTCCGTGGCTGGATGTTTTTCAAGCTTATAGGACATTTAAAATGGCAGAAAAATCCCCAGTTCTGTTTTGAACAGTTGCACTAATATGAACTACAGTCATTAATATTCATAAACCTTATCTTTCTATGACATTTTTAGAACAAATATTGCCTGATAAAAATGTTTTGTGTAGAGACTCAAAGATGTTAAAATGCCAACAAAATCCGCAGATTTTCCTGTCTATATAGGTTAACAATACATTTCTGAAATATTTTACTATAATTATAGGATTACAGGATTCTGACCACAGTGTTTGATGTTAGTTTTCTGAATTTGTCCTCAATGGGTATGCCATTTCTGGTTTAGCTTGTGTCTATGTATCCATGTCTGTATGTCTTCTGGTTGGCAAAAAAGTCAAGAAAGTAGGCATTTTCTTCACAAATTAGTTTGGACTGGTTTAAACTGCGTTGATTACTTTCCCCTTTTTACTTACTTAACTTCCTATTTTTTTAATCACTCTTTTAGTAACATGTCTATAAGTATAGTTCACTAGATTTTGAAAATAAACTCAATACTTTAATTTATAATTTGAATAATCATGTGTATGCATGAAGAGCTCAGGAAAGGAAGATGCTTTTTATAAAAAAACAGAAATGTGGCTATGCATACTTAATTTCTTGTTTTGTTGAAAACGCATTTAGAAATCTCCGGTGCTATAAAATCCAAGTGCTCAGGAATTTACCAAGTTTTCACATTGTACAAGCTAAAAGATTTTATTTCTCAATGAACATGGTAGCTATCCAAACAAGAGAAAAATAATTATATGATTCTTGGCAATAGACAATATTTATTGTATTTTATTTTATTTTTTTCAGGCTAGTCAGTGTGTTTTCACTCAATTTCTAATCAGCAACGAATCATCCCTAGGATTCTTTATTTTGAACCTAAAGGCAAAACTTCCACCAAAACAGTTACAGAATCAGGTCTGAAAGATGCTGTCAGAGATCCTTATCCTTGCTTTTATGTAGGAATATGTATGTGTGTGTGTGGGCATAAGTATATATACACGTATACACACAAACATATATAGGCACACATGGCAACCCATGTTTATAAGAGTTCTAGTGATGCAAGTAACACAATCTGTGCTGCCAGCTTTAGCCAACTTCAGTCAATTTCAGCTTCAATTTTTGTCATTAGAAAATCTCTCCATGCTATATCCATGCAGACTTCCATGCTACTTTATTTTTTCTGCTGTTTGATATGGACACAGAGGTAGATCTGTTATTTACTGAATCCCCTTTTGCATCTGGAAGCTATTGTGTTATGTCCCATCTTTCTAGAAATATAGCACCCACAACAGTGCACCACTTCAGCTGAGGTGTTGCCAGTACGTAGCAGAGGATCCGGCTGCTTCACGTGTTTAATGTGCTATGTTCTTTTTTCCTGTAAGTGTGACCTTTTTCCTTTCACAACAGCATGACTTTGTAATTCAGAGTTCAACTTGTAGCACAGAATAGTATTTATGCTTTTTGCATAAGAACTGTGGCTTGTATTTGTGTAGCAATGCATCCTTGCATAATTTTAGTAACCTTTATTTGTCCCCACTGAACAGCAAATTTAAGAAGCATGTGAAAATATTGAATAATACTGGACCCATGACAGAACCCTGGATATTCCTTCTTGGTACAGCCTTCATTCTGACAGAGAAACATTATTATAATATTGCCTGTAGTTCATCTACATTATGTCTCCCAAGGCTCGTTATGACAATGTCTGTCAAAACCTTACTAAGGTTGGGATATACGTAATCTGCTTTTACTTCCTTATTCACAAGGCCTGCTACTTTCTACTAGAGAGAAATTATGTTTTCGTTGACACAATCCATTCGTGATAAATCCATATAACTTGTCTCTCACCTCTTTATTTTCTTATATCTGCTACTAGTGGTTGTTAGAGCTACTAATTGCTGTAGAGCTATGTTTCAAAAATTGGTACAGAAAAGCAGCAGGGCAGCCTTCTTGTCACTAGTCGTGATTAGCTGTACCACTCTGATGAACAGCAGACTCACCCTTTCCTTTGGTTTTTCTCTTGCCAGTAATATACTTGAAATTCTCTTTGTCCTTTGCTAATTGCAGCTCATCTGTTTTCGCCTCTGTGGTTCTCGTTTTGTCCCTATATGCTCACACTATACTTTCATGTTGATCCTTATTAGCCTGGCCTAGTTTCCACTTCCTTTTTGCTCATTTCTTTTTTAAAATCCATGAAGTGTTCTTCATTTAGACAAGTAGGTCCCTTACGATATTTTCTGTCTTTCCTCTGCAGGGGGATAGTTTATGCTTGAGCCTTTTAAATCTTTCTTTAAAGAACTGCCAGATTTTCTAAGTATGTTTTCTGCTCAGACTACCCTCTCAGGATATGCAGTCCACCAATTCTCTGAGTTTATTGAAGTCTCCTTTCCTGAAATTCATTGTTTTTACTTTGCTCTTCTACCCTAAAAAATCTTGCTGCCTTATGATTCTATGATCTCAACGTTCTTCATTCTTAAAGGGAAAGGAAGCCTGGAAAATTTTCCTCTCTGATGGCTGTCTCCACCAGCAGTGGCCACAAGTACATTCCACAACTTATTGAGCATATCTCTTCTTTTACCGAGTGGCAAGTTAGCTGAGGTACTAGGCCAACTCTGTCAGTTCCTTAAAAAAGACCTTCATTCTCTTTTTCTGGGTTTAATATAAACCTTAAGCAGACTCCATTGCTAAATGGAAGCTATAATACACTGTTATATTTTTAAGCACCACTGAAGAACATTTAATGTTGTATCTGTTCCTGTCTTTTGGTCCCCGGAGCAGTCTATAATATGCAAGGAGACATTGCTTTTCTATTCCCATTGTTTGTCCAAGCCTAGTGTGTTGTACGTTTTTTCAGTGAAGTCCTATTCATGTAAATTGTGTTGGCACTTGCCATAACGAAACTTGTAAAATGGAGATTCTTGGTGTGGTTACAGAGAAAGAGGTCAGGTTCCTCTGTTTACTTCTTTTAAAAACCTTGTCTTAGTAAGCAATCATTTAAGATGCTTGGCAAGCCAAGCCCATATGTTATTTTTTGGGTCTTTTGCTCTCTTGTGCATTCTCGTGATGACTCTTGGTAGATTCAGGCTACCATTTTGTAGAGCTGGATATTTAGAATCATTTGCAGATAAATATTTTATTGTCACATTTGTTTTGTTGTTGACAGCAATAAACCTGAAGCATTATTCTGTTTCTAATGGTCCAAATATGGTACCAAATATTCTGAATATTTTTCAGGTTTATGACCTTTAAGCCTGTATTCGTATCAGCAGTAACAACAGCACAGGGAATGATCCAAACTGCATGGAGATGGCAGTAGTGGCCGAAAGAGATTACGACTACAGGGGGACAAACTCTGTCCCTATGTGGCATTAAGTGGCAAAACCTCCAATTTGGCAAGAAATCACATACTTTCTTCATACTGTGTATCCCCTCATGGGATAATCCTAATGTCACTAAGCTGTTTTCTGATAACAATAATAAAAAAAAAAATTAAAACCACGAACAAAAGACCATTCAGATGACAGGAGCATTATCCTCTACTTCAGTGGAAAGCTGCTGTTTCTCTGGTACTTCTTAGTAAGGAGTTTTTAAAAAGGTACAAATACCTTTGTGGCTTCTGTTAAGCAACCAGTGAAGAAGCTCTGTAAATATAGGGATTTACTGGTGAGTATGTGGAGGGAAGTCACTGACTTTGTTTGATAATAAACACTTCATATGACATATTGTTTAAATAACAAATGTAACGTAAGCTCTCCTGACAATTCAAATAATTTGTTTAACAAAGCCATAGAGGTCAAGGGTATTTCATAGCTAATTTCCTGCTTTACTTGTGTTGGAAATAAATGGCTCATACTCTATTTCATGATTTTTTTAAATGAAAAACAAAACCAGGTCTTTATTTCAAAAGAATGTTAGCCACCTTATTAATGTTTTCAAAAACTGCAAGAAAATTTGAGTTGGCAAACAGACTGCAACTTTGAGTTTGTCTTTTGAATTGACCCAAATGTGACTGATTTTTTGGCAAAAATAACAACCTAACTTATTAATTAATATTTATAAGTCTTTAATTAAGCGTATAAATCACAGCAAACAATTTGAATCTACTTGTTTATATGCTACTGCTTTGGAACTAATTTCTTATTGATCTGAAAATTAAAAACTATGTCAGTGACTTTCGCACATTCTTGTTGCTTCATAGTAACAGTGAAATTTTACAGCTACACACTGGAGCAAAATGCGCAAATTCTCTGAGACATATTTAATGTACACATACTGTCTAAATGTGAGCCATATGGTCTTGGCCAGTGGCTAGGCTGTTTCCATGGAGACATGGTGGAGAAAGGCATCTAGTAGGTCCTCTAGCACATCTCCCAATAGGTACTTAAAATAAATGAGGTAAATTGTCCTCCAGAGATGATTCTTTTCCTACTGGCTCCAAGAAGAGCCTAGATCACCACTTTAAGTTCAGCACACTATCAGACATCCAGACCACTCACAATTTTCTCTTGTGCCCAGAATGTTTCCTTTCTAACTCACTTGGCTCCTGGCTAGTATATCTGGTGCCTGCTGCTCTCAGCAGCCTCTCAGGTTGACCAGTTCTGTCCTGTGACTCTTTCTTGCTCTGCCCTAGTGTCTCTGAAAGACCATCTCTCTGAGCAAGCTCTCCAAGACAGGAATAACGTCCTCCCTCCTCCTTGTACCAGAGAGGAACATTTGACTCACTTATTCTTCTAAAGGACGGCAACATATGGTCAAAATAAACAGGCCAGGCTGCCATGTACTGTAAGGACAAAGAGAAATATCCTTTCTATAGTATCTTCTAATGGCAACAGTGCAGCTGAAAGCCTGAAATTCAGATACTGGTAAGATTCTGAGTTTCAGGTGGACGTATGGAGCCACAGTCTACTCATTGCCAGTTATACCAACCTGAATCAAATGGAAGTCTTATAAAAATATTTTTTTTTTTTCCAAGAAATTTCTTGTTTAAGTGCTTGTAGTTTTCCTGTATCCTTCTTATATTCACCACCTCATTTCCTTTACAAAGTTCATGGAGATCCGGAGAGGCTCCTGATAATTGGAAATAAGCAAATGTTGCAAAAACCTTTGAAAAAGGGTATGGGAAAGGTGTGGAGGTAGGTCTTACTTCAGGCCTGAGGCAAATCATCGTGCAAAGCCTCTTGGCACATACTTCTGGGAAAATGAAAGAGAAGGTGACTGGGAACAGCCTAAATGGATTTATCGAGGGGAAATCATGCCTGACAAACCAGATTGCCTTCTGTTATAAGACTGGCTTTGTGGGAGATAACAGAGAGACTGGCTTGGGGAAAGCGGTGGATATCACTTTGATTTGAGTAAAGCTTCCACCAGTTTCATAAATATTTTCATACCTGAGTTCAGATGTTATAGTCTGGAAGGGTGGACTACTAAATTAATGATTAGAATGACTCTCAGGGGGTTGTGATTAATCAGTTGTACTCTGTCTGGAGGCTGGTAACAAGTGAAGTACTAGAGGGGTTTGCCCTGGAACCTGTCCTGTTTAATATCTTCCTCAATAGCTTCAAAGAATCAACAGAGTTCTCCTTTGTCACGTATACTGATGATGCTAAATTCAGGGGCATAGGCTCTTCTCAGTGGCAGGGCTACCATCCAAAGGAACCTAGACAGGTTGGAGGAAGGGGCTAGCAGGAACCTCTTGAAATTCAGTAACGACAAATGCAAAGTCCTTTGCCTGGGAAGGGAGAGGCTCTTGCAATGACACCAGCCTGGGCATGTCTGGCTGAACAGGACCTCAATGTTGTGGCACACAACAAACTCAACATCAGTTATCAACACTTGATATAAGGAAAGCCTTTTTCACCATAAGGACAGGGGAGCAGAGAAAGTGAGGAGACAGTCCAGAGAAATTGTACAGTCTCCATAGCTAGAGGGTTTCAAGATCTGAGTAAAGCCCTGAGCAGCTTGGTCTAACTCCATAGCTGACCCAATTTTAAGAAGGAAGTTGGACTAGGCATCTCCTGAGGTTTTGTGATCCGATGAGTTTAAAAATGCCTTGAATATGTTGCATATGTCAGAAGCACTGTTTATCCCATAGCAGTATATACAAGTGATAGATATTTTAGAAAAGACTAATACTAGAATGCAGTCACAGAAACATTGATCTTCTATTCACAACAATGTAACAATGTATTTGCTCGAGAATTCAACACTAATTCCTCATCATTGTTCGAGAATAAAGATTTCACACTGATGAAGGATAAATACTAAGGGGGTCACATATAATTTTAGTTATTTCTGACAGACAAAGCTATGCCAAGTGATATGTCAGACAGTTTTATTTTGGTAGGAAGGTATGCTGAAGTTGGTGGGACCGGTAAAATGAACTACCCTGAGAAAGGGTACCATATCAACATTTTGTTAAAGGACAAAGACAAGAAGAGAATAAAAGTTGAAAGAAGTAGAGAAGAAGTATAATAATAAAATAAAGCAGTCAGCTTCTCAGTTATCCTCAGGTATAGCTTTAATCTTTGTATTGCCCTCACTATCTTCTTCCTCATCCTGTATTTCAAGCAGTATCAGGCAAATATGGTTATTTTAAACCCTTTATGAGTTAGGATCTTCAGCAAAGCATCTCATTGTCAGATACAGCACTTACAGGACAGCCAGCCAGGAAGTATTATTTATATTTCAGGACTCTTCGGTGCATCTTTGTTTCCATCTCCTAAAGAATTTCTATTTCACCCCCCCTTTTTTTTTATTTTTTTATTTTCCTCTGACAGTGCATTCAGCTTTGCCTCTGCAACTTTCCATATAAGTACATACCCATTCTGATACCATTTCTGGAAGATTGCTATCCGGAGTGGGCATTTCAGCATCCCTCTTCTCAAAGCAAGGTTTCTGCATGGGTGATTCTAGTGTTTTGAATGTTATTGAAAACTGTCATAAAAAACCCAAACATAATGCCCTCTTTAGGGCAATGCACAGCTATTTCTAGAGAGGCACAGCGTTTCTGCCACTTGCAAATAATCAGCTAAAGTGGCCTCAGGAGTGTTCTGCAGGACAATGACCTAAATTTTTGTATTTCTTTCCTTCATTTCTCAGAATAGCACAGAGTAATTCTGGAGTACAGTGGGCTTATTCTATGGTAGAATTCTAAAACAAACAAGTAAAAACTTCAAACATCTTTCTTGGTAGAAAACACTGTAGAGAGCATTCACATGAGACATTTGCAGTTTGCTCTTATCTGTCCCAAGAGAGTGCATGCAGTAGGCTTTACTTACCTTTAGGACAGTGAGGCCAATAGATCGAGATACATACCAGTGAAGAAAACAGAAATGTAACAATTTTTTATCAACTTTTACCGAATTACCAATTTTTGTCTTAGAATAATATCATAACTGAAATAATAATTCTCATGGCTTTACCAAAATATTGTATATTGATTTACAAACCATATTGAGAGTGTAATTCATGGCTTATTGACTTCAGGAGGAGTAATTAAATAGTTATAAATGACAGTGGTATCAGACCCTGAAAAACTAAATTGAAATAAGGCCCTGAAACACGACTTAGGTGGAAATTTTAAGTCCAAACCTAAGAAAATGTGCCAGTAAGTTTTAGTGGTACACAAATGTAGTAATTCTTTATTCTTTGGTCTGCTAGACAACAGAAACATCCAAAAATAATTTGAACACAGAGACATGCCCTGTCTAAGCTCTCCCTGTCCTCTGGATGACAGCTGGTAGATATGTGGATTTGAATATTTGCATCCTGAGAAAGAAATTAGCTGCAATCTAGAGGAGAGGGGCCCAAATTGCTACATCCCTAACAGTTTTCAGTCTCCTAATTCCAAACGCAACTAATGGAGTTTAACAGAATATTCTTCAGCCATAACAGCTTAAAAACATGGGATACTATGGAAAATGAATTTGCTCTGTTGAAAGTGAAATAGTAATGGTTGGTTTACCTGCCATTTCCAGCAACAGCCACATATTTGGGGCATTTGGCCAAGAAGTGAATGATCCATGTTTGATTTCCTCTTATAGTTGACAGGATCTAAATATATTTTCTCTTTCTTAGATATCAAGGTATAAAATGACAGAGGAGAAAAGGTTTGTGTAGACATGCCAGAAGCAGGGAGATCTGTTTTCTACTTCTGGGACTGTAAATGAGTTTTACAATAATCAAGTGTAGTGTTATATATAGAGTAACTCTGGGAATTAGAAGACGTGGTGTTTCTCAAAGACCTGAGAATTCCCTTGTGACAGCCATTTTGAGAGGCTATTTAGCACACTGATGCCTCTACATCCTTCATGAAATGCAATGTGCTCACTTTTTAAAGAAAAACTATCACCGTAGGTGCTGTTTATCTCTTACCCAGTAGCCAACTCATTACAATGTTCGTAGGCAAAAAAACCATTTCCATGAAAAAGTTCAAGGTGAAAGATATTTCAGCTTTGAACTTATTACGTGGGTTTTAACTGGGAAGGCATGGAGTTTGAAACTGCTTAGCATGAGAATGAAATTAGCATCAATTTTCCAGCCTGCTGTTTAAGTGATACAGCTGCCAGGCACTTATACAAGGAATGGTACATCAGACTGTTTTTTTTTCCTTCTGAAGAGTCAGATTTGCTTTGTTTCTTAGAGGTTGATGTACCTGGCCTCTAGATCCCAAGAAATCAGAGGCAGGTGCCTAAACTCCAGAGATGGACATGGTTCTAGTTATATCTCTGTGTTTAGTGTATCTTATAATAAGGGCAATTCTTAGTTTGTATACAGTATTTTTATAACTTCATTGGAGAACATTCTCTCTCCCCAGACATGATAGGAGACCTACTGGGGCCTGGGTTTCCATTTGATAACAGTAGCCAGCAGAAACTGAAAGTACTTAACGAATTTCATTCACTGATTTCACAAAGAAGCAGAGCCTGAGAGAACTATCAATATCCAGCATTGAATAGCAATTTGTATTATTCACTGTCTTGTGAGTGTTTATAGATCATATTTTCTACCATCTATTTCTTCTTGTGAGGCAAAAAAGCAGCATTTTGGATTCCTGCTCAGTGTGCTCTTTCTACATGCCCAGTATCAAGCTATGCATTTTTATTATTTCTGTTGTAATAAAAAACAAAAATAATGCTATAAATCCAACAAAACAATAGGGAAATATACAATACGGGGCCCTGGAGAAAATGTGTGTGATTAACAGGTGGAAACTATTGATCTTTGTTTTATTACTGAAGAATGCAGAAGGCAGAAACAATGAAGGGAGGGATGTTTGTGTGGGTCTTTCTCTTATGGCAACAGTGAATTTACATAGTCAGCCCTCAAGCAGCAGACAAACAAAGCTAATACTTCATCATCATGATTGTTGCATGATATGTGTTATGAAGGATGTATTGTCCACTGGTAAGGATAAAGTTTAGCTTCTCATTAGGAGCTTGATTGTTGAATCTTTTCCTAAAATTGTCTAGAAGAGGCCAACATGGGGTCGGCTGAAACTACCCAAAGATGTAATTTTAAGATTTTTTTTTGTCTGTAGCAGGAAACCCTGAGCAAAAAAAAGCTCACAAAAATTACAGAATCAAATCCCATTGACTCCATTAGGGCCAGAATTTCAATAGTGACATTTTAAAAAATACCTTTTAATTTACAGTTTATGGGCCATCTTTACCTTACACTGCCCCCTGAAAAATACCAGCAATTGCCTTGAGGCATTTCAAATAAACTCTTAGCCAGACTTTACCTCCTACCTTCAATAATTATAGCCTCTCTTTGCAATTGCTTGGTGACAAATAATGGCGATTTTTTTGCTGTGACCTGATCCCTGAAGAAAAATATTTCTGCCTAACTCAATATTTGAAAAATGTCGTCTCTTTCTATTGCAAAAACCCCAAAAGGGGACAGTCTTCTGTGAGTGGAGTCACCTCTGTGAGGTATGTCTGTGTGGTGTGAGACATAGGAAGAGAATGAAACTTCCCATAGTTAGTGGACCTTTTAATGACCTGCAGATAAACTATTCAATGTATTCACACTTTTGCTGATATTCTTCAAATACTGTAATATCATAACATACTTAGAGTCTAATAAATTTCTACAAGAAAATTGTACTTGAGACTAAGTCCTTTCTAGAAGTGAAAAACAAGTCGATTCAGCCTGAAGGATTAAAATTATGATGGTTTTAAATTTGAAAGTGATGGCAGATTTTTAAATTATTCCAGACTGCAACATCTAAGCCAAAAAATAAAAAAGTGCTGTATTATGAAATTGCCAGTGTCATCCACCGGTTTAATTTCTAAAATATGAAAGCTTTAGAAAGCTTTTTTTTTTTTTTTTTTTAAATTAAGAGTTTTTACAATATTTAAGTCAACTACACTGTGATTCTGCCTAAAGATCCAGCATAGCACCCTTATGGAAAGATTTCATAATACTGAGAGCGTATCTATCCTGTACTTGTGCCACAGCTTATTCCCCAGAACATTGTTCATTTGATCCAAGTTAAAGTGAACTGGAGATATCCATGAGGACATTTTTTGCCTTCTCTTTAATTACAGAAACCTACTTTGATACATAGTTTAAATTAGTTGCTTTAAGTGGGGTTTTATTTGCTCTTGAAAGAAAAGTTAATCAAGATAGTAGATTAATAAAAACCACTAATTTCACAGCCAGTGATTTAAATAGTCAAACTAAGCTCTGCAGTAAAAAATGCATATTTTGTTTCTGCAAAACGCTTTACCAAAAAATGCAATGCAAATGGAAATCCATTTCTACTCATTCTGGCCAATACATCAGATGTGGTAGACTTAGAAGAAAAGATCTTTAATAAAACTATGAAGCTATTATAAATATGGTACCTTAATGTTAAATTTACAACAAAATCAGATAAATTATTGGACCAGCAAAAGCGGTTGAATTAGGCAATTATTCATTATGAAGCCAGAAATAAAAGACCAGATTGTTCTATAAAAGTTGAATTGGTAGTTTACCCTTTTCAGACAATGTATCCATGCTGATTTCTTTATCCAGTTATTTGCTTACCTGAATTTGTCAGCCCTTCGATGAAAAACACGCATCTAGCAGTCATATTAAAAGCAAACAAATACATTTCAGGTAGCCTCAGTAACATCAAGCATCGTAAAAACAAAGAAATGTAACAAAAATAATTGTTCTTCCCACAATGTCTATAGAGTATTGTTGTCAAGCCTTAACAAACTGCTGTGTTTTTGTGAGCATAGAGAAATATGATTGATTTTATGGTATGCCCTGAAAAAAGTAGCAGATCCCAGATGTTATGAACCAAGACAGGAAACAGTACCAGAGATAGTGGAACAGTAATAAAAAGGTGCCAGCTACTTTTTCTTGTATATATTGAATATCAGGTCAGCTTTGTCTCATTCCAGAGTTATAGAGATGCAGCAGAAGGGGAAAGACAGGTATGTCTCTCATGTTCATGTGTTTCCAGCCGTTATATATCTGAACCCAAATCGTAATATCAATCTGACAGTTCCAACAACAGTTAATACAGATCGTAGTGCACACACATAATATGCTTTCATAAAGAAAAGGCACTGCTAAGCAAACGATGGACTACACGCAGTACCAAAAAGATATAACATTTTTTTATTATATCAATATAACTTCAGTCCTGAAATGACTAAGGCATGGATGAAACTGCAGGGCCACAATCTAAAAGAAATGATCCTAGGCTTGAAGCAGTCATTTGGTCGGTAACACTTACATGCTCATACAGAAACAGCTGAAGTAATTTGGAAGACCTGTAGATTTCAAACTCCTGAAAACAAACTATGGACAAACGCATCTGTTTCTGTTACAGATATACCCTGCCTCTTGAAGTGCTTTTCCCAGTCAGCTGAGAGTACACAAGGATAGGTAGGGACTTAACTTGCTGGTCTTTATCCAAGTCTTAACCTTTCCCAAGATGTGTGATTGGTAATTTATGTGTTGAGAGTAGATACCTGTAAATGATACTTAGAAAAATAGAAAGGAAAAACATCCTGAGAGCCCAGTTGCAGAACAGGACTCAGAATGTATTATTTTAAAGTAATATTTAGATTTTATGAATTCCTTGTTGCAGTTTAACCCCAGCTAACAATCAAAACCACAATAGTAGCTTGCTCATTCTATCTGCGTCATCCTGTTCCTCCCCTTGCCCCCCCTCCCCAAATAGGGCAGAGGATCGAAAAGAAAGGGAGAAAACTCATGGACTGAGTTAAAAAAAAAGCTACTACTACTGCTGCTACTACTATTACATATAAAATAAATAATACTCAATGTAATTTTTCATGAACTCCATCAAAGCAGCCAGTCCCAGGAAGAAAGCACCTTGGTCCCAAACAGCTGATCCCAGGGAGAGAACAAAAAAGGTCAAAAAAGCAGAAAGGCCACAGGCAAAGTGAAAAATAGCAGAATATCAAAAGGCCAAACTAAAAGAGCTCCTGAACGGAACTCACCCGAAACGGAGCAGAACCAGAACAGGTCTCCTGAGCCGGAAAACCCAACTCTCGGAAAAATGAAGCATGACACAATGGCATGGAATATTCTCATTAGTGGCTGGGATGTCAGTCAAGGTCTGTCCTATCTATGCCCCCTTCCCAGCTGCTACACACTTGCAGGCAGAAAGCCCAGAAAGACCTTGGTCTCCCAGACAATGGCTAAGGTATCAGTGAATTCTTACATTCTCTTCATTCCAACTCAAAAACTACTGGAAAGTTACTTGAAGAAAGACGTTAATTCTATCTCAGTGTGCTATCTTATTGTTCTTGAACTAAATCCAAACAACAACTGTGGCAGCTACAAAAAAAGAAGAGTTTCTAACTGCATGAAAAGTATTATCAATTATCAATTTCAGTTGAACCAGCACACTCCAATACATCATTTTTTATACCTGATACCTAGGTATTAAGAACAGATGTATTTTTTCAGCATCCTGAACTGTAGTGTATTCATATGAATGAGGCAAGGGAGAAGAAAAGTAAAACCATCATAAGACATTAAATTAGACATGCATGTAGTAAGTACAAAATTAATTATTTTTATCTGATAAACCAGTGTGGAAGAAGAGTGTCCCAGAGGTACCCCCAAGTGATTTCAAGAAATAATAAGCTTAAACCAACTTCAGTTTGGAACCCAAACCAAAACAACAGACTGAAATCAAATGACAGAAACCAACACGAAGCGGGGCAAGTAATCCAAAATCAATCAGCACTCTGACAACATTTAATAAACTGCAGGTTTTATATAGCAGTCGGGGATATTACTACTACACAACAGCACAGGAATGATGATCCAAAGCATGCATGCACTCACACAAAAGAAGCCTCTCTCACTCAAGTGTACCCAGAAGAAATAATTGCTTGCCCAAGGTGGGGGCAAGGGATAACTCAAGGGTATAGCCAGGAGAAATAATCACTCACCAAGAAGGAGGTAAGGGCTTTCAATCCCAGGAAGTCTCCTTAAATGAAGCACAGCTCAGAGCTGCTCTGAGACTACTTAAAGGGGGTCTTTGGTGGGGGCCCCATTTATAGCCTAGTCAGATCTAAGCTATGGTCATATAAGGGCATGGTCCAGAAGCTTCTCTGGGCCTGCAGTGTCTTGTTGGCTGAGATCATGTTTGCTGACTGAGGGTTTCATGCCTCCTGCTCCCCCCACCCAGGGGTCCATGTCACTGGAGTCACCATGTCCCAGGAGGTAGTATGTGGCAGTTGACAGCTGACCAAGGTGCATACATGAGGGCAGCCACAGTGGGACACAAAAGGTGCAAACCAGCCAGCAACTATTGAAAGCTCTGGAGCTTATCAGAGTGTGTGCAACTGCCACAGACAGGGAAGGTTGCATTTTGTAAATTAAAGTTGTTGTACATAAGTGTTCCAAACAGCCTTAGATAATTGTTTCATGTAGGATTAGGTGGTAACTTAAATATAATTTATAAGGAGTTCCTATAACTGTGTTTAAAGATTAAGGCTTTTGACACTCTCCCATAAGATTCTCATAGAGATGTTGTGCCTGTGCAGGCTGGATGTGCAGGGAGTGAAGCAGATTGAAAACTGGCTGAATGCTGGATCTGGGAGGTGGAGATCAGTGGAATGAAGTCTAGTTGAAGGACAAAGTGTACCCCATGAGTCAATACTGAGTCCAATCCTGTTGAACACCTCCATTAATCACCTGGATAATGGGGTGGAGTGTATGCTTAGTAAGTTTTCTCTTGATGCAAAACTATGAGGAGTGGGTGTTATGCTGGAGCATTGTACTGTCATCCAGAAGGACTTCAGCAGGCTGGAGAAATGAGTCTACAGGAACCTCATGTAGTTCAACAAAGGGAAATGCAAACTCCTGCACCTGGGAAGGAGCATCCCCATGCACCAATATAACCTGAGGGCAAACTGGCTGGAAAGCAGCTTTGCAGAAAAGGACACAGAGGTCCTGCTGATCACCGAATTAAACACTAACTGCACAGCAGTGTGCTCTAGCAGCAAAGAATGCAAATGGTATCCTGGACTGCATTAGGCAAAGTACAGGGCTACCCAGTACAAGAAAGGGGTGAACATGCTGGAGAGAGTCCAGCTAAGGCCACAAAGATGATGAAGGGACTGGACCACCTTTCCTATGAAGAAAACCTGAGAGAGCTGGGACTGTTCAGCTTAGGGAAGAGAAGGCTCAGGGTGATCTCAGTGTCTATAAACACCTGAAGAGAGGGTGAAGACAGAGCCAGGATCTTTTTAGTGGTGCCCAGTATCAGGACTAGAGGTCATAGGCACAAACTGAAACACACAGGGTGCCATCTGAATATCAGGAAACACTTACTTAATGTGTCCAAGCACTGACACAGGTTGCCCAGGGAAGTTGTGGCCTCTTCATCCTTCAAGATATTGAAAAGCTATCTGGACATGGCCCTGGGTAAATGACTCTCATTGGTCCTGGTTGAGCAGGAGGGTTGGGCCAGATGACCTCCATAGGTCTCTTCCAACCACAGCCTTTCTGTAATTCTGTGTTTGCTGTTACAGGCAAAGAGATACAGGCAAAGACTGCAAAAGTGCTGATATTGTGCTAGTAAGACAAGGGGAATGAACAGTAGTTACAGATAACTTAGTCTAGCATTAATCCCTAGCAAAATCAGACAAGAGATAACATAGACTTCAGCTGATAAAAAAGGCAAGTACTAGAATGTAATTAATTACAGACCAGTACAGCTTTATCTAAACCATTTTTTGGTAAAATTAACTCAGTTTCATCATTTTATTCAGTCACAAGTTTGGCTGATACAGACTACTGTTTCGATATATAGTGTATACAACGTTTTATGCTGTTTGATAAAATATTCTGGGGAAAAAAAGAACATGGTATATTAAATCACTGTGGTTTCTATCAAATAGATTAAAAAGGGGTTAGATTTAAATGTTAATGTGACATCATAGACAAATCAGTTCTGCTGTCCATGATGATAGTTTAAAGCCTCATGGTAAGATGTTTACAAATAAGGACGAATTGCTCTAGATTGTTATTTAACATAGGGGTCAATAATAGAGGGTTGAAACCAAAATATTGGCTGAACACATAGGAAGAGAAAACATATGTTATACACACAGGATGAGTTTATTTCCTGAAGATAAGAAAATTTGTCTGATAAAATTACGGCGTAGCATATTACTTAGCACCTCACTACATTTTCATGAATAATAATCAGTGCTACATGTTACAGCAAGCAACATTTTAAATGGACCTGATGACCTTGCAAATATCGATTAGGAGTTGACAAGTGGAATTACCATGAATGAAGATATTTCTATGAGGTTTCGGAGGGATCAGAATTAAGCCTAAGGTTATTCATAATTTTTATCAATTAACTCAAAGAAAATACAAAATCACTACTGACAAAATTCTCCAGATACTACATCTAGAATTTCTGTAGAGTTACACAGTGGTGAGGATAAGATACAGGCACATATTTAAGGGAGAAAAATGTGTGGGTGTTTAGAAAGAAACCAAGACAGAAAGTATCACTGAATTTTTTGAAAAGTGCCTCTGGAGAGAAGGCTGAGAATTGTCTTGATGTATAGGGTTTTCTTGGAGTTCCTGCTGCTCTCAGATCTAGTGGAGAAAGTTCCATCAGGATGCAATGGGAAGGTGCACAAATTGAGATAAATAACACACTATTTTTCAGGAAAGAAACAGTCAGCAGTTCTAACAGAGCACTAATGAAAACAGAGACTCTATTAATACAGATCCTTATCTGAACTGAAAACAAGTATTTTTCAAGTAAAACATACTTCAGTTAAATCAGGTGATATTATTGGGTACCATACAGAAGCAACAGGATGCAATCCAGTACACCTTTATGTAGGAGATGAGGTAAGGTGACAGCATCCTCGCAGCTAAACTGAAGAAGTGTGGACTGCATGATCAGGTAGTGAGGTGGACTGCGAACTGGCTGAAGGAAAGAAGCCAGAGAGTTGTGGTCAATGGGACAGAGTCTAGTTGGAGGCCTCTATCTACTGGAGTCCCTCAAGGGTTGGTACTGGGACCAGTACTATTCAATATATTCATCAATGACTTGGATGAGGGAATAGAGTGCACTGCCAGCAAGTTTGCTGATGACACAAAACTGGGAGGAGTGACTGACACACCAGAAAGCTGTGCTGCCATCCACTGAGACCTGGACAGGCTGGAGAGCTGGATGGGGAAAAATTTAATGAAATATGACAAAGGCAAGTGTAGAGTCTTGCATCTGGACAGGAACAACCCCAGGTTCCAGTATAGGTTGGGGAACGACCTGTTAGAGAGCAGTGTAGGGGAAAGGGACCTGGGGGCCTTGGTGGACAGCAGGATGACCATGAGCCAGCACTGTGCCCTTGTGGCAAAGAAGACCAGTGGCATCCTGGAGTTTATTAGAATGATATAGGGAATTAACTAATTAACAATTAACTAATTAACACTTAGAGAACTAACACTTAAGTAATTAACACTTAGAGAGCAACCCTTAACCCACAGCACTTGGAACCCTTAACCCACAGCACTTGGAACCCTTAACCCACAGCACTATTGCCTAGCCTTGCTTAGCTTTGTGTAACTTATAAGAAAAACAAAAGCTCACTGATGACTTTACAGGCCTTGCAGAGGCACAAAACCTTGGGTGCATCCTTGGGCATTCTCTGGTGAACTAGATAACCGAAACTTGGGCACAGGACAGGAGATACGCCAGTTCTAACCAACTCAGCAGTCTGAGCCCCAGCCAACTCAGTACATCAGGCCAGAGGTGAGCGTATACAGAGAAGACTTTGGTTCACGATCACTGCGCAGGCGCAACCAGGAGGGGCCGAAGGTGGAGACTATGGAAATGATTTCCCAGAACTCATTGTAATAAAAACTTCCTTCTCGGGGACAGGTTATGAATATGTATAGGCGTTCCTAGGACTTTCATGAATATGTAACACTTTACATCATTTAACCAAGCTCACAACTTCTGGAAATTTACACACGTCTTAGGTGGAATTATTCCTCCGTGTGTCCAGCGCTGTTAATACATACCGTCCTTACAGTCTCAAGGCTTGTAAGGTCATTTCCATGCCTCGAGAAGGGGGGGTGGTTAGTAGGTCGAGAGAGATTCTCCTCCCCTCTACTCTGCCTTGGTGAGACCGCATCTGGAATATTGTGTCCAGTTCTGGGCCCCTCAGTTCAAGAAGGACAGGGAACTGCTGGAGAGAGTCCAGCACAGGGCAACAAAGATGATGAAGGGAATGGAGCATCTCCCTTATGAG
>VWYH01007988.1:820152-973118 GCA_013399365.1 Pampusana beccarii
AAGACTGGAGTGACATTTGCTTTCCTCCAGTCCGCTGGCACCTCTCCTGTTTCCCACACCTTAGGAAAGATGATAGAGAGTGGCCTAGCAGTGACTTCAGCCAGCTCCCTCAGCACCCACGGGTTCATCGCTTCTGGACCCATGGATTTATGGATGTCAAGATTGCTTAATTGGTCCCTAACCCAGTCCTCATCAACGAAGGCAAACTGCTCCATTTTCCTGACTTCCTCTGGGGCCTCAGGGCTATGGAGCTCCTCAGGACAGCCTCTGGCATAGTAGACAGAGACAAAGAAGGCATTCAGTAACTCTGCCTTCTCTGTATCTTCTATCACCAGGGCACCCACCTCACTCATCAGTGGGCCAACATTACCTCTAGTGTTAGTTTTAACTGCCATGTATTTCAAGAAGCCCTTTCTGTTGTCCTTGACTCCTCTCGCAAGGTTTACTTCTAAGGAAGCCTTAGCTTTCTTAGTTGCCTCCCTGCATCCTCTGACGACAGCCTTATATTCTTCCCAAGTGGCCAGCCCCTCCTTCCATGATCTGTAAACTCTCTTCTTCCACTTGAGTTTGCCAAGCAGTTCTCCGTATAACCAAGCAGGTCTCCTGGCTCCATTCCTTGAATTCCTACATATTGGAATGTTCTGATGCTTGAAAGACACAGTCCCTGAATGCTAACCAACTATCTTGGGCCCCTTTACCTTCAAGTACCCTTTCCCATGGGATTTCCCCTAGCAATTGCTTGAAAGGGTCAAAGTGGACCATACTGAAGTCCAGGGTTGTGATTCTGCTTGGTATTCTGTTCCTGCCACATGAGATCCTGAACTCCACCATCTCATGGTCACTGCAGCCAAGGCAGCCCTCAACCTTTACTGCTTCAACCAGACCCTCCTTGTTAGTGAGGATGAGATCCAGCAGTGCACCTCTCCTAGTTGGCTCATCTAGCATTTGCATCAGGAAGTTATCATCAATGCACTGGAGGAACCTCCTAGGCTGTGACTGGCTATCTGAGTAGTCCTTCCAGCAAACATCAGGATAGTTAAAATCCCCCACAAAAAACAGGGCCTGTGATTGCAAGGCTGCTCTCATCTGCCTGTAGAAGGCCTCATCAACTTCCTCACCCTGATCTGGTGGCCTGTAATAGACACCCACAACAGTATCACCCCTGCCGGCCTGCCCCTTAATTCTCACTCACAGACTCTCAATTCGATCCTCATCTGCACCTGGACAGTATTCAATACATTGTAGTTGCTCTCTCACGTAAAGAGCAACTCTACGACCTCGCCTGGCTGGCCTGTCTTTCCTGAGAAGGACATAGCCATCCATGACCATATTCCTGTTATGTGAACTGTCCCACCATGCCTCTGTAATTGCCACGAGGTCATAATCTCCTGACCGAACACAGGTTTCTAACTCTTCCTGCTTATTCCCCATGCTGCATGCATTGATGTACAGGTATTTCAGGAAGCGAGCTAAGCACACCAATTTCACCCTAGGGGTATGGGAGGCCTCCCAGTCATCATCAATTCTAGAGTGCTGCCCCACTGGTGCAAGCCCAGCTACAACCCCATCCCTCTTCAAATCTAGTTCTCCAAATGAGCCCTGCTAATTCCTGTCCCAGCATTCTTTTGCACCTGTGAGATAAACCTTTCCCACGTATCACTGTCTGGACTGATGTCTTATAAAACCAGCTGTTATCAAAGAATCCAAAGCCCTGCCTGTAGCACCAATCTTGTAACCAAGCATTTATGGACTGAATTCTTCTATTCCATCCCACGTTGTCACCCAAAAATGGAAGGGGGCAAGAGAAAATAACTTGTACCTCAGACTCTTTCACCAACCATCCCAAGGCCTTGAAATATTTCTTCATTCCTCTCAGACTGTGGGATGCAACTTCCTCCTCATCTATCTGGAAGACCAGCAATGTGTAGTAGTCCATTGGGTGCACCAGGCTGGGAAGTACCCTGGTGATATCCCTGATCTAGGCTCCAGGTAGACTACAAACTTTCCTATGATGAGGGTCAACTCTGCATATTGGGCCCTCTGTCCCTCTCAGAAGGGAATTGCCTACTACAATTACCCTTCTTTCTTTCTTTCTTATCGGAGGCAGTCTTGAGGTGTGGAGCCAACCGCCTCTTCTTATGTCAATCACAATGACTATTTGAAGTTGGAAGGGACCTCTGGAGGTTATCTGGTCCAACCCCTAGCTTTTCAATATCTTGAAAGATGGAGAGTCCACAATTTCCCTGGGCAGCCTGTGCCAGTGCTTGATCACAGTAACAAAGTGTTTCCTGATGTTGAGATGGTACCTGCTTTGTTTCAGTTTTTGCCCAAGGCCTCTGGTCCTGTTACTGGGCACCACTGACAAGATTCCTCCTGAGCCTTCTCTTCCCTTGACTAAACAGTCCCAGCTCTCTCAGGTTTTCCTCAAAGGAGATATGCTCCTGTCCAGTCCTCACATCATCTTTGCAGCCCTTCGCTGGGCTATTTTGAGCATGTCTGTGTCTCCCTGTTGGGTAGTCCTGCACTGGACACAATAGTCCAGGTGTGAGTAGAGGTGCTGAGTAGAGAGGATGTATCACCTCTCTCAACCTGCTGGCAATGCTTTGCCCAATGCAGCCCGAGATACCAGTAGCTTTCTTTGTTGTACGAGCACATCACAGGCTCAAGCCAGAGGCCTCCATTAATGTTTTGGAATACAGACTATTGAATAGAGATATTTACCTTGAGGACATAATTGTTACTTACTAATGGACAGAAAAATGCCCCATAGTCCTGTGAGAGACAGGTATATGATGTGTGTGTATGTATGCATACTATCTTCCATGAGAAAAATAAAGGGAAAAAACCAGTATATTTGCATAAGTTTGCCTTTCTGCATGTTGTTAATAGTATCATCATCCTCGTTCAATAATGGGCCTAAGTTATTCCCAAGATTTGTTCAGTCCTTAATTTATTTGAGCAAATAACTACAGTTTTCTTTCATATTGCCCTTTTTCTGCCAACTTTTCACCTTGATGACTTCATTGTTCTTACTAGTTTTCTGCACTTAGTAGGATCTGGTTTATACTGATAACTTCCCACATTGTTTTTCCCATTCAGCATGGATTGTTCTTATTCTGAATTATTTCCTTTAACCAATAACTAAAGTAAGAGATAAGGTAGCATTGTCTTCTTGTCCCTCAAAAGGCTGTATTATTCCCTGAACAGTTGCTTGCATTTCTCCTACAGAAAAAGTCAATGGCAACATCTTTGCTATTACTAGGTAAAAGATCTCTCTGCACAGGTGCAGAGAACAAATTGTTCGTCTGCAGCTCTTTGCTTTTCCACATCTCTTTCATGATATTCATTGATCAGCAGGCTTAAGCACCGTAATACTAGATTACAGATTTATTTCCCTGACTGGATTGTGTCAGAACTTTATTATTAATCATACATATAGGATACTTTTGTTTCAGTCTGCTTTTTTTTTTTACCTTAAGGGTGGCGTACGTAAATAATAATAACAAAATTAACAAAAAGTTCTTTATAACACAGTGTTTGCACTTTTTTCAAGATTCTTGGTAACATAAACAAATTAGTGGAGCTATTGTATGAATTGCAATGTCAAAATAAAGCTACTGACAGTGATGTATAAGTTAAAAAAGGTTAAACTCAAACCCCTAAGATCATTGGAAGGAGGACGTGGTCAGTGGTATTCTTCACTACAAGTTAAGTAGTTCAGTTTCTATTTGTCTGTAAAATTTATACACTACTTTACAGAAGAAAAAAATATAACAGAGAGTAAGCAAAACATTAAGAGGTTGGAATGGAATTCCTGAGAAGTTAAAAATACACTACATACCATAAATGCATCCTTTACTACAATTTATTTTTTCATGAAAAACTATTGCCATCCTTGGATGTTTCTGTAAAACCTTGCACTACTTTTCCTCTCTTTGACAACTCTTATGTGCTTATGTGTTTCTTTAATTTGCAGTGTTGTACTTTTTGTATACCTTCGTTCGCATCTCTGCTGCACATATTTCTTAAAAGCAAGGAGTAAGGATATTTTTAGGAATTAACGCATTGCTCATTTTTGAATAGTAGGTTACTTTCTGGCAAGATTAATTTTATGTTAGTAAAAACATCAGGAAAATGCTGGGGGTGCCTTGTAAATCTACCTGGAGGGATTTCAGTGATGTGAGATACAGAATTCTGCACCTCAGAAGTTTGTCTAAGCCAGCTGAGATCAAGTGATTTATTATATTCTCCCATGGGAAATTATCTATGAGCTCCAGTGAGGTAGAGATTAAAGCTACCCACTTCCATCAAAGTGGTTGACATGCCTGGTAGTATGATTTTAAATATCTTTAAATCAGAAGTATCCAAACCAATTTACATAAAAAGAAATGAAATAAAAGTACCTCTCTTCTGGCTTAGATGTAAATTGACATGTGCGAATTAATAGAGATACGACAGCTGTGAGCTGAAAGAGTTACCACCAATTTTTAACAGCAGTATAAATCCCTGTGGATGGAAGCTCTGACAGAACTTTGGCTACCAGAGATTTCTGTCACTAATCACTCACAATGTATTAAGAGGAAGAAGAAGAATAAAGTTTCTGTTCATCTGGTGATTTTTTCAGGGTTGGCTATGCTTTGGAGCAATGTGTGTGTGAGCTAGAGCATTTCCTCCAAAGCAAATGTTCAAGGTAGTGCAATAAGCACAAACTTTAAAGCTGTTTTCTTACCAGTAACAAACCTCTGAGTTCATTTTAAATCTAATGTGATTGAATCATTTTGCTACAGTTAGTCCACATTTACAATACTGGGAACAAGAAGATGATCTGCCCTGTGTTGAGATCTTTTCAATTTCTAAGGATTTTTTAAAATGGAACACAAGAGTAGATTTTAAAAAGATTATGTGGAGAATGACAAGCCCCAGAAAACAAATAACAGAGAACTTCACAAAACCCTTATACCCTTCTGAAATCGGACATCCTGGAGGAAAGCTTCTGAACTAAGAAGAACAGCAAGTAGCTGCCATCTCTCTAAACTAGCAGAAGGAAGTATAACAATGGTCTGAAGCTGATTCTGAACAATTCAAGTGCCCAATTTTAATACAGATATTCATTTTTTGAACAATTTACCTAGTAATTTTTGATAACATACTTCTGAGGAAAGATATATGCCTACATTACATATGCCTACATCTGAAATTTTTAAGGATTTAATGTTGACATTAAAAATAGGTCAGGTCAGCTACACCCTAAAAGTACCTGTTTATCTCCACTGAAATTAAAGGTAGACTAATTGGTTAGCTCAGATGCAGGTATCCATAATGCAGACATCTGCTGGTATATGAGAAAAATCCAGCACAAAGCAGGTGAACAAAATTTTGGTGCAAACATTTCTGACAGAAGCTGCATGGCCCATAATTTTTCAGAAGGTCAGGACAGATGATCATAATGCACTTTTTGGATTTAAAAGTTAGGGATCTTTAATATTATTTCAAGAAGAAGAAAGACTTTGTTTTCATTTGTCCATTAAGTCCTGCAAATTATGAATCAGACAGAAAACAAGTTATAATTATCTGGAAATTCCTACTCCAAAATACTTTGCATTTTTTAATAGATAGATTTTGCAAAGTTTATCAAATCCATCCTTGAGTTGAGACGTTGCTATATTTTCCAGTTGTTTTGAACAATGGACCATTTCCACTTTTAATCTTCCTCTCCGATGACAGTGAGCTGACAGAATTGTAAATTTTGGTGCTTAATCCACAAACTATCTGAAATTGCTCCGCAGCCAATGATTAAAGGAAGACTTTGAGGTGGAGCTTTACTATCTTCTGTTCTCTCCAGTTATTATCGGCCAATTCAGCAAATGTTGCCATATCATATAGCATAGTTGTGATTGTTCCACTGCAGAATACTTGATCAAGATAGGTTTCTATATATTTTCAATCAGTAATATGTGCGATCCTGCTATTGTGGAAAGGCAGTTGGGGAAGATAGCATGGGAGGCACTGGCCCTAGCGTAGAATCAGTGTGCTATACAATGCTATTGCAATTATATATGTAGAAGGAATGACTATAAAACCAGCTACCGTAGCAAAATATGGATTTTTTTTTTTTTTTTTTGAGCAGGGTAAATGTTACTCAAAGAAGTGTTTTTCTCTGTGAAATAAGCATCAGCATTTTGCAGACTGCCTGACAGAATGTTGCCACTAAATCCCATTGTGGTTGAAAAGAATATATAATTGATGCATGGATGGAAGTGTATATCCTGGAGTATAATTCCTAAGTAAATAGTTCACAAAGAAATAAGATATGTGAGAAAGGCAAGTGATTTTGTACAAAGGATGCAGAATAACATAAATGAAATAGTAATGAAAGGAGCCTTCTTATGGTTTATGTATCGTCATCAGAAATTGACTAGAGATTGGAGAATTTTTTTTTTTTTGCTGGAAGACATTCTATTTCTCAGAAGAAAATAGCTTCTTTGTTGAAAAACACCTGACTGACAACACAGCAGAAGCTCAGAAATATCATGACCTGATTTAGATGTATGTGTGAAATGAGACCTTGACTTAACATCCTGAGGTCAATTCTGTCCTCAGTTACAAGTCTGAAGCTGTCTTTGAAGTCAATGGAGCTTGCATCAGCTAACTGAGAGAAGAATTTCACCTCTGGTACTTATATCAGTTATTTCTGTTCTTTACAGTTCAACTCACTGCTGTAATAAAAAGAGAATAACAACAACAGAATACTCTCATCCTTCCCTTCCCTTCCCTTCCCTTCCCTTCCCTTCCCTTCCCTTCCCTTCCCTTCCCTTCCCTTCCCTTCCCTTCCCTTCCCTTCCCTTCCCTTCCCACACAGGGTGCATAGGTTTTTACATTTCCCCTTTGCAATGGGGTCATTGTAAGCAGACAGGAGTTCTGTGAACACTGAGGGCACACAACTGTTCTTCCAGACTGCAGACCAAAGAAATAAAGAAGAACCCCCGTAGTCTATTATTTCTAAAAAAAGTAAACTCCATTAATTCAGCTAGGTACGAAGTGATTTTTTCTTGTGCTTGATCAACCTGTGAACTCTTTAATTCATGAATATCTTTGACTGGATATGCTATGTCTTGATAATTATTGAAATTTTTGTTATACCTTACATCTTTTAGAAGCTATTTGCAGTTACAAATTTGAATATAAAAATTCAAACCTGACAAGTAAAATTTACACATTTTATTGAAAGCAAACAAAACATTTTCGAATGTAGGAATTGTTTTGACAATTCTACTGCATTTATCTTAAAGTCAACAGATGGTGGAAATGGATCTTCCTTATAAAATTTCAGGCTCTGTGAACAGTATTTTTAACATATTTTCAAAACAAAAGTCCAGGGCTTTTCATCTTTCACTTTAGAGCTCAAAGGAAGGTAGAATAAATATACGTTACTGTCCAGGAATGAGAAAATCTTTTCTTACTTTTAAAACTTTACTTTTAAAATATTTTAAGATATTTGTCATTCAGAAGGTCAGTTATAAACTATTCATGGTTTCGTGCTGAAGTAGTACTTGCAGCTTGGCTGCTTGCAGTAGTTAGATTGTAATACTGTGAATATACATACACATTTGCTGGGGAAAGAAAACGCAACCCAATACCTTGACTCAATAGAGTTTTAGTAGAATCAAAACACCAAGGTGTGCTTTCTCTAACTTGTTCGTGAGGATTATATGTGAGAAAAAAGTTTGATGAATTATAATTTTTAATTTTATTATTTATATGAATAAAAATCAGCCTCATATATAAAGCTAATATTTAATGTATGAATAAATTTATTGTGCTTTTTATCCAATGGAATCTATGTAGAAAGAGACAGAAAAGCACTCTTTATATCTTCATTCTTAAAAAAGGAGATAATAAAATACCTATTTCTTCTCCCCAGCTCTGATTAACAAGACAGATGAAATGACAGAGACTAAACACAAGAATAGTGTATGTGAAGTGTTTAAAGGAATAGAAAACTGTCAAACATTCAATTAAAAGTATCTTGGGAGAAAAACACCATCAATCATCCTTTTCAGCCATCACAAAAGAAGTGTCAGTCCACCAAAAGGAGAGGGAAAGGTATTAATACAAAACAAACAAACAAACAAACCCCCAAACTTACCCTGAACTCAAAGACAATCTGTTGCAACCAGAATGAAATGTTGCAATAACAATGCATAAGGGATCTGTTTTTAAAACACAGATAATCTTTGTATCTAATTAAATCAGGCTGATATTATAGTATGTCAAGTTTCACATAGTCCGTGTTACACCTTGTGTTTTTTATTGATACCTATAGTGAAGCAATACCAGAAATATTTTTACTAAGATATGGTGTCATTTTGTAGTTTCTTTTTTTTTTTTTTTTTTTTTTAAGTTAATGTCTTTAGACATTAGGTATGCTGACATTTTAAGGCTCTTGATATGTACTGACTGGTGGAAATACTAACTTAATTTTTTTTTCAAATCTCATAAACTTTGAGCCAATCACATAATTTGGAAAGAATGATTCATTAAATTTTAGGGTTGGTAATATAGAGGGTATTAATTTGATGAGAGTAACATTGTAATTTTATTATAATTTATTTGTAAAATATGATTATAGTAGGTCAGTGTAACGATCTGGCTACACTAGTTTGTCAGGTCAGCCCTGTGAACTGCTGGAAAAGGCTGCCTCATGCCCTTAAAGTGTTTTCAGGAAAAGTCAAATTATTTTAAACTCCAGGAAGAGACATGAACCTGCTGCCATGAGAGCTGCATCACAAGTCTCCATGAAGCCAGCTGTCCTAGTGACAAATGCCACACTGACTTATATCTGACAGGTTTCTGGAGGCTGCTAACATCAGCTCTTCTGAGTTTTGAGATCACATTTTTCTCCAGGTGGAGAATTATACTACTGATATATGGATATGAGGATTCATAGACTGGGTGGGAACTGGTACTGGTTTAGCAGTACAGTGTGGTTTAATACTGTTTTGGGGACCCAGCCTGGACCTGGTCTTGTTGAACTTTCTTCCCCTGTGCCAGATTTATGCAGCTGTAGCACAACAGTTTGGCGTTGTACAGACCTCCTGCTGCCATGATGGTAATGATCCTGTGTTGATCTCTCTCAGGAAAAATCCATGTCATATCATTGCACTTGATTCTGGACCTCCTTCAGGTGGGCCCATCAATGCTGGTGATGTTTCTAAAAAGGGAAGTACAGAGCTATCTGAACACATTGGGTGTTGCACTGTCACTCTGTAGCTATTTTTAGGATGGGAGGACTGAGTGGCTCCTGTTTTTTCCTTTTAGGATTGTGAAGGTTCTATCTTCCATCCAAGGACATGACTAGGAATTGTCAACCTGTAAATTAATTTCTTCTATTACTTAAGTTTCATAGATACGTATCATAGAGCCATAGAGCAGAGTAATCCTCCTCTTGTTTTCATGCATTACCTGAAAGACTTTCTTTGGCCAGCTTCTATAGAATGGCTTTTCTACTACTCAGAAATCAAGTTACTAATTTACAGCAGAGACATGAAATTTAAAAAAAAAAAAAAAAAAGAAGCAGCAGCAAATCGTACCAGCTACCAAAACATATTAACTAATAAACAGTGTGGGATCAAAACTGTATTTCAGATGGGTGAAAACACACAACCATGTTTTACCAGTGCTAATGTTTCAAACTTTTAATGTGATACCCTGTTGATATACACCTGGTTACATCCCATCTTAAAACAGTCATTGGTCACCATTTTTAAGAGGTACCTTCTCCACTGCATCTTCTTTGGCTTATGTTCTGTGTCATTAAGAAACTGTAGTTACTTTGTTGTTGATTGCACAGCTAGTAGTGATAAAATATAGCTAGTTTATAATCTCAGCATCTATCAGTTTTCCAAAACAACATGCCACACAGATTTCAAATTCAGGGGTGGCTGCACAGTGAGCTTGGTTAAAAATAAGATCTTTGCCTGGCCTGCATCTAGCACGACAACTCCAACTGTAATATGTAATTTCTGTAAAGTGAGACTGGAAAAAAATTTGGAGGAGGAAGAGGGCTGCTCCACACAGACAGACAGGCTTGTCCCTTCCACGTGCTGCCTGGCTGCCTGCATTCCAGTCTGTTGCCAGTACAGGCAGTTTTAAAATTAGATACCACCAGCTTCATTGCTGTGGTAGTTAGTGCTGGATAGAGAACTTCAGGAAAAAGATTAGTTTAGAGAACCATGAAATTTAGTGACGGTTGTGGCAGCTCTGGTACTGGTTGGCAGTTTAGCTCCACAAGTATGTATGGTAAACTCAGTCTTACCAAGCATCAGAAGAAATTTCATAAAGAAGGCAAAACACACATTATGCTTTCTTACATAATCCCAGGCACTGGGCATCCTTGAATGTCTTTGTTTTTACTTTAGAAACAGGAGATAAACATCGTGGAGTGAGTAATGAGCAATAAGCCTGATCAAAGTCTACCAACTATGAAGGTATATAGATGCTGGAAAAAAGATTCCTTTTTCTTACAGCTCCTTTTCCTTACAAGCATCTCTAAGAGTCGGTCCGAAGAACAGTATTTGCCTGAACACTGTTATCAGGGACTTAGAGAACAAAATGCTCTGGTAGAAAGAAATGCACAATGGCTTGAGGAGAGGCCTGAAGAAAGTAATTGCGTTGCACAGGACTTTCCGGCCTGGGGGCTGCGAGAAACAATAGCTGCAGGTGGATTTCGCTACTGCCTCAGCCAAACTCATACCCTCACACCCTAAAAGTAGTTGTGCTACGAAGGCCTCTCCAACCTGGGGACAATAACTGCTGTCCAGAAGATGGATTTTTACCTGTTGCCTGAGCCAGATTGCCCCCCAACCTCCTCCCTACAACAAAAGCCTACGAAGGAGAGCATGTGCAGAGGTTCACCAACGGTCTTGAGGTCACCCAATGGACCAGTGAGAGACCCCTGAAAAGTGGCGACGCAGGCGCAGATGGCTCCTGGCGAGCGAAGCGAGGACTTTTTGGGCCTGCGCAGTTAAACCTGGATTGCGCAACATTAGCGAGATTGGCCTCGATCTGTGGGAGTGAGGGGGGATGAAGAAACATAAAAGAAAACCCCTAACTGGACATCATGGAGATCTCCCTACCGAAGGATCCTGGACCACGACAGAGGACCGGCAGGACTCTTCACACAGGACTGGAGACCAGAGGGATGCCTTTGGGACTCGTTCGGTGGTAACCAACCCTCTTTCCCCCTTTTTCTTTTACCTTTCCCTTTTTCCTCCACTTTGTCTTTTCTGCGTGCCGCTTTACGTGCAAATTAATAAAGTAACACTGTTTGATCGAATTATAACCCCTTGGCAGTTTGGTTGCCTTAGTTTTGTGCCTCGAGATCAAGGTAAAACGAACCATCATGAGTCCATCACCGAATGGACTGTGACAGCATCTTAGTACCTGTCACTATCCAAACATCCATCACTTGTGTTATCAACTCTCCACCAAGAACCAATTTGGTTTGGTTTTCCCAGACTTCAGATTTCAACTAAATTTGTTTTCTAACCAAAGCACTTGGCCTAAACAACAATATTTTTTGTGATACAAACTGTGATGTCTTTTGACTGTGGCTGTGTCTTCCTTTTTTTCCTGTACAATCAACATGTCATCAATGGCAATCAAAACCAAAAAGTTGAAATAGACATAAAGTAGAAATTAAAAGTTTCTTTTATTTGATTTTGATTCAGGATCTATTCTTGGTTCTTCCTGTTCCCCACCTTCAAGATACCATTTCAAAAAATCAGATTTCTCTCTGACTCTAGCTTGGCAAAGAACTTCATGCTTAAATTTAAGGACAGCACTAACCTATCATGATTTTGTTTGAGGAATATGCATAAACATACTACTAAAAAAGATAATGTATGCTATTTCACTAACAGATACGTTACAGAAATAAAGCAACAGCAACCTCCAAATTTTAACAGAGTCATAAATGTATAGCTATCACACATGCTTATATGACACATTAAATTGAGATTAGACCTGTGTTTCTATCCTACATCATATCTTGCCACACTGATAAATCCTTGAAGTGTGTGCTTCTCAAACTCCAACCTCTGTTTTCACGTTGAAACCGGAGTTCAGCTCTGAAAGGTCTTCTTCCACTCTCTTCTTAGGAGACAAAAGACAATATTTTAAGCATGGAGTGAGCCCAGTGGTCTCCTTCTTAGCATACTTATGCATTGCGGTTCTCACTTCATTTGAAAGACAGAGCTACGCTTGCTTTGTGGAGGTGGTCGGCTCCAGTCTGAAAGGGAGACTGATGCTATTATTTTTTACTCTCCATCTTAAACCATTCTATCAGTGTTTCTTTGATCTGCCCTTCCAGTGCTGGCACAAACTATTTTTTCTTAAGTCAGACATGGGACAGAAGGGAGTGGTGGAAGAACTCACATGGACAGACTTCAGCCTTATGTAAGAGGTGACAGATCCCGCAAAACTACCATTTCCCAACCAGAAATGGTGCCTAGTTCTTTGAACTTCTCTGTTCCACTGAACCAGGAGATTAAATGAGGCAGAATGATGGCAGGCAGTGCTTGCTCAAGCTTGGTGCTATCAGCATGCCTGTAGACACAACTGTGATAGATGTATTCGGTCTCTGGGTTAAATCCTGAGTTCAAGCTAGGCAGCTATATGCATAGTCAGGTTTATTCTTTCTTCATTGGAAAATAATATATAACAAGCTGAAGGATTCATTGAGTGATCAATAAAAGTAGGATGTCTTATACATTTATTATCTAAAAATGTAAAGTGTAGGTGTTAACAGTGACACAGGGGAAGCTAGGCACACAACAAAGAAAAATAGTTAAGTAAGGTGAAAGTATTTGCACACAAAATGAAAATACAATGGTTGTTACGTATAGGTTTATTTGCGAACTTTGAAGCGATGTTGCAGATACGAATCTTCAACTGTTTCCACAGATTATTAAAAACCCCACTTATTACTCTGTAGTATATATACATACATGATTTTTTTTTCCATTTCACAGGATATCAGATTGTGATCTGCACTGTTTGAGGGACCTGGAGATAGATGCATTTGGAAGAAGTACAAATGAAAGAAGTGGTTTCCCTAGCAACGGGAACTTTATGTGAAAAGTCTTCAAATACATTCTTGTCTTCCTCTTTCCTGTTTATGCCTTGCTCAGTGTTTTTGTTAGGGCACAATACATAATCCTTTAGAGCACTATTCTCAAAACATTTGCAATGCCAATATGCAAAATAGCCCCCTCCCCTGAAAAAGCCCTGTGCCCCTTAGAAGTCCTTTCAATTAACTTAAATAATTCACCAAAAAATGTACATTGTACATTTCAACAGCTTTCCCAGAGCCACTATTCTGTGAATTATTTAAGATCTAGGTTATAAAAATAGCCTTATTCACAAAGCTCATTCTGAAGTTCAATTTAATTTCTCTAGAATTTCTACTTATGACAGATTTAATGGGTAGAGTTTTAATTTCTGTCATGCACAGTGTATATATGAGCATAAACTAGTGGTATATATGAGACTTGCGAATGGTCACCTGTGCCATGAATCTCTGTTAATGTATGTGATTTGACTCAGAAAATATGTAATGTTTTCTCATTGACTCAGTCTTCATAAAACCCCAGGGCATAGCTCAGTGAGGGAGATGGCTTTACTGTAACTGTTTTGCTGGCTGCAGCCTGCATGCTTTTGCTAGCATTATAATCCATATTCACAGATGATTATTGCCTTAATGTTTTTCCCAGAAGAAAAGCATGATAAATTAACCTTTTTATTTTAATCTTATTTTACTACTTGAATTAGTGCTAAGTCAAAAGCAAGTAAAAACCCATTGAGTTGACCCCAAGTTCCTGATTGTTACCTACGTAATTTTCCTCTTTTTTTCCTTTGATGATTTGCACACATGTCAAATTCCCATTTAAAAATTCTTTTGTATTGAAGGCTAGGAATTTATTCCAACTCTGCCTCTAGGAGTTATGGGACTGGATACAGTCCTCAGTTAAGCTGTCTTTTGAGAAAGAGAACATTTAATATTGAATGGAATTCCTGAGATTTTGGTAGATACATACAATATGCTCAGAAAAGCCTTCACACAAATATTATAGTTAATCAGGAAAGCTCTGTCAGCTTCCTAGTAAAGGAAAATGATGTAGTAGGTACAGAATGTATTCACTGTGTTCTGGCAGCATCAGGAGATGGGGCCAATAAGGCTGTGGTAGAGGATGTTGGTGTCTGTGGGAATTTCTAGAGGTCTCTCACCTGTTCGCTCCAGAAAATTCATGCCTAATTCAGGCATAAAATGAACATCCACAGCAAAAAAAAGGTCCCTGTGGCTATGAAGATCATTGTGCAGCTTGGGCACCCTGTATAATTGTTTCAGAGCTTTAAAAGGATGTCATGTCAGGTGCAGATGCTGTCAGCCAGGGCTTAATCTTAGTGCCAGAATTAAGTCTTAAGTTAACAATGACTAACTGTTTTTAGTCAGAAACCCTCAGGCTAGACTACTAATATGTTATTCATGTCCATGTCAAGTCTGCAAAGAGCAAACACCGTCCAAGAGAGGAAGAATCATATCTGTAAAGATTCAGAAATATCTTTTCTCAGTAGAATAGCAGCTATGCTGAACTATATAGGTTGCGTGTAAATTCATGTTATTTTTTACCTTAAAGTCTGCTGAATTACAGTTATTCATCACAGATCCAAATAATTTTTTTTTTCAGAAAAAATCCCAAACCCTGATTCAATTCATATGTGTTAAATATAAACAAGTATGAGAAACTTTTAAAAACAATAAGATATGTGGATTTGTTGAATCTGCAGTTTCTGATAGGAGAGATGTCTATCAACAGTAGGTGTATTAAAGCTAATGAATCAATATCAACATTTAGAGATATTTAGCCAACAGCTCGGTGGAGAAAATAGCTCTTACAAATACTGCATGTATATAATCTGTTTTCAGGATCATAGGCAGGATTCTTGACACAAACATGTAATTCCATTTAAAGATAACCAGCAGAATAGCAAGCTCGAAGATGATCAAAAAGTACAAGCAGGCTTTCGATTAGTTCTCATTTGACTAAAATATTATAGAGATCTATAAAACCCTAAATGATGAAGGGCAATGAATGGGGAAGAATGGATACAAGACACGGTGGGAACAAGAAAATTAAGAGGTAGCAGGTTAAAAGTAGCAAAAGGAAATACTTTTTCTCAGAAGTGGGGGTCAGAAATTATAAATAAATGATTTCTTTAGAACAGGATAAGTGAACTGGAACAGGACCATTGCTAGCTGTTAATAGAGGCAAATTACTTCTTCTTTTCCTGTTATTTATATTCTTTCCTTAGAAATCCCCTTCTGGCTGATCATCAAAGCTAAACAGAACACCAATTTGCATGATTTTAACCACCAAAGTGCATTACCATTATTAGTTTAGTTTTGCGTGAAAGTTGCTGAGCACAGTTTTGGGTTTTATTTCCGTTACTGAAACCCAAATCACCCTTACTAATTCTTTATGGAATAAGAATCCTCCAAGAGGTAGAATTATATGAATTATATGAGTAACTACATTCTACTTGGGCAGAGTCAACACAGCCTCACAAACCTTCCAAGACGGTCAATAAATAATCATGTTGATAAGGGAAACTTGTTTGATACAGTCTGTAGCAGAGAGTACAAGCACGGATGTCAGAGCTGTTACGAGAAGAGGAAGAAAGGAAAGGCAGAGAGGGGGTTTGCTGTAGCAGTGCCTCTGCTAGTTAAGTGCACTGCATGTAAATTGCCAGTAACCCACATCAGGTCTCCACACCCTCAGTGGAAAAAGGAGTAATGCTGTTCACCACATTTTGCTTCCACAACTCAACAATCACATGTAAAGTGCTAGCCTATACTACATGTGATAAATAGGTTAATATTTTAAAAAATAACGGGTATGTTTCTGCTCAAACCTTCTTGAAAAGCAGAAGTGACTGATTCTGCAGCACTGGGACAGTGTAAACTTGGATGTAGTAAGTCTATTTGGGTTTCCAAAAGGCAAATACTTTCAGCAAAATAATTTAAGCTGGCAGGACACAAGAGGAAGGTCCTCATATGGGTAAGTAAGTGGTTAAAATAAGAAACAGAACAGGAGTAAATTATTTCAGGAGACCAGAGTCAGCAGTGGAACTCATCAGGGATATGTGCTACAATCTCCATTGCTCAAAATATTCATAAATTATGTAAAGCAGAGAGAGTAGAGAGACATGAAAGCTTGCTGAAGATACTAGATTATTTACAGTAATAAGGACAAGGGTCAGCTGAAGATATGAAGGGTTGTGAAATAAACTGACTGAGAAGTGATGTAACAGCTAAAATTCTGTGTAGATAAATACGAAAAAAACATGTAGCTGTAAAAGTAACGTACAAAATTATAGAGTCTGAACTCACCAATACCATTTAGGAGCAGATCTTGTTTTACTGCAGATTGCTCCATAAAATGTCAACTCAGTGCTCAGTAGCAGCGAGGAGAAAATGTTCAAAATTATTAGAAAAGAAAAGAGAACAAAGAAACTTTATTATAAAACTGTTCATCTACATCTTGAATACTGTCTGCAATTACGGTCTCTTCAATCTCTAAAACGATAATGTAGAACTGAAAACCGGAGGAAGACAAGGATGATCAAAAATGTGAACCAGTTCAAGTGCAAAGAACTAAATTTGTAAGTCTGGAAAAGAGAGGAAGGATATGACAGAGAGGTATGAGTGTCAGGGACATGTGGGTAGGGCTTGAGGATTTAGCATTTTTTGCAGGTCAGAGACTAGAGACTAATAAATGAAGCCAGATCAAAACAAAGAAAATAAGGTTGTTCTTTGAAAGGATGGAATTGTTTGTCACAGGGCACAGTGAAAATAAAAAGTTGCATGCCTACAGAAGGAAACAGGTCACACCTGTGGAAAAGTATTTGAATTACTAAATATATAGAAACCTTACCTAGATCAGCAACCCAGTGAACTGAAAATTAAGCTGAAGTATATTTGCAGTTTTCTTGCTCTTGACTAAGTAATTACAGCCACTGCTGGAAAGAGGACCTGGGAAAAACACAAAGACTTTCTTGTGTTCCTATTTATCTGCAGAGATTCTGTTAAAATTGGTTGTCGAATACTTACGTTATGTACTGATAGAATCCTGAGACTCTCATTCTTATTTCCTTACATTAATGGCTAATTTATTATTCATGTCCTCTTTCATAAATTTTTACTAGTCTCCAGACACTTTTATCTAAATCTTTCATATTTATTCAGGAATTGTACTCTTTAATTGATGTTCAGCTTAAAGATTTGTTGCTTTTTGTTTTCCTCTGGATATTTTCCAATGTACTGTTCCTATGGGATTTTTCCAAGGGCTATTAAGACCAGCAAAGGGTGAAAAGTAGCCAAACAGTGTAAATCTTATTATTTCATTCCTATGTCTTCCATGACTTTAGGGACACAGTAAAATCTTCATTTATTTCATTTCACTTCACTATTTTTAGCCAATTCCACTATCAACTTTAATATTATGACTCTGAAATTCCCCTAGAAAACATAGTTTTTAATCAGTCCACTTTCCCTGGTAGCAATGAAACACAAATCCTATAATAAGTGATTTGTTAAATTTTGATCTCTCAAAGACCACTGTTCTCACTGACTTCTGCTTCTTTGTGAAGTTTCACAGTTTCATCTTTTGCCAATGCCATTTCCTTTCCTCATTTCCTACTATAGTACCTTAATAGATCCAGTATGTCATTGTGTTTGCCTCCATATTTGAGAAAAGAAAAAACAAAACAAAACAAAACAAAACACCACCACCACCACCACTGAAAAACAGATATACACCAACTTTACCCACAGATGATAAGGAGATTATTGGCAAAAAACAGTAAGGAGGAAGACACTTTATGCTGACTGTTTATATAGATGTAAAATGTAATAAGGCTAAATTTTCAATTAATTCTTGGGGACCTTTCCGCATTTCCATCTTGGGGACCTTCCTTGTCCATTTTTCTAAGCTGTCATTTATTTTCACAGTGTTTTCTGATTATTATTCATGCAGAAAGATCCAAAAACCTTTGCTGTAGTATTCTTCTGTTCTGGGAAATACTCTGAAGGTAGCCCTTGCACATTTGACCTAAACGATTCTTAATTTTCTTACAAAATCAAAACTTAACCCACATAATTTAATTTCATTGACTAGAGCCATTAAGTATTACCAAATATTTTTAAAGACAGGCCCTGGAAATCAGTAAACCTAGTTAGTGAACTATAAACTTGTATGTAACAGAATTTAAATTTAATAAGCTTGTTATCAGTCAGTCAGCTGTAAATTTCTATCACCTTACCACTAAAACCATCATTAAAAAATAATCTCTTGTATGTCAGATCATTCTTTGACAATACATCTGATACATATGAAAACTGATATATCTATCACTATTTCAAGAATATGTACCATGTTGTTAGTACAAATGTACAGTTTATTATATTTTGGCACAAAGAAATATTTTTATAGAAGTCCTGTAGAGGTATCTGTGACCATTTAAATCTAATCCTGTGTCATTAACATAATATTTGCACTAAAGCCAACACATTTTTACCAAAAATGTTCCAAAGAGTTAAATAGTTACACTTCATTCATAGCTTCAAATTCTAGTGGATCTTTTTTTGCCTTTATTTGCTGTACATTTTCATGGGTCTTCCTAGGATCTGTCATTTCTTTATTCTTCTGGAGTCTGAACAGCATATGTCAGCAGACCCAAGAACAATGTCAAAATACAGACAATATAATATCCTTACCTCTGGTTAATATTCCTACATGCATAAGAAAATAACAAATCAAGACAAAATCTTGGAACCAACAAATTAATCTCAATATTAGGTTAGCTAAATAATCAAATAAACATAAATATAGTCAGTATTAAGAACTTAAGAACTAACAATGCTTATTCATAGGACGCACATATACATTTGACTATGGATGCCAATAAAGAAAGAAAGAAATCAAAATCACTGAAATCTATAATTCTGAAGTTGTTTAAAAATGTTATTACTGAAATCGGTTGTTGTATTGGGTGTTGGTGGCAAGATAGGCTGCAGATGTGGCCTCTGTGAGAAGAGGGTAGCGGCTGCTGATTCTAGCAGGCTCCAACAGATCCACCACAGGACACAGCTGGGCCCAGCACCCAAGCTGGTGACACTTCTGTGAGAACATATTTTAAAAAGGGCAAAAATACTCAATGAGTGGAGAGGAGTAAGGGAAAAAACAAACAAACAAACAGGCAAACAAACAAACAACAAATGTATGAAAATCAATAGTGATCAAGGTGAGAGAAGAAGAGGGGTGGGACAGGAAGAGGTGCTTGAAGTTCCAGACCAGAGGTTTTGCTACAGCCTGTGAAGAAGACTGTTCTGGAGCAGATGTCTGTACTTCCGTCTGCGGTGAGGCCATGCTGGAGCAGGTTTATCCTGAAGGACTGCAGCCCGTGGGAGGGACCCATATTGGAGCAGGTGAAAAGTGTGAGAAGAAAGGAGTGGCAGAGAAGAGCTGTTATGGACCCCATTCTCCATCCCTGCTTGGGTTAGGGAGATAGAGGAATGAAGGAGTGAAGCTGANTGAAGAAGACTGTTCTGGAGCAGATGTCTGTACTTCCGTCTGCGGTGAGGCCATGCTGGAGCAGGTTTATCCTGAAGGACTGCAGCCCGTGGGAGGGACCCATATTGGAGCAGGTGAAAAGTGTGAGAAGAAAGGAGTGGCAGAGAAGAGCTGTTATGGACCCCATTCTCCATCCCTGCTTGGGTTAGGGAGATAGAGGAATGAAGGAGTGAAGCTGAGTCTGGGAAAGGTCTGAGGGTGGAAGTAAACTGTTGTTTTGATATTTGTTTCTCATTATACAAATATATTTTAACTGGCAATAAATGAAATTATTTTTCCCCATGTAGTCTCTTTTGCCCATGATGGTAATTGTTAAGTGTTCTCTGTGTTTTTGCCTTGATCCATGACTTATACAATCTTCAACCTGCATCTTTTGAATCACAGGTAAGTATTCCGTATTCCAGTTATTGGACTACTGACCATCCTGTCTTGCTGTGACAATAATTGTATTTTTTAAATATGAAATTTCTTCAAATTAGGAGTTCGATCAAGTAATTTTATCTGGCTTTACTCATTCATTTCAAAGTAATCAGGCTTACACATTTATTAGTACTAGTCTTCACTCAAGTGATTTTCTGAACTGAAAACAAGNTACATCTGATACATATGAAAACTGATATATCTATCACTATTTCAAGAATATGTACCATGTTGTTAGTACAAATGTACAGTTTATTATATTTTGGCACAAAGAAATATTTTTATAGAAGTCCTGTAGAGGTATCTGTGACCATTTAAATCTAATCCTGTGTCATTAACATAATATTTGCACTAAAGCCAACACATTTTTACCAAAAATGTTCCAAAGAGTTAAATAGTTACACTTCATTCATAGCTTCAAATTCTAGTGGATCTTTTTTTGCCTTTATTTGCTGTACATTTTCATGGGTCTTCCTAGGATCTGTCATTTCTTTATTCTTCTGGAGTCTGAACAGCATATGTCAGCAGACCCAAGAACAATGTCAAAATACAGACAATATAATATCCTTACCTCTGGTTAATATTCCTACATGCATAAGAAAATAACAAATCAAGACAAAATCTTGGAACCAACAAATTAATCTCAATATTAGGTTAGCTAAATAATCAAATAAACATAAATATAGTCAGTATTAAGAACTTAAGAACTAACAATGCTTATTCATAGGACGCACATATACATTTGACTATGGATGCCAATAAAGAAAGAAAGAAATCAAAATCACTCAAATCTATAATTCTGAAGTTGTTTAAAAATGTTATTACTGAAATCGGTTGTTGTATTGGGTGTTGGTGGCAAGATAGGCTGCAGGTGTGGCCTCTGTGAGAAGAGGGTAGCGGCTGCTGATTCTAGCAGGCTCCAACAGATCCACCACAGGACACAGCTGGGCCCAGCACCCAAGCTGGTGACACTTCTGTGAGAACATATTTTAAAAAGGGCAAAAATACTCAATGAGTGGAGAGGAGTAAGGGAAAAAACAAACAAACAAACAGGCAAACAAACAAACAACAAATGTATGAAAATCAATAGTGATCAAGGTGAGAGAAGAAGAGGGGTGGGACAGGAAGAGGTGCTTGAAGTTCCAGACCAGAGGTTTTGCTACAGCCTGTGAAGAAGACTGTTCTGGAGCAGATGTCTGTACTTCCGTCTGCGGTGAGGCCATGCTGGAGCAGGTTTATCCTGAAGGACTGCAGCCCGTGGGAGGGACCCATATTGGAGCAGGTGAAAAGTGTGAGAAGAAAGGAGTGGCAGAGAAGAGCTGTTATGGACCCCATTCTCCATCCCTGCTTGGGTTAGGGAGATAGAGGAATGAAGGAGTGAAGCTGAGTCTGGGAAAGGTCGGAGGGTGGAAGTAAACTGTTGTTTTGATATTTGTTTCTCATTATACAAATATATTTTAAGGGACCCATATTGGAGCAGGTGAAAAGTGTGAGAAGAAAGGAGTGGCAGAGAAGAGCTGTTATGGACCCCATTCTCCATCCCTGCTTGGGTTAGGGAGATAGAGGAATGAAGGAGTGAAGCTGAGTCTGGGAAAGGTCTGAGGGTGGAAGTAAACTGTTGTTTTGATATTTGTTTCTCATTATACAAATATATTTTAACTGGCAATAAATGAAATTATTTTTCCCCATGTAGTCTCTTTTGCCCATGATGGTAATTGTTAAGTGTTCTCTGTGTTTTTGCCTTGATCCATGACTTATACAATCTTCAACCTGCATCTTTTGAATCACAGGTAAGTATTCCGTATTCCAGTTATTGGACTACTGACCATCCTGTCTTGCTGTGACAATAATTGTATTTTTTAAATATGAAATTTCTTCAAATTAGGAGTTCGATCAAGTAATTTTATCTGGCTTTACTCATTCATTTCAAAGTAATCAGGCTTACACATTTATTAGTACTAGTCTTCACTCAAGTGATTTTCTGAACTGAAAACAAGATTTTTTTTTAATAACTGTCATTGTCAAATTTTGGCAATTTCATCTTTCAGTGACTTTCTTAAGCATTCTTAGATGGAGCCATTTTCAGAAAATATCCTAATTAAATTAGCATTTTAAAAGTGTAGAGAGTGTTCTGCGTTTGTCAGGAAATATATGTATTATTTCCTCTGTCAAATTATTTTAAAATTATTTTTCAGAACTTTCAAATAAACAAATGTAGTGTTGTCTCAGTTGATCAACTGAGAGTAAATTATGCCAACATCTTATGGCACCAAAAGAAAAAATAATATTAAAATAACTGACTACTGACTTTCCTTCTATTCACTGTAAATATAACAGTCAAACAAATATAGTCACCAGAAAAATTGAAACTAAATTCAAGATTCTGATGTTTTCCTTAAAACCAATTTCTTATTCTTCTTGAATATTAAAGTAATTTACTGTTTTGAGATTCAGTGTTAGGTCAAACAGCTAAAATGCACATCTTGACAAGAGGTATTTAATCTCATCAAGGTGAAACCATTTAAAATATGTAATTTATATAATGTCTGTACTTCTGGAAAAGCTATTGAGCTCAAAAATCAAAGGGTAACTGAGTGAATCTATATCTCCCCAGTGAGGTAATAAATGTACTTTAACACTGACATTTCTTCAGGCAGTACCCTTAAGAGCTATTCAGAGTGCCTAAAATGCTGACATCAGTTAATCCATTTGTTACATCACAAATTTAGGCATCTGTTAAATTTTTTGCTTGATTTCCTTGTTTGAGGCTCATAGATCTAAGTACAATGTCAGCTCTCCTGTGTATGGTGTTACTTTATCTACATGGTGTTTTTCCACTCCATCAGTTAATCCATTTCGGTTATTATCTGGAAGTGCTATTAGCAACAGTGTTTTCCCAAATTCTTATTAATTCATTTTCACACAAAAATTGAGATTTTTATGGGTTGTGCACATAATAGCTCAATTTAATAAGAAAAATGAATTTAAAGCTGGCTGTCTTGCTTAGTGACAGATATAACAGTTTGGTCATGAGTCAATAGCTGCTGATCTTTTTTTGAGTACATGTCTCAGATGTGACATGGGATATTTCAAAATATAGCAATAAAAAAACATCCACAGTAAGCAGCGTTGTCACTTCATTTGAAGCAGAGCTCTGCTGAAGTTATTGAACAGAAAGATGGATAATCTAATGTTTTTTTCCTGTCCTATGCTTATGAAGTAAATTCTTAAGACTAGGGAAAACTATTTCGTGATATGTAATTTCTTTCGAATAGTATTGAAATGCTTTATAAAACTGGGAAAGATATCAACAGGGGAGACTGAAATATATATTTTTCTTCCCACCTTGACTGCAATAGAGTAATTCTGTAACATGATCTGGAGTAATGGGAAACGGAACATCAAATTCTCTGACAGTAAAATGCTAAAAGATGGGACATACTGATTACTGAGATTCAGGAAAGATGTGTTTTCATTTGAATGTGAATTTGGTTTTTGCTATGAGTTTGCTTACATAAAGAAGAAATCTAAAAAGTGTTCATTTCAAAAGATTCCAAAGATTTGTTTTTCAAAGAATTTGAACTGGTAATAATACTAAAATTTTCAAATCTACAACTCCCTAGATTGTCCTAAAAATTGCATTTTCTTCTTCTGTCTGACCTCTCACTATAAAAAAAGGAGAATTGTATATAAAGACAAGTGACAGGTGGTTTTGTCTTCTTTTTTACTTTCTGGTCCTGTACTATTTTTCAAAAAGGTCAAATATTTTCATAATATATTAATTTAAGCACGTGTTGCAGTATCATAAAAAATGTAGACAATCACTTCGACTATTTTATAGATAAGATCTCGTGTTAAAGTGTTACCATTGCTCTCTCTAAGTTCCAGCCTTGAAACATACTTCAGTGCAGTTTCCTAAATCTGTATTATTTCTTAAATCTGACTGTCCATGATCTGTTTTCCTCATCAGTGTAGGACCTTTGCCTTTGGAATGTCTTCATCTTCAGTAGCTGTCTGTCTCTGGTACTTGAATCCAGTACCTTTGCATCTTTTACATACTTACCCTTACACCCCCTTTAGGAGATAGGCTAATATAGTTATCTGTTTTACAGATGGGGAACTAAAGCACAGAGAGATTAAGAGACAGGTCATAACATTACTTAAGAGTTATGATTTGAATGGTACAATCTCTCACTTTCAGGTGTCTTTCTGATAGTAGAATACACAGTGCTAAGTTGTAGTTAGACCATCAGTACAACACATTGGGAATTTCGACAAATATAACAGCCATACAAATAAATAACCAAATATTAATTAATCCAATCAGAAGTACTGCGGAAAGGGATGAAAATTCAGGGAGAAGGAAGATTAGATATTGTCCAAATGCATTGTTTTCATTTGCTATCCCCATTGTACTAACTCAGGATTATGGCTGCCATCTCCGACTGCATAGACCTGTTTTTAAATCTCCCTTTTACATGAACCAGGCTTCACCTGGAGTACTGTGTGCAGTTCTGGGTGCCACAGTACGAAAAAAGAAAGATATAAAGCTGCTAGAGAGTGTCCGGAAGAGGGCTATGAATTCAGTGAAGGGTTTGGAGAGGAAGCTGTATGAGGAACAGCTAAAGTCACTTGGTTTGTTCAGCTTGGAGGAGACTGAGGGGAGACCTCATCACGGTCTACCACTTCCTCACAGGGGAGAAGGAGGAGGGGCAGGTGCCGAACTCTTCTCTTCAGTGACCAATGACAAAACCCGAGGGAATGGCAGGAAGATGTGCCAGGAGAGGTTTAGGTTGGACATTAGGAAAAGGTTCTTCACCCAGAGGGTGCTGGAGCACTGAAACAGGCTCCTCAGGGAGGTGTCATGGCCCCAAGCCTGACATTGCTGAAGAAGAGACTGGACAACACCCTCAGACACATGGTGTGAACTGTGGGGTTGTCTTATGCAGGGGCAGGAGTTGGATTCAATGATCCTTGTGGGTCCCTTTCAACCGAGGACATTCTAAGATTCTGTGATTCATAGCAGAAATTTGTATACAGATTCTTTCTTTTGAAGTTCCCACCTATTACTTTTGGCTATTTTGAAACCAGGTGTCTAATGCTGAAGATTTTTTCTCTTCTGTGAGCATCTAATATATTCATTGGATCCCCAGGCCTCTGACTGCAACTTATAAAGTGGCATCAGATGGAAAGCAAATACTTAAGCTTAAGATTGCCCTTCAGACTATGTGTTGCCCAGATATGCCAAGCTTTGAGATGCCCAGCTTCATTTGGAAAGCAAAATCACCACTGTATCTATGGATGGGTTCTTGCACATCCACATAAATTGGTATTTGAACTTAGAAGTTTTCTCTTCTGTTTTAGCTGGAGCTTAGAAGTTTGAGCAGTTCAGAAATAGTCAAGAAGGTATTTAAATGCCGTTTAAATCCATGAATCAGTTCCTCCTCATTACAATATTAATGCCGTTCCATTTTCACTTCTCAGTATTTGTCAAGGAAGTAGAAAAAAGGTTCTAAGTTTAGATCAATCTTAGGAAACATAATTTTGTCATAGCTAGTTTATGCTTGGCAAAGATCCTAAACATTAAGCTAAACATTAGATAAGGACAGCGAATAACACAGTTAAGAAGCTAGATAAAATACAGTATCAGGAACCATAATTTTGTAGATCAGTAGAATGAGCAGATTATTAGGAAAACAGTGGATTCTAGATTCCTGGGACTTCTCTTGCAGTTTTTAGTCAAATTTATTGGTTAAATGAATAAAATTTGGTAATACAGTCAAGTTGTTATGTAAATTTATGTACATGCTAATACTGCTTCTAAAAGTTCTAATACTATTAATTACCTGCTCTGTAATGATGCATTTTAATTTTCTCATGTGACTATACCTTAGGTCCACTGATAGTATCTACCACACAAGAATAATTGCAGGCATAATAAAAACATGCTGAATATGCTAACTTGAAGTAATAACATTCTTTTGTAATAAATCTTTGACTTTACAAATAACAGAAGAGAGCTAACATTTATCAATGCTTGTGAATTTCACATATTTATGCTTTGTTGTTGAAAATGTTTGAGAAGGATAAACTTGGTACATAAATTATAACTCTCCAAAGAATAATTAAGTTCTCTTTACAATAAATTATTTTGAAACTGAATATTTTCAGACTTTACATGAAATAATAAGTCGTTAAATATTGGTTGATGTCTTTAAATATTACCTAGACTTTATTTTTCAGCTAAGAAACAAACAAAAGTAAAGTAAAATATTAATGTCTTATTGATCCATTTGATACAATAACTTTGTCTGTTATTTATGCTCTTAATATCTTATATTGGACTATATGACTTAAGGAGGCTGAGCCTAGTGTTGTCAGCTAAGGTCTAAAAGTCAGAATGGATGGGTTTATTTTTTGTACTTTACTATATAAATCCTTTGTGGAAAAAATACGATGTGTTGGTAAGTTCAAAGTTGTCTAACTAAATATTGATGTAAAGAAGCATCATATTTAATCACCAGAAGACTAATAATAAAGCCTAAATTTGGCTAAGAAGTGATTAATTGTTCCAAAGTTATAGTAGGAATATGGTGAGCTCACATATTTGGGTTGTCTTCAAGCGCGAAAGTAGAGGACATTGTTATTCAGCATACGGTGTAGATACAGCTTCTATTTACTTTTGTGAATGTTATCACTAGCAAAATTACAGATTAATTGGAGCTGAACTGGTAAAGGTCTGTGCTCTGTAGAAGGAAGAGTGTGAAGAGCAAATAAGTATCTGTCAGAGATTATTTTCAATGGCTAATGTTGAGGATGTGATATGGAAGCACACAAATGTGCTAAGCAAATCCTCCTATGGCAGAAGGAGGTGAGGACAGAATAACCCTTTTACAATCCCAGTTTAGTTACAAGTAAAACGGCTTCTTTTCCATCTTCAAAGCTCATGAGCACCTTAGCCTCCATGTACCATGTAGCTGTCATGCTACTTGCACTAGGATGCAGTCTTTGACATGTATCAAGTGATTCTCAAAGGGGCCTCCAGTAACAATGTTTGTTATTTTCTATGTAGATTATTGTGGCCTCTTCATAGATCCATTATCTGACCTTGACTAAAATTCAGGAAATGTTAGCCTGTTCTCTATGTTCAGGCAAGAGAATAAAATCTGTTTTGACATACCTTTAATAAATCAGACATTTTATTTATCTTTGAAAACGGAGTGAGATTGTTGGTTTATTTATCCTTCATGCACATCTGAGATGTAGTTGGGAGAGTTGATGTCACTGACATATTATTAAGCTATTTCAGCTCTATATGTCATTCTGCAATGAATCAGAGCACAGCAATTTTAAGTTATCTGCTGGTTACAAAATAATAGCAGTGCCTTAGAGTCTACAAAACATCTTGATAGGATTACCCAGTTCTCATTTTACAAGTTTTAATTGAAACCATTATCAAATAATGATTCCAGACCAGAAATAATTGTTAATAAAGTTCTGGAGATCATATCTGCCCCTGCTGCTTTAAGTTGTGACTACCCCAGCTAGGGGATAAGAGCCCAGCTCTACAGTTTTTCTATCAGAAGATAAAGTGCCTATTAGAGTGAGTGAATAGAGAGAGAGAGTGGATACATAGCGTTTCTGAAATCAGTGCTCTTGAAAACTGCTGTCTGGTTTCTCTGGAAACGTAGATCTTCTACTCTATGATATGCTTGACATTGATATCAATATCTGAAGTTTTACAGGTATGTGTCAAGTCCTTCCAGAATATTTCCCATGGGACTATGAACTATAAATTCAATAAACAGGGTGAGCAGATGGGGATGAAGTCTATGCTGCAACAGTTTGAACTGCTAAGTTAATAATGTTTACCCACATGTTCTTAGACCATGGTAAATAAATTGGCCCTGCTTTGAGCAGGTGGGCGGGCGAAGCAACCTCAGGGGTCCTGTCCAAAGAAAGTGATTCCACAGGTTTGTGAGCTTGTGCCTGGTCGTGAGCCAGACACTGCTCTCAGCACACTGTAATGGATAGAGCCTTTCTATTTTTGGATAGAAAAATGAAGGCAAAGACCTTATTTATATGTTTACAAGTTATACATATTTGTTCTGCTTGCCCTTGGGACCAGAAAAGAGACCATGGATTTTTTTATATTTTGTGGCATTAACATAGTGATAGAGAAAACCCTTAACAGTAGGAAAGTCAGGGTATGTTCAAATTGTACAAAATGTCTGCTGATATAAAGCCATTACAATTCAGTACTTACTTGTAGCTTTCTGTAGACTGAGGCTACTGATGAGCCATCAGATGTATCTTCTGTGTCTGTTCCTTGGGAAAGATATAGGCCTATAAATAAAAATCCCTGATATCCTGTTTTTCTTACCAATACCACTAATTCAATGCTATTTCTATGCTATTACTATATAACATGGTTTATTCGAGATGAATTTTTAGATATAACAATAGATATTATTTCAAGCTATATGTTATTATTGCAGTTCTGCAAAAAAAGTAATGTTCCAGTGTAAATATTCACAAACATACTTTTAAAAACCATTTCACAGTCAGTCAAATAAAAGCATGTGTTCCATAAACAGATTCCTATATTTCTAGTGGACTGGATGAATTATTTTTACTCACACTTTCCATAAGAACACTTCATACAGCTTTCTAAGTGTTCTTTCTAAGACAATTATTTTGTTGCAAAAGCCCTGCTGTGGTTCATTTCCTTTTGTAGAGCTGCCTATGTAAAAAGTCTAGATGCAGGTGAAGTACTGCAAATGCAGAAGCATGAGAGCTAGGTGCTCTGAAATTTCTCTCGGGTCCATAGACTACATTTAGTGGTGACATTGCACTTTTGGAAACTTTCATAACCAATCCATTGCTACACAATTTTACCTTTCCTGCAAACACAACTATTATCAATGCTGTTGAATTATTGAGGGGGAAAAGTAAAAACAACCAAAACAACCAAACAACCAAACACCACCACCACCAAAACCCAACCCAAACTAACAATTAGGAAAATGATGGTCCGTCAATATATACGCGATTGTTCTTTATGTATGTGAGTCTGGAAAATAGTTCAGTACCACCACAGAGTCAGAAGGAATCTAGAAAGTTGCAGTTATTATTTTAGTACATAAATTGCCTTTTAATACCGAAATTATCTTTTCCTAAACTATGTTAAGAAAAATAATCCTAACGCTTCTGATCATATGTACTTTTGTGCACCAGAGATGAATGAGACATGAAATTCCAGAGTTCTCAGCAATAAAATATCTTGTTTGTTCAATATTTTATGGAGTACGTAAGCAAATGCATCTGTATCCTGCAGGCTCAGTGCACAGAAATGTATGCATATCACTGTCTTCTCAATATTAACCTTACCTGAGCTCCTGTTAGTCCAATGTTGGCTTCATTTGTGTACCAATCCTTTTATTAATTTAGGCTCAACCTAGGGACACATAATAATTTCTGAATTTCTCCATATGGGTGTAACATTTTACCCTGCTGGAGCAGCATTTCTCTCCTGTCTGACACATTTGTCCCACAGTGCTGCAGAAACCCCATAAAACTGTGAGAGCTCCTTTCTTTATATGTTTGCATTTTGTGACTGTCAGAAGTGGTACAGGAATGGTAGTAAATGGACTAAATATATTACAGAAAAAGAAAGAAAAAAAATAAATGAAATTAAGTGCAAATACAACTGATTAAATCAGTGCTTAGATAGGAACTGGTGGATTTGAGAACATTGAAAATGTGATCTTCAGAACCTAAATTCAAAGTGCTATTTTTAATATTGTAATTTTTGAAGTATTGTATTCCTGTCCTTCCTCAATTAAATAGAAAAGAAAATCAAAATTTCTTCTCATATCCTAATTTACAGCCATAAACAGAAATGAGAGTTGAAGAGAACACACTTCCTTGTATTTCTGGATTATGATACAGGATGAAGTACAGAATTTCATACATTGTCTCATACTAACTTCTTCATTTTCCAGGAAAATATGTCCAATATCTGTATATATCAAAGAAATAATGAAGATGTTAAATCAAGAAGTATAAGTTGACAGCATCACTTGTTTATTAGTCTTCTTATAAATTTATAACAAATGGAGTTTTCCCACTGAAACAAAAATTATAATTCAGAATCTGACCTGAAAATTGTTTTTGAGGGAAGTTAGTGTATTTCCATATATTTCCAAGTTGATATAGAGACATCAAATATCAAATTCCAGCCACAAACAGACATCTTCATACTGACTTTTTTCTTATGAGTTTCCTCTTTTTTTTCTGAATTTTAGATCTGGTTTATTACAGATTCTTACATGTTTTTTCCTCAAGACTTCTCACTAAGTATAAATGTCATATTTCTGTAATACTATGATGTTTTATTTTGCTTATTAGAAAACAATTACTCCATCCCCCCTTGGAGAATTTACAATGATTTAGTGGACAAAAAAAAAATCTGTGTTAATCAAAATAATCCTATTTACTAATCTCTCTGATTTGCATGGTAACATCTGACTGAATCAAAAATGTAAACTTCTATCCAAATTTGGATTAACTTAGATTTAGATAGTATCCTCTTGTCATTGTTCTGGAGCTATTCCATTTACATGACTTGGAGTCACATACATGGTCAATTAAATCGATTTATTCGTGTTCTTATAAACTATTCATCCCTATATACCGAAAAGAGAGGAAAAACATCTTAAGATACTTGTTTAATGCCACAAAAGACATCAAGAAAATTGGCAGCCAGAAATTCAATAGGAAAAGCAGAATGAAAACTCCATTATTTTAGAAACTCCCCAGTGAAGATAGATGAAAATAAACTGCATATTTGGCCTTCTTTATCCCCAAATGGTAAGGACAAGGTGTGCAACAGCTGACCTTTGAGACTGATTTTTTTTTTTTAATTTTTTTTATCAGGTGCTGCTGCACTGGTCAAATTACCCTTAAAGAGAACATATATAGACTATAAAAACATTGCAGAATAACATTGAAGATTGACCGTGCTGTAAAAACACAGCCATTTTGTGGTGACAATGCATTTATCCACTGAATATAAGAAGCTTCACATCATCACCTGCACTGTCCAAAAAAAAAGGGGAGCTCAAGATGCTCTTCTGTGGGTTCTAGAGTAAGAAGATTAATTAATATAACTTTTCCGTAGAGAAATAATGCTCTATGTACTGTATAAACCACTTTCATGAGAAAATAATATTTCTACATATATTTATTTTTAAATAATGTTTCAGTTCAGACAAGACATTCCTCCTTTGTGGCAGTTGCACATCCCCCTGAGATCTAGAGCCTTCAACAGAGCAGTTGATGGCACCTTAGCACCTTTTGTGCCCCATTGTGCCTGTCCCAACATACACATCTAGGGTGATGCCAAGGTGCTGACAGTCACATCCTCCCCTGTCCTGGGGCAGGGTGACTTCACCTCCACCCAGCCTGGGGTGGGGGTAGAAGGGATGGGACCCACAGTCAATTTACAGGGTCCTCAACAAGGGGCATGCCCAGAGAAGCTGAGAAGCTTCTGGACTATTTTGTAATGCCCACAGCCAGACCTGACCAGGCTAAAAAATGGGGTCCCCGCCAAAGACCCCCTTTGAGTGGTCTTCTCAGAGCAGCAGGTCTGTGAGCTGCAGCCCTCCCCTTAGTCTGGGATACCACCTAAGGACAGTTCCTGGGACTGAGAGCACCCCACCTCCTCCTGTGGTGAGTGGTTATTTTTCTCTACTTGATAAATCCTTGAATGAGTCCTTGCCTAATCCAGGCAAGTGTAAGCCCTCACCTAACCCAGGCAAGTGATTATTTCTTGTGGGTACCCTGGAGTGAGAGGCCTCTGCTTTTGTTTCTTGAGTGAATGCGTGCACGCTGTGGATCCTCATTATTCTTATGTTGTCGTACCCCAATAATCTCCTCAGCTGATATCCAAATCTGTATTTTATGTTGTCGGAGGGCTAAATAATTGTATAAAGCCTGTCTCTAGTTGGTTTATTGGCTACACTTTTCCAGCTAGAATAAAGTCTTTTTTGGAACTTGTCCATCTAAAATTGACTTTTGGGGTGCCCGCGCGACATCCTTAGAAAAAGTCTGTTTCGTGAAATAAAACAGTATAAAAATGTATTTTAAACCAGGTTTCAAAAACTCAGAATGCCTGGTATAATTACCATTTGATATACAGTATTCATAATACCAATTTAGATAGCTAGGCTATTTAAAAACTAAGAATAAACTAATCACTATGACTCTTTTTGTTGCCAACAGAATTAGAGAAAAACATAATTATCTGCAGAGATATACGAGTACCTCAAGAGGACAATTCATCTCACCTGTCTTAGCCATATGCTTCAGAATGATGTAACTATCCAACGTTTGTGCAACCTTTTAGACAGATAAGCTAGGTCATCAAGGTGTTCAAACAGTGCTTTGTGGAACAGAGAAAATGCATTAATTTATTGTAGCTAGTCTCCAAACTTAGAGGTATTCCAATAAATGAGATACAGACAGAGGTGACTGGCATAAACTGTTAATACACTAAACACATAAACAGTTAATATACTTGAGAGTAGCTAAGGCATTCTATGTTCATTTAAGCAAAACAGGCAGATTCTAATAAATTGCATTATTTGGCTACTCGGTAAGTTTATCTGAGTTATAATGTCTTACACAATGAAACCAAACCTTTTGTATTGTAAGAAAAAATCACTGGCATAGCGAGAACACTTGAAAAACTGAAGGTGGTGCCGTTTAATTTTCAGGAATATTGCTAAATTTCTCATTTAGATCCCTGTATCTTCAGCTCTTCATATCATCAAATTAGCTCGCTTAAGATATAACTGAATTTTCCTGAAATAGATTCAAATACATATATCTGCTCTTTGATGCTTTAAAAAGTCAACTGTGACTTTCAATGGCACAACATCAGGAGAAGCACAACACCCAGTCTTTAAATTTGAAATGAGAATTCTCTTTTACCACATTTTGGGAAAGTTCAGAAGTTACAGAAAAATATTGATTATTATATAGATACTTTGATGTATGTAATATTATTCCTTTATCAAGGTAAATTGAGCTGTTTGGTTTTTTTTTTTAAGAAAGGCCTTCAGATTCAGTTGAGTACTTCTAGCATGGAAGAAGAAAAAAAAATAGAAAACTAACATTTTCTTCTGCTTTTTTATTTTCAAGGGTTTTTAAATAGCAAAAATTTTGGTGCACCTTATATCACCATTGTAATTTTTTTCTCCACAGAGTGTTAGTGTACAGGAAAGACATGGACCTGTTGGAATGGATCCAGAGGAGGGCCATTAAAATAATCAGAGGGATAGCAAACCTCTGCTATGAGGACAGGCGGAGAGAGTTGAAGTTGTTCAGCCTGGAGATGAGAAGGCTCCAGGGAGACCTCATTGCAGGCTTTCAGTACTTAAAAGGGGCCTATAAGAAAGATGGGGTCAGACTTTTCAGCAGGGGCTGTTGTGATAAGATAAGGGGTAATACTTTTAAATTATAAGGAGGGGATATTCAGGATATAGATGAGGAAGAAGTTTTTTTACAATGAGGGTGGTAAAACATAGTAACAAGTTGCCCAAAGAGGGGGTTGGTGCCTTGTCCCTAGAAACATTCAAGTTCAGGCTGGATGGGGCTCTGAGCAGCCTGATCCAGTTGAAGTTGTCCCTGCTTACTGCAGGTAATTGGACTAGATGGCCCTTGAATATCCTTTCCAACCCAAACTATGCTATGATTCTATGACTATCTAAGCCAGAAAATAGTTTCATTGAAGAAACCGCTAAAACCAAACAAAAACCTGTCACTGCCTTATCAGGTACTTTGTGCTATTCTACTGGCTTATTACGTACTCACAAATTCCCATGAAAGTAAACAATGTTAAAATGACTGTGAGTGTAGTAGGCTGGACCCTTGTCTAAAGCCTAGTGTTGTTTCGTTATGATACTTCATGCACCATCAACACGAGAAGAATGATAATGCAAGCTCATTGCAGTGGGAGAAATAGCTATTGAAATAATTCAAAAAGGTTTTTTTCTGTTTTTCCCAGTCTGCACATTGCATCAATGGACTGTGAAACAGCCTGCCATCTCCTATGTAGGTATTCATTCTGGACAAATACACCTGTAATTCCATTTGGTTGTCTTAAGAAGTACCAACTTCCCAAAAATCTACTAGGTGACAGACCTCAAAGTAGTATAGTTATAGCATGGATTCTTAGATTCACTGTGTCCCTGAGGAAATAAACTACTTTTATTTGATTACGAGCAGCAGATCCTAATGTAACACTTATAATGCAACGGATTAAAGACACAAAGGTTGTGGGGATGGTTTCCCTTCACATATAAATGTGAAGGTCTATTTAATTCTATTCATTAGGCATCAAAATGGAAGTGTTGAAGTCAGGAGCTTAGTTAGTTACATTACCTTCAAGGTGTGCCACCTATTGAGGGAAAGATTTACTCTCCTGAGACAGTTCCTTAGCTACAATATACCTATCTCTGTTCTATATTACCTGTACCTAATATAATCCCTATACCTACCTCTAAAAGGAGAATGACATATACCAACCTAAGTTCTGAAACACTCAGTTTTTTTCTACAGAACTAATTAAACTAAGCTTCTAAGCTTAGTTTAGTTAGTTCTGTAGGAAAACAAAACAAAACAAAACAAAAAACTAATGTCTTAACATTCTTATGGTTCTCATTTCTATGCTTGGTCTGGTGGTTTTCTCTGAAATGGGATTCATGCTTATAATTTGAGTGAAAAATAGCAGGTGACAGGCAGGTAAGAATAGGCAAGTATGCTACAAAATATTCTGAAGTCTGAGATCCAAAGCAGAAGGAGTTGTGGTGGTTTTCTGTTTGTTTGTTTTGTTTTATTTTTGGTTGCTTGTTTTGGTATTTTTGGTTTTGGTTTTGTTTGTTTGGGGTTTTGTTGTGGGTTTTTTAATATTATTTTTTTAATTTTCCCTCAGGAGAAAGGCAAGAATGGAATATGCAATCTACAATTTTCAGGGAAAAAAAAAGGGTGGTATAATAGCAAAAGATGAGGCTATTCTTGTTATCATCCTATATAGCAGGGGTATCAAATTCATTTTCACCAGGGGCCACATCAGCCCCGTAGTTGTCTTCAAAAGGCTGAATGTAATTTTAGGACTGCATAAACAGCATAATCAGCATATTTCCAGTTATGTGGAACCTTTTTACACCATCTGTAGTGGTTACAGATGGGAGAAAACCTTCATGATCTGAATATTTGCTCCTAATTTTAAAACCATTAAAAAAAAATTAGTATTTCTTCTATAAGGCAGGATTCTTAGATTCCACATGATTAAACACTTCTTCCTTTCATTGGATGATGGAAGAGCCTACAGTTACTACTAGCTGTTAAAAGTTTTATCTAAGCACGTACAGTTACTTCCATAATCTCAACTCAAAAATACATTTTTGCTGTCTGCCAAATAGGAAATTTGTGTTGCTTGCTGCAGCTACACAGAAAAGCAAAGACAAAAAGGGAGAACAGGGTCATATTGTTCCCTGTAGAACTACTGTAACTAATTCATGTTGAGTATTGGGCTAAAGAAAATCATGAATGTCATGATAAAAAATTCCATTATGTTCCATCATGGAAAAATGCCTAATTCCACACCCCTGACTGACATAAATGGAGGGCTTAACAGCTCATAGAATTTTATTTCAGGCTATGTTTGGTGCCAGACTGCATCATTGCATTAGTTTAAATTTTGTTTTATGATTCTAAGGTTTCCTGGAAGAAGAAGAGTTTGAAACATGAAAAAGAAGATGAAGAAAATGTAAAGTAAGAAAAGAAGAAAAAAATGGGTTTTATAACCCCTAAAAAACATGCCAGCCTGGCCTTGAGGGATTGTTATAGAGTATTGAGAGCAAAACATTTACTTGAGTGGAAATATCAAATGTCTAAAGACAAGAGCAACTGATACATTCCTTTCACTTTAATATAAATAATATTAAAATTGTAAGTAAAAAAAAATAAGATGAAAAATGATGACTCTAAATAACATCATTACATATGAATTAAACATTGACCTAGACTTCACATCAAATCCTAGCTTTGAAATTAATCCATTCTGTGATCTCTGATAAATTATTCTTTCTATCAGATCTTTATTTCTTCCAGATTTAAAAAGAGTAAAATGTAAAAAAAAAAAAAATGTAAAAAAAAAATGAATAAAAATTATTTAGAAATTATGAATTCATAGAGTACATATACCCGTATTCAGAAAGGCAGCTACTGTTATCGGTACAGAAGTGCAGAGACTAATTAATGTATTTTAATTGACTTTAAGAACCATGTTGAAAACAAAAAATGGTTGTAAGAACTTACATAATAGTGCAGCCACAGAATGAAGGTGTTCCAGAGAGCTGCACGTTTTCTCAAATGAAACCAAATTTCAAGCTGTACTTTTTGGGCAAAGGTACTCCAGGAAGTCATGGATTGGATATTTCAAGTTTTGCCTTTTCTTCTCCCAAGTCCTCTTCACATTTGCTTTGGTGGAAATGTATCCTAGGCCTACCTGTCAGTTTATTTTTGAAAATTTTCACTGCTGGGCTCTATAGCTAGCAGACAACCTGTCTGATGATAATCTGGTGGCTTTTATCCAATTTTTTTAAGCACGATGTATGCCAAAAGAAAACATTAATAAGTCTCTAGTGGGAGAACAATAACTCAAAAATACTTGGCTTTCAGCCCTACTCAGAATCTCCTCCTCTCCATTAAGCAATCACATGCTCACTCTATTTCTTTTGACAGACAATTAAAAAAAAGGCTTTATGGAATTGTCATTGGGTTTGCTGAGAAAAACATTTATTCTCTTTTCTGTATCTCAAAATTTTTTGGTTTAAATTGTTTTCCTTAACTTTAACATACCTAAAATAAACAAATATTTGTGAAGCTCAAAATAACTAATTAATTACTGACATTGCAGTAATGAAAAGTTCCTAGGTAAATAAGTTCATGAAACTATTAGAATGTACTGGGAGCTAACACTATGGAAGACGATTTTACAGTCTAGACCAGTCAGATAACTCTCTTTCTTGCTGTTCAAGCTGCGTAGTTTAAGTCTTAGGCAGCTAAAATAACACTGATAAATCACCAATACCAATTTTATGACTCTTTGTCATAAAGCAGACATACTGTGATTCATAAGGAACGGTACATTCTTGTGCTGCTATCTCTGCTCTTAAAGCATCTAATAGAGGCACATATGTAACAGAGATTCCACAGATGAATCTCTTCTATTAAGCACCAACAAGGCCTTTATGGATGATGCATATGTGTTGACAAAGAAACAGAAGCCAAGTTTTCACAGGTGTCAGCTCTGTTTTGGAACTTGAACAAACAATTAACTGAGGCACTGAGGCTGCTGTAGGCTTCATCGCCTATTCACAGCTTGATGGTGTACTACATCATTGGGCACAGGCAGCACGTTATGGAGCTGTGTTCTGCCAGAAAGCTTACTTCATGCTTCGTTGGAAGGCATGTACAACAACAAGACCTCGCACAGAAATAGTGGCCAAATCTGGATGTTGTAAAAGATGTGCACAATGTGGGAGAAAAACCCTAGGAAATCAGAAAGGGCTTTAAAAGAGTGTGGAGCAGCAAAAAGGAAGAGAAGGGAAAATGGAGGTATTACAATAGAATGACAAAACTGGCAACCTGTTTCAGTGTCTGACCATGATAAGTTAAGTAAAAATTCCTCCATATCAGCTTGCATTCATTGCTTGGTGTATTTTCACTGGATGCCACCATGATGATTCCAGCTGTATCTTCTTCACTTTATTAGGTACACCACGAGAAGATCCCCACTGGGCCTTTTCTTCCTAATGCAGCTCAGGAAGCTGTTGGCCTTTTCTTCAAAGGCACATTTCTGGCTCATGTTCAACTTGGTGTTCGCCAGGGCCCTCAGAACCTTTACAGTAAAGCTGCTTTCCAGCCACTAAGCACCCAGCACATACTTGTGCTTAAGGCTATTCGTCCCCAGGTGCAGGAGTTTGCATTTCCCGCTGCTGAAGTTTGAGAGGCTCCCATCAACCATTTCTCCTGCCTGTTAAGGTTGCTCTGAATGGCAGAACAATAAACTAGTGTATCGGTGACTTTTCCCAGTTTTGTGTTGTCTTCAAACTTGCTGAGGGTACACTCTTGTGCCGGAGTCCAGGCCATTAACGAACGTGTTAAACAACAGTGACAACTCCTGAGGTACTGCTTCACTAGTGACTGGCCTCTAGCTGGACTTTGTGTCACTGATTATAATTCTTCAGGCCTGGCTGTTCAGCCAGTTTTCAATCTACCTCATTGTCCATTTATCTAGCCTCTATTTTATTAGCTTGTCTGTGAGGATGTTATGGGAGACAGTGTCAAAAGCCTTACAAAAATCAAGATAACCACTGCTCTCACTCACTTTTATCCCTGGAGCTAGTCATCTCATTGTAGATGGCTATCAGGTTGGTCAATCATTAGTTCCCCTTAATAAATCCATGCTAACCACTAACAATCACCTTCTTGTCCTTGATGTGTCTGGAACTGGTTTCCAGGATTGGTTGCTGCATCACCTTCCCAGGGACTGAGGTAAGGCTGTTAGATACCCAGGTCCTCTTTCTTCCCCTTCTTGAAGGTAGAGCTGGTATTTGCTTTCTTCCAGTCTTCAGGAGCTTTCATTGTAATATTTTGAAGATAATTGAGAGTGGCCCCACAATGGCATCAGCCAGCTCCTTCAACACTCATGGGTGCATCCCATCAGCCTTCATGGGCTTGTGCATGTTCAGTTTGTTTAAACATTCCTTTTCCACTGAGGGTAAGTCTCTGTTTCTCCAGACTTTCATCCTGGTCTCAGGAGCCTGGGATTCATGATGGCAAATCTTACCAGAAAAAAATGAGGTGAAGAAAGTATTTGGTACCTTAACATTTTGCTACTTTCTCATGAGATCTGCTCCTCTAATTTGATGATCTCTAAAGATCTTTTCCAACCTCAGCTGTTCTATGGCCCTAAGATTAGCTTTAATTATTTAACACATCATTTGAAGATGTGTTTGAAGATGATCGGGGGAAAGAAGTGTTGTATTCCTTCATGATGATTCCTCCCACCTCCCCCCACAGAGGCTTAAAGTTCTATTTCTGTTTTAACACAGTGGTCCTTCAAGACTTCACTAAGGAACATTTTTAATATCATTGTAATAATTTAAATTGCTTAATTAACACCAAACAGCCAACCTGAGCACCTCCTTGAAGAGGAGGGCATATTCTCATTTCTCATTTCTAATGCAAACTCCTCATATCTTCTCTTAAAAATACTGTTAGATGAACCAAAGGGCCATGCTATAACTTTCTACTAACGTAAAAAGTAATTTGAATATTCGATTATTTATAGTGCCTGAGAAACGTAGTGTTTTCTAGCATTGTTTAAGCAACTTTAATAAACTTAGGAAAATAAGAAACACTGATCAAAGCATCTTAAATGTATCCTTTCAAAGATAATGCTTTCAAAGCTAGAATTTTACATAGTAAAGTGAAGCAGAATTTCCACTGGTATTAATCCCTGAAACTGAACCAAATCACAACATGATACAAGCATGGGAAAGAGAAAAAAACATTCCCTCTAAAGATCCCCCAAAAATCTATTCAGTCTACAAACGTAGCTACGAAGCTGGAAAAGAATTAACACAGTGTCCTACATAAGCATTAAGGGCTGGCACGTTCATTAAATAAAGATTCCCCTAAGCCATTTATTTTAACTATGGAGCTAATGAATATACATCAGGGGTAATATTAGGATCCAGGGAACATCTGGAAAGATGTACATCTTTTACTCCCTGTAAGACAAATGTCAAAGTATAAATCTTTCTGAAGTAGATACTGTTCCCAGAACCATCAGTTATATCATAAGACAAAAGAACATACAACCTGAAAAAAACAGTAATTCACAGTCTGGTATTGAATCTGCTACATGATTATATAATTGAAATTGCCACATCCAGCATGAGATGGAGTACTGCTATGGGACTACATTTAATACTTTCTCGAAATGATTTAAATGTGTTACCGATGTGTTGTTGGAAACTGCTGGTTGTTTTTCCTTTCAACATTACTGTTTTTCTAAGCGAAAAAGCTCTAGGATTTACTGTGAAATTACGGTCCAAAATTGGTATTAATTTTCTCAAGATTTCTCTGTAAGGAGAGAGAACCAATGGGTTTATAAAGGAAAAATGTTATTTGAAATGGATGATTCTTGAAAAACTGCTTCCAGTAGCTGATTTCAACATTTTTTGTTTCTGTTTCATAGAACTTGGCTAGGAGTGTTTCCCTCTACCAGTTCAGAATTGTGGGATTCAGCTAGCCTGACTTTTAACTCAATCTAAGCTAGTTAATGAAGAAAACCAGGTTGCATTCAAGAATACAATTCATTCGACTTATATTAGATATCTTGTCAGGATAAGGCCTACCATTTCTTATTCTCTGGACTACATAGTTTCAGTAAGATGAAGAATAAAATTACCAGAAACCCCACAATTTTTCTCATTGCAAAACACCATGTTGGAAAAAAAAAAAAACAAAAACGGGAAGCTTTTTCTGATTCTAAACTGGCAAATTCATTAGAGAAATTACATATACTGGCAATAATATAAACCTCATCAATGGTAATAAAAAATATTGAAGCTTCCATTTCAAGGGAATTATAGATGAAAAGGGATATCTAGCATGTATTTCATATTAAAAACTTTGTGATTATGAGAACCAAAGATCGTAAAATTTGTTAGGTGAATTCTCATAATACTGAATATCAATAGATTGTGTTGTGACTATCCTTTTTGCTCTATGGTTTATAATTTTATACCAATTATGATCCAAAACTGGTGAAGCGTCCAATATGGAGAAGTACACGGAAACAAAAACAGCACCAAGAGAAAAATAATAGTTTCTCTTCAGGCTTTCCATTTTACATATTAAAGTAATTTAGACACACACTGTGATGGTTTGAGTACTGCAAGTCTTGGGAAAAGACTATACGTAAGAAGAAGACAAGAGGCAAGCGTATATATTCTGACTACATCAGAAAAGTAGTAATTGCCAATACTCTCTATTTTTCACTAAACAAATAGTGCACTTTCATACAGACCCAGAATATCTAGAACATCTATCTCTCTCTCAGAATGACTTGTGTTACTAAAGAAATTCATTTCTCACCATTTCACTATTTTGTCACATCAAAATTCATCACAGACAAATAACCTCTATCTCCATGTTTCTTGACATTTATTGATATTGATTTTTGGAGGCACGTCAAAAGTTTTGAAACAAAATTAATTCTCTTGTAGCTAAATAATAAGTAGATAAAGCTTACCCTTCTTTGTTTTTTGAAGAGGATTATCCCAGAAATGACAGTTGCTTGCTCCCACAAGACAAGTATCTAAAAGGAAAAACTCAGATGCATGGTATTGAGTTGCAACGTTTTGGTTCTTTTATTAGAATCGAGCTCAATATTTTTTGTATTTATGCATGACAGCACCGTTCACTTTTTTGTGTGCTGATAGCATTTCTAAATGCAAAGAAACCAGCTTTTGTAAGTGTACAACTGCTAGTAGTGTGTAACTTAGAATGCAGCTGATGTAGCATCACAACGTTACTACAGAAAGGCAAAATAATGCTACATATATCCCAGTATCCTGACACTCAGAATGAACAAGATTTACTTGGAAGAAAGAAGTTACATAACCTGGTTATCTGAGCCGTATGTCTTATGCCTGAACAGACTGTGAAAACGTGTGAGGCTTCTCTGGACACAGTTAGAACCAAAACTATCTGGTAATTATTTTTATTAAGTTGTTTTTTGTGGGAAATTTGAACTTTTTCAAAATCATGTAAGCCTAGTGGAATGTTTCTGAAATGTTCTCCAGGCTTGCATTTGTGGCAAAGCCAAGACAAACAAAGCTGTCTTAGTGCCATCTGCCTCTGTCATCATACTGAAAGCTGCTGGAGTTTGCCTTTCTCTGCCTTTCTGACCTAATCTGTTCCATTTTTTTTCAGGGGAATGCAATCTGGATCCATCTCTCACCTTAAAAACGTACTTCAGCTACTAGGTGTACTGATGATTGTACCTGATTCATTTGTCAATTACTTCTCAAGCAAAACAAAAAATGAAACACTTCAACCAGTATTTAAAAGAAAGCATTTACTTTTGGCTGATCAGAACACAGCAATATTTAAAAAACATGAAATGTATTTTCAGGCAAGGAATACAATTTCCTCTCTGCTCTACTTTTGGTCTGAATTATTTCATAACACTGTGCACTCCATATATATGATCACTGTAGTATATACGACCAAAATTACATTTAGTCACTTCTATCTGTAATGCCACTACTACAAAAATTATTTTTATATATATTTAAACTGTGCTTTTTTGAGCCAGTTTAAGTTCTTGATCTCAGATATATCTTGAAACAATTAGTTCTAATGTTTAGCTATTCAGTTCACTAAATACCTTTCAGTTTGTTTTATTAGAAGGTATAAACAGAATATTCGGTCCTTTAAACTGCACTTCTCAGTATTTTTTCAATATTTTTGTTAGAGTTTTAATATTTTTTTTTATTTTTTTTTTTTTATTTTTATTTTTTTTTTTTTTAATTAACTTTTTTTTTTTTTTTTTTGTAGCAAAATCTATACACATTTTTAATCTTTCCTATCACCAGCCTTGAAATGTCTTCTTTCCTACCATATATAGTCAAAGAGGATGACAAGAACCGAATATAGCATTCCAAGTAATGGAAAATCATTGTTATAATAATCTCAGTATCTTTTTACTTATTTCCTTTTTCTGACTGAAAGAAATTCTTATCGTGTCCATAAAAAGGGCAGTTCTGTTCAGATAATGATCTCATACAAGATATTAAAAAATATATTAAAAAACACACAGACTTTGTGAGTGGAGATACTAGCTTATCTAACAACATATGTAGTATCTTCACCATATTTTATTACTGGCGTTTTTTCAATATAATACTTAAAATACATAAGTTCAAGTATAATCATTCCTCTCTTGCACCAAAATATGATGTACTTCTGGTGGCAGTGTGTTTCCGAGCATAGCAGGAAGATTACAATTTTGTTACATCCTTTTATGACATTTATTGTGCTGAGGTTTCATATATTTTATTTTATGGTAAACTTCCTTTTCACTTTCTTTTTTGGGCTGAATGCTGCCATCACATGAAAGGTCATATGTGTATCTGACAGCAGAATTTGACTGCAAGAACAGCAGTTCATGAAAAAGAAGTTTATTTTCCTATTCTTGGGATCCAAAACGACAACTATATTTCTTTTTGTCATTCCATTACTCAGATAGTTACTGTCAAAACTTTATAACTCTCTGGAGAGAATTCATTGTGAAAAAAAACCAGAAAGAATTTACTTCCTGTAACAGTAACATACACTTATGCTCCCCAGGCATTTTCATGGTGTAAAATAAAGTCAGGATTGTAATTTTATCAAGGATGACTTCCTGTTTTGTTATATGAATATGTCTGCTTTGCTTTTATTTTCTTCTGTCTTGTTTGGGTTTTTTTTAACAATTTAACACTTCTGGTGTGCTACGTGTATGACTTTTATTCTCAGAGTTGTATTATATCTACTATATCCAATCATATCTCTAAAATAGATGTCTCTTCACTATTATTTTTATATTATAATTATTTTCTCATCTTTATATTACACTTATTCCACTTGACACTTCTTAGATCTCAGCTGTCAACTTTTGTATAACTTCTGCTGTGCACTGTTGGGAATCCAGATATTTTTGAAAATCTAACCTCAGTCATGTCTGATGATAGGATTTAGGTGGATTCCAGACTTAGATATTTTATCCAAGTGTTACAAAAAACTTACTCTTCTATGGAATAATTGACATGTTATAGAACAAACATTAAAAAAAATATATTTTTTTCTTATTTTGTCTCTATTTTCTTCGTAGTCTTCTCAGATCCTTTAATTGATCACAGTGAAAGCCCTCACAGTAAAGCTGGGAAATTGCAGGAAAAAAACGTTGTGAATGAAAGGACAGTCAGAACTAAACTGGGGATTTGAAATGCAGGAATGTCTGAATGGCAGTGGAAAAATACCAGCACAACCCAACAGAAGATTAGGCCATGTGCAACTCTCAATTATGCACCTACTATTTCTCATTAGGCTTTATATATCTATAATAAATAGTAAGGGTTTGCTGCTGTTGGGTAAAGAACTAATTTATACATAGACTGTAAAATGGCACACATCTTATTACTCCTGCTTAGGCACTGACTACCCATTAGTCAAACAATTTCAGACCTTTATGCAGTATTATTCATTGTAGGGTTCAAGTCCATAAGAAATGCATGAGGATCACCTGCTCTGACCTTCTGCATGTCCACAATAACTACAGTTCCTTAAGACAGCCCACATTCAGCTTAGTAATTTGGGACTGATGAAGCCTGTTCTTTGGCTAAAACATATCTACCATGATAACTTCCATGTTGTCTTAACTGCTTGTATAGAAAATATAGATGACAAATATTTAAGAGAAACTCTTTCCAGTGTACCAATTTCCATGAGTTAAGAGAAGAGTTTATACCAATAAACCCATGAGCTGCTTGTTCTCAAGAGGAAATACACACTTGTCTATAGAAGACTAGAACATTGTCAAAAAATCTAATTCCTGTTTCAGTATACTGAAGTCTGAAACTGAAATTTCAGGGGCAAGGAAGATGAAAAGGCAGATACATTCAACTTGGTTATTGGTCCACTATTGACAAATTTGATTGGATTCCAGGAGGGGGAAGCATCATGTTCACATTAAAAAGCAACTGTGGAACACGCAGAAGATTTAATTCTTTTTTCTTTTGAAACCTTTAAACATTTTATACTCTAAAAAAATAATTTAATAACTCTAGAATAAGTATAATTCTGTTTGATGCTTTTATGAAAGTTTCTGTCTGTGAGCACTGGGATAACCAAAACCTAATATTTCAAACTGTCTTAGCACCTCTTAATTCAGTATCTACAGTTAAGCTAATCTATTACAGTATCCAAGTATCCAAAATATAAATGTATGAGACTATGAACCTTGATTGTAAGAACGAATGAGACAAATAAAGTTATTATACTGTCAAATAATAAATGGTAAATGGTCTATATGGTGTAAATGAACTTGAAAAATGTCATTTGATGGTGTTTTAAAAATAAAGCTATAATTACTGTGACAGTGTCAAGAAAATGCTGTAAGATACAAGTTGGAATCGATTGCAGCAATGCTGTACATTTCAGTAACAGGTTATTGACTTGTGCACTGGCTTGTGATGAAGAACATCATGGAGACTTTCAGCCTGCAATAGTATGTGGGCCTCACATGAGAAAGTGGGTATTCCTTATGAAAACAATAGCCCTACCTTAAGGACTTACTCCCTTTAACATGCATTGCTATTCTTTCTTAGTGACATATTCTGTTTCTATTATGATGTATGCCTGGAATGCATTTTCTCTGGCAAAGAAAATATTAACTCTGAAAGACCACTGAGATTCCCTGAAATGTGAAAACATGTCACAGTACAAGTTAAATCTTTTTGCCGTGAATGAAGAGGGAAAACTGGTTTATTCCTACGAATGCAGCAAACAAAGCAACTTCTTATTGCACTGTCTGTATTTACAAATATCTTGATTTTTATGGTTTACTTATTTTGCTTGCCATTAACTGAATCCTGCCCTGTAAAATGTTGTGTATTTTCAGAAATAGCTATGCCATTTGAAGAAGCATTTTTGAACTTGTAGGAAAACTAGTAATGGAGTGAGTAGCAAGTGAGGTCAAGAGTTATTATGCCTGTCATGAATAACATGCTATATACTCAGATCTAGCAAACATTGGCTTCAAGGGGACTACTTTGATGTATAAATGCTCGTATTAGGTAGGATTAGGTCATTTGGGCAGCTGATATTTTTAAAAAGCTTCAAATGTCTTCACTCACTCTTTGAGAATGATTTTTGGTGAAATGAATATGATTTTACTATGTGAATGTGACTAGAGTATTTCGTAGGAAAATCTAGGTCTTTTTTAAAGCTGTGTACCGAGATGCAGATTTGGAAAAAGAATCAATGTTTTCTGATTTTTTGACAAAAGAACACTAAAAGTTTTCCATCTCCTTGTATCCAACAATTGCAAAATTCCTTTAATAAAGAAACCTGACATAAGCATGTTGTGTCTTGCACAGAAGTGTCCATTTTTGTGTTTAACTTCTTTCTCAAATTTTGGGTTTCGTAGGTGTGGTGTGCTAGCCCCAGACAACACCCACTCGATTTCTCACCAGCTCACGTCTCCTATGGGACAGGGAGAAAACAGAAGATGAGAAGACTCTCAGGTTGAGATAATAATAGTTTAATAAAGAAAGCACAACTTGTGAGGCAACGATACAAACGGTTTTGTGAGACTGGCATTAAAGAAGCTAAATTTTCCTCAGCCTCATGAGCATAGCTGTATATCTGACTACACGAAATTATGTGGAAAAAGAACTATTCATAAGAAGAACAAAAGAGAAGATACTTTGGGATCAACAAATGCAAGGATACAAACAAAGAAATGTTTATGTTATTTTGTTAGCCAGACTGGGAAACTTTTTCCACATGTAGGTCATAAAATATAGTAACCCGGTTAACACTCCTGCTTTTACAAGATGGTGGATTAATTGTCAGCTGTGATTAAGAAATGATCTCAAAAGGGCCCCAGTGTACAGAACCAAGCAGGAAATACTGGGCTGGGCGGGTCTGTCCCAATCTTCAGACAAAAAGGAGGCTAAGCTGAGACGCTGATGTTTTGATGATTTGCTATTTGCTGGCTATATTATGGTCAATCTTTATTAATTTTCAAAGGAGCTGTTAAAAGTCACCTTACATATAGAGTGTTTTAAGGTCCTTGAGGGAAGCATCTTGTCAGGCTTGTATGCAGGTTCCCCATACACACTTAATAAACAGGAGTCTGTTATCCAGAAATATGTGTTAACATTTCATGTAAGTGCAAAATCCACCCCTGTGAGACAAGGAGGAAGTAAAACCTCCATCCATCTTAACCACTGGCCTTGACACTGTGAAAGAGTAATTTGGCTTACCATGAATTAGTGGCATTTTTCTATGGTTTGCTTGTAGCTTTAGTCTCAGGCTGAGTACATTAAGTCCAATTAAAGACTGCAGAAGTATTGACTGGATCCAGGAGATATGTTTGCAACATCTTCTCTGCCTATAAGTGGAAAACATCAGCCCAGTTATTTCAGCCATTTGAAAGACAAATTTACAGCATCTGAGGTTACAGCTCTACCTGAAGACAATAAACATGACTAAAAAAAGGGATGGTCTATAGAGTTTTTATACGAAACAAATAGCCTTCAACGTGTTTTCTGACCACTTGCTTCATTCCTGCCATGTTCAATACCAAATAAAGCCTTGTGACATAATGGAGAGGTAGGTCAGCACCTTATAAAAGTACAGCCACCTACCTCTGGTACTGTACAGCAGTTTCATCACTTGTGTAACTATATTCCATGGAATTACTGTAGGAATGAGCAAATAGCTAATCAGTATTTTGGTAGTAACATGGTCCAATCTAACCTTTATAAATTGCTAACAAGCTAACAGAGAATTATAATAATTTCAGTTTTCAAAACAGGCACTGTACTAATCTGCTGCTGCTCACATCCCACTCTCAGCAGTGCGTCAAGTCTATCTCAAAACATCAATATATTGTACACTGCAAAAATACAGCATGTTGAAGCATGTGGAGTCTAAGACTGAATTTGTGGTTTTGTGCTAAAAATAGGCTTGTTTCCTATTAGAAACTGGAAACCTATGCATTTACCTTGTTCTGGTCACATTAAGATAAGGTGTCGTTGTTTCGCAGTGATAGTAGTACTGCATGGCATTTTCTATTTTGGCATGACAAAACAACTGAGGTGGTGTGTTTTTTTTTTCTTCCTTGCTGATTTAGCTGCATATTTGAAAAGTAATCCACCTGTTTGTATGCACGTGAATCATAAAAAGAAAATAACTCAAAGCTGAGGAATGAATATGTTTCTGATACAGAATTCTGTGGTGTCTTTTCTGGAAAGGATATCACATAAATATCGAGGTTTTCAATGATTGCCAAAACGTTACAGTCTATTGAATTACAATCATAAAGAACCCCTTTAGAACGTATTTACTGATTTTAAGTGACTTACTTCAGAACTGCTCTGTGAATCTGGCCCTCCAAAGTACACTAAGTAATTTTATGTGACTGCAGTATGCCCTCAAATCAGACAATTTTGTTTCTATAATGTTATTGCATCATTTTATAGCAAAATACACAGACTTGAAAACTTTTTTTACTGGTTAGAGTTTAAATGTGTGTTATTCTACTCATTTGTCTGATCCTGATGGGTCTCCATTATAGCACAGCAAGATTAAAGGCAGGATAAGTTATCTCTTTCAGGAGTTTGCATGAATGGTAGAAGAAACCATGTTCAGTAACACTGTTCTGGTGCTTTTCATTTTTCTTTGCTTGTTAGAGTCATTGATAAATGGTTAAGTATGAACCTAGGAGAGGATAGAACTGCTCTGATGCTCCCAGAAAACTCTAATTACTTCCCTGTGGATAAAGTGTGCTAAAATGATGGCTGTCATGGTTTTAGTAATGAGACATGAAAATTGTAAATTATGTACCAGTTTACATTACTGGAAATGAATGTCTTTTACAAAGATCCGCTAGCTGTAAAGTACAAACTTGAAATATCTATTGTGAAAAGTTGTATCTTTTTATCTTTTTAATACTTGTTAGCAGACTTCTTTCTTTTCTTCCAAAATTAATTAGCTCAGTAACGACCCAGTAGTCATTAAAAGAGAATCTGGCTTTCTCAGAAGCTACATTCTCCTCAGTAGCAACAAATACAGGATCTGAGACGTCACTAACCTTTACCATTCTTTCCCTACCACCCTCTTAATTAGTCACAACAAATGACAGAAAGGGTGTAACAAATGACTACAGAAAACTGTTGAAAAAGGCCATATCACATTTGTTAGATCTTAGGCATGTTTTTCTGTAGTAGCTACTGTAATGATTGACTATGAAGAATATTATTGTAATGAAAAAAGGAATGAGAAGCAGTGTGACAGAGTGAATTTATGTACTTTGGGGCCAAATCCAAAATTTATTGAAATAAATACTGGTGTTTAAACAACATTTGAGTAAGACTTGCTGACAGACAAATACTGTCCAAGCAGAAATCAATCAGTAACGACTTTCTTATGTTTTTTGTCACCACATGAGTAGGTCAGTGAATTGTGACCTGCCGGAAGTTATTTTTGACCTTGTAACCTTCAGATCTTGTTCCTTCTTTTCAGTCACTCAGAGTTATCTCTTTCTTACATACGAAACAGATTTCTCAGGTTTAATATACTGATCAAGCGAAATTAATTTGCATTCTGATTTTCATTTGGATTTCATTTTCATATTTGGATAAATGTTAGATTAGATAGTTTTTAGAATTCCTAGTAATTTCTGTGACATTGGTAGATTTATTTTATCCTCACAGAAAAATATTTTAATTCCTATTAAATATATCCAATGAGAAAGATTTTACATGTACAGTGAATTTGTTCATATTTCTTGTGCGAGATGACAGATAAAGAAACCAAAGCCTGTAGAAGGAGACGTACAGAAGGAAAATGCAAAATGGACGTCATGGAGTAAACAATATGACATTTTCGTATCCTACTCTAGTATTTTTCTTCTGAAAGAAGTACTGATAGATGTATTGACATTCCACTTTAAAACAGTAAATATCCGGTTTATTTGAAGATTTTGACTCCCCCAAAGTCCCAAAAGGATCTTCAGTTGGTTTTTATTTACAAGCAACAGTTCAGATTCTGGACTATGCCTAAACAGAAACGAATCGTTTTTCATTCTCAGGTATAAAATAGATCACCTCTGTAAGAAATGTTAGAAAATGACACTAAACAGATTTATTCCTGCATTTGTACAGAGGGTAGCAGGGGACAGATCAACACCCTGGGGCCTAGGGAAAACATGACTTGAACTAAAGAAAATATCACACTTAGATTTGGGCTGTGTTCTAGATTTCCATTTCTACTGCAGTACATCCTATTTATATAATCGCTTTAGAAAACAGGACTTGCCTTTTCTTTCTCTTTGAAATGACATTGTTTCTTTATGAGAAAACCATGGTATGCCATAACAAATATACATTTTAATTTTTCCTCCCTTATATTTAAGTACATTTCTCTGCTGTTCACATTTCTGGCTGACTGCTTCCAAACGTCTATTGGTAGATGGTATTAATATGCTAATGCAAACCTGTTTCTTTACAGAAAATGGTCATAAAAATCATTAATTCATTCTGAGATAAGGAAAAAAACCCATCTCAACAGACTTTCTAATTAATATTCAGATATGGATTAGTCTGATAGAAGTACTTTATCACTTACAAGAAAACATACATGCTAAGTGTAAGAAGATTATAGGACATCAGCCACCTAATAATGAAGGTTAGGTCATGGATAAAAAAGTTACTGTAAGTATTTGGAAAACAGTAGTGCAAATCCTTCTCACTGTATAACTTCAGAGATTCAGAAAGTTTAAAGCTGGAAGGACTATTCACTCATCTAATCTGTCCTTATATATCTGTCACGGTTCATTAAATTTCATTCACTTATTCCTGTGCTGGCTCAGTAATTTGTGAACTTCTGCCAGGTCTTCATTTTGGCAGCTATGTCTTTGTGTTTATATTTATCAGGAAATTACTGGAGTCCCAAACTCCACTTATATCTCTGCATGTTATTGCAATATAAATATGCAATATTAAAAAGGCTAACATACTCTTACAAAACTGGTCTTCCTGCCGGAGTGCAGCAAATGGCAAAAGTAAAAATAAAACATGGAGTACAGCGAACTGTATGGCACGCAGTCATTCTGTGTCCTGGGAGAAGTCTGTCAACAAACAGTAACTGAATAAATCTTTATGTTTTTTTTTCCACTGGATCAAAAGCAGACAATACTCATTACTAGAGGAAATCATACCCTAACTTTTTAGAGAGCAGGGTTGTGTTATTTCTATGACTAATTTATGACTTCATTATTTTTTGGAGGAATATGTCACTGACACTCCAAAGAAATTAGGTTACCGATACTGAAATGTTCTAAAGCAGTATAATATGAAAATATAAAGAAGTCAGTATTGTAACTAGAGAATAATTTGCTTCCTTAGTTGCAATTTCTTTGATCAAGGTCAAAATTGTAACAGACAACAATTAATTTTAGAATCATACTCATCAAATAATGTCTTTGTAGGTATAGATCTTATATTTCTCTACTAATTAGAAATAGAAAGGTACAAGTGAAACTTTGCCAAAGTCCAGTAGATATCCAAAACAAAGCATCCTCAATAATTTTAATATCACCAGTATCAAGCTAGGGCATTCGTATGTTTGTGTAGCGTTGCTTTTACATGTGGATTATAGAAGATAAATGATGCCTATAGGGCTACAAAGTGAACCAATGTCAAAGGTAAACTAACTGATGTTCTTTCGCAACACTCATCTTTCCTCCTCTGTCTGTACTATACACTTGAGAAAGAAAAACATGCAGAGCTATCAAAAATTAAATGTTAAGAGAGTTTAAAAAAAAATTAATCAATTGAAATATGAAAAAACACAATCTTGTAAAGGGTCACTTAAAAGGATCCTATGGACAATCTGTCAGATGTAAACATATCATATTAAGCGAATATGTTTTCATATTTTGCTATTAGTGTAAAATAATTACTTTGTCTTCAGCACAAATACATGCAAAGCTTTAATCATGTTACCACTCCAGCTTACGGAGGAAAATATCACCCTAGAGAACAGTCATGCTCCTTGTATTTGAACAGGTATCTTCACTATGAGAGGACACAAGTTTTAACAGAAGGTGAATTTAAAGGACAGGTATCAGCGACAGCTCTGTCCTTGACACAAAAATGGAGGGAGGGTTCAGCAAAATGTCTGTCTAATCAATGGCAACTTCTCATTCTCTTGGTCCCTTCCACACATATGTACCTCCAGAGTCATGCAACACAATAACACAGAACATTTACTCTGGGGTCTCTCAGATTTGGTTTTAGCTCTTGAGATGGTTTTTAATCAGACATGCTTCTATTTATGGATGAAATTACATTCTAAAGTGTTAATAACAAAACAAAAAACTGAAATGAACTGTCAGGGAGAGATTAACCATATTTTATATTACAACTAAAAGTACTGTGTATTTACAATTGTTGACTACATTTGTAAATTATAGAATGTTTTGTTTTGACAGTTTCTAATACCAGTTTTCTATTGTTCTTGATATGATATTTTCCATTTAAAAAAGATGTTATTTTTAAGTAAATTTTTTTTATTTGTCAGGAAAGATTTTTTTTTTTTTTTTTTATGTATTTTTTTTGTTTTTTTATATTTTTTTTTTTTATGTTTTTTTTTTTTTTTTTTCTGGAAATTTTTTTTTTTTTTTTTTTTTTGTCCTGAGTCAAAATATATTTTTTTGGTCCTATTCTACCTTGCCTTAATATTTCTGACTTGATAGCCTCTAAAGAAGTCTTTCTCTGCACTTGTGATGTGAGTTTTGCAAGAAGCATTTTCTTTCCTGGAGAAGAAAAGGGTTTTTCCTAATCATATGTTCCAAGTTTGCAGAGAGTGACCTCCAGATACTTTTCTTTTTAGGACAAAAAGTAAAATAAATCCTTTCCCCCTATCGAGTTTGCACTGTTGCAGTTTTCCAAAGTGAATACGCTCTGAAATGGAGCACACAAACAAAAAAAGATTAAATGCTCCCTTGGCTAACTGCTAGTCAGCTCACTACCATAGGTGACTATTATGGATCCATTGCTATCAATTAAAGCTAACATAGCCTAGTTCAGATTGAATTTTCAGGTGTCTAAAGGAAAGAAAGCAAATGTACTACTATAATTGCCGTGCCAGCTATGCAGCTTAGGATAATCTTATAAGACTTTCTGAAGTAGCACAGATGAACAACTTTGTTAGATGTTATAACTTGGCTCGTACATAGTGTATAAAAAAGGAGAGTTCTCATGCTCTAGTTAATTAATTGGATTATGCCTTCAAAAGGATTGATACTTAATATGCCCTAATTCTAAGCACTTTTTAAGAAAGTTTGCAGAATAGACTTCAGAAGAACGACCTAAAGACGAACTTTCAACTTGTGCGATAACGCAATCTTAATTGGAAAAGGTAGCTTTAGAGTGCGGGAAAGCATGTTAAGGAGGTGAAGTGCCTTACTTTTATGAAGTGTGGCTCCTAAAGAAGAGATAAATACTTAGTGGCACTTTAAAAATGTAACTGTCATGACTCCTGTCTTCCTTGCTCTGTGAATGGCTTGTTTTCTTATCAGATAGACTTCAGGCTAAAGGATTGGTCAAGTGTACCCTGGACATCAGTAAATATGAGGTATTAGACACAGAATCCTACAAACATTTTTACTAACTAATTATATGTTGGCATTCCTTACGACATTAGTCTCCAGTCCTATATAGACTTAGGAATAGTCTGAGTATTAATCTAGCATGTAGAAGTAGACATTGAATCTATTAATAACTGGACTAGAATAAACAATTCCAGGAAACTCAAAATCTTGTCTCATCTTGGATTGTAATTTTCTCCAGAGAAGATCTATGTCCTGTATTCATAGGCATGAACACTGTGTCTTGAATAACTCTCAAAACAGAACAAAAAAGTTTAACTTGTTTCCAGTTTTTAATTTTTTTCTGTCAGCTCACTTGAACAAAACACATATGAAGGACTAAGGAAGAGATTAATAATTTCCAAAGATCTTTAGACCTGTAAAAATTCCAAATCAATAGTGAAATATAGCCAGACATAACCTACCAGAAATACTGAAAAGAGTGACGAGCTGAATATTACATTTAGAGGTTTGCATTGGTTGCAGGTTTGAAATAAATTTAAATAGTCTAAGTTTGTAGCCTTGTGGCTGCTACCGGTCACTGTAGAAGACCTCTGTGGGATCAGAAATTTTCAATAGTGATTGTCATTCAACTGAATGACTGACTAAATCGACTGTTTGGCCTGTTAGATACCTGTAGGTGGGGAGTCTGTGAAGGGTGTACATGGATGGTTAACCACACTGCACTCTGATAGCTGACATTCAAGCTGTTCTTTCTCCAAACTCAAAATTTCTCCTTTTTTATGATGGTTACTGGATGCTCTGAGATCCAAATAATCAGAAGAATGGTGGTACATTAGGTATTTCATAAAACCTGATAAAATTTTATTCCTGAGATCAGACTCCCTACCATTAGCCTGAGTAATATTTTCCAGCTATGTGTTTCTGTGGGGAGGTGACAGCACAGAGTTGTTTGTTTGGAGCTATACACATCCAGGGGATTGTTGCACTTTGTCATGTATGTGAAAATGTTCATGTATCAATGGAATAAATATCCAAAATGAGATCTAAACTAGCTTGAGGGCAAGAGAATAATATTTTTATTTAACCTTTGGTTATTAATTCTGCTCCTGGGGGAGAAATAAATGTTTTTTGAAGTTTCAGGCAGCTGGATTTCTCAAAACCTAGATCTTTACTTAAACTTTGATGACTATAAAAGGTTTTGGGGTAGAAAGAATGGTGCTTTGTAACTCAAAATTGCTGGAGGACAAGAAAACCATACTTTTATCATGAAAGTAATATTTAATGCTACATATTTTATACTGACACAGCACTTTCCATTTCAAGGGTTTGTCAAAGTCTGCATGCACACACACTACCCTGTAACCCGACATTCAGCACAGCCAAGAGGAAGAAAATGATGCCTTCTTGTCTTGATATCACAAGCATGACTACCTAATATCAATTTATTTGCAATTCTTAATAGGGCAACTGATACACCTGGTATCTAAGTCCTTTTTTTCAGAACACAGAAAGATCAAAAAAAACTACCAAGTCACTGAGCCTAAGAAGTGCTCTGAAGCTGTGAGAAAAAAAATTAATAAAGTTATTAATATTTAAAACTTGTCTAGAAAGTACCCTCTTAAATATTTATAAGGTGTCTTGAAACTGCACCAGAAATGCTAAATGCTGCAGAAATGTTTAAAATCCGGAACGCAGGTCTGTGTCACTAACATGCTTTTACTTAGACAGCTTCCATGCAAATTCTTATAGAATATACACTTTTATGTAAAAAAAACCCAAAACCTTGCATAGCAGAATGCTGCCTCAGTTGCTTAAATAGCTGTTGAAGCATCGAAGATATTTACTAATTACTATTATGTAAACTCTGCAATGACTATCCTGTGGGTGATTTGGTTTACGGAATGACAAACAATAAAAATCCTCTCATTTCACATTCCGTTTTTGCCCAGCTCTAATAAAAAAGAATGTAACCATATCACTGAGTTGGCACTTTTGGGTGTTACATCAGATCCACACAGAACTGATGGCAAGTAATGACAACAGGATCTTCTTCAATCTCTCTACACCCTTACTAAATTTATATTTGAGGACTGTACTGGGAAATAAATCTTTTCAGTTTATGGACAGCAGTTTCTAAGACAGTGGGATTTCTTGGCTCTTTCCGTAGGGTATCTACTTCTCACCACGTCATTCAGTTTCTTGAAGAAATTCAAAATTTCTCCACTTCATCTGTTGCTGAAACCAGACCAGGATCACGTTGTTATTATTCTATCCATAAGCCAGTGTTGGTATGGTGTGTGGGCTTACTCTCACTCAGTGCTGTACTACCAGTCAACTTGTTGTGCAGGAAGAGTGGAGCAGAAAAAATACACAGAATGCTCCCTAAAATTTTAATTTACTTAAACCAAAGATGTAGTAAAGAGAACATCTTTACCATGATAGAGGGGCTGCAATAGCAAAACTTGCTGAATAGCAAATTAAAAAGCAGTACTCCCTACTCTATCAAAAAGAAAGGGAGGCTTTGTTGAGGATAAACAGCAGAACTGATCAGGTACAGCACCATTAACCAGAGGAGACACTGCTGTAACAGCTGCTCTCTCTGCTTTCCCTTGGTTGCTCTACTTACAGGGACAGGATCTGCATTTAAACCTGTGTATTTTTGTCAAATCCAGAATGTTTACAAATGTTGGATGTATGTTTTCTGTTTACCTAAAACCTGTGCAACTCAGCTCCCAACATTTCTTTCCCTTAGTGACAAGGACAGCTCTATCCAGTGTTGGAAGAAACTTGTGCAACTGCACTTGAAATGTTTCTGCATAAAATGCTTTATTTTGAATGTATTACACAGAATTAAGAGCTCCCAATTCATAAGAGGTTATTCAAATAATTTGTTTTACCATCATTGTTCAACACTCTCCAGGTCCCATTTAATGTACTGGTATTTAAACCATTCTACGAAAATAACTATTTTATTCTCTCGTAAGCCTTTGGTTCTTGGTGATTACTGCAGTATATTCACACAAAGTCTGGCAAAATAATGATATGTGAGTGTTTACACTTGGGGAATTAAGATACAAAATGTAAAATGAACTCTAACTTTGGGGAGCTGACATTAAGTATCTAATACCAATTTTCCAAAGTCTTTAATAGATACATTTAATCATAATTTCCATTATGTATAATTTCAAACATCTTGAGGGTAGGAAGTCAAAAGGCTATCACTTCAATCCTCCAGAAAGTGAGGCATCCAGTTTCCTGACAGTCTTGAAAAAGTTTAAAAAATAACAACTTTAAATCTAGACTTAGTTCATACTAAGAATAAAGAGAGAGCTATAAAAAGGCCTATGTTATAGCTCCAGTTACCAAACTAATTCTTATCATAGTCAAATCACATCTTCCCTACTGTTAGTCTAAATCGGTTTTAAACCCTTCTCACTTACTGGAGCGTTCCTGTTGGTCCTGAATACCATGCAAAATTAAACTTTTGATTACAAATAATGTATTTTTGTAAAGCAGTTAGGTGGTTTCTCTTAGGAATAGGCTAACAGATGAACAAATAAATTAAAAGCTCTCCCTAATGTTAAAGTAATAACGATTGTGTTAAATCTTTCGGTGTTCTAGCGCTCACTTAGACAGTGCTCTAAGAGATATTAAGTTATCTTACATTCAGAAAACTCTCACTTCATGACTTTGTTATACATGTTTGTTTACCCAGGAACTTGCGGTTTAGTCACTAAAACTACTTTTCCTGAAAGTAAACCTCTGTAAATGAATGGCCTGCTGATGAGTCAGACAGGATCTGGTATACAGGACAAGAGAGAGTGAAAAGTTTGCCAAATCCCCTCTTTATTCTTAGAAATACTACTGTTATTGGTATTCTTCCCCAATTTCAATTACAGAGAAAGTCATTGAGACAACAGTAATTCCTGAAATGGCTAATGTACTGCAGACACCTGATGTCATAGTATAACAAAAGCAACTCAAAAATCCTTAATTCCTTAGTTGTTACATATTCTTATCAGTGTAATCCATTTCAATTTAATGACCGTATTTTAAAAACACATTTCAGATCTGCAAATATATGAAAACTTTATAGTTAGAATCTCAACGGAGTTTAAGTATAAACCATAATCTGACAAAAGCAATAGTGTTTAGAATTCCAAGTAGATGTGAAAAGAATAAATAGTAAACAATTTTCCTGCTAGGACACTTTATGTTATTAAAAATGTGGAACAAATTATGTCTTTTGTCAGAATCAGGACACAAATTTTAAACATAAGCAAACCAAAAATGTAGGTTATAACAAAAAGGAGCTGATATTCGGTGCTTTGAAATACTAGATAATCAGTACTTAAATACAAAACAGTGAAATCTGCTAAGCTAAGACTTCACTCAAACAGCTGAGATATTATCATATGAAATATTAATTTTTCATAAAGTCTGAAAACAGGAAGAAGAGGGGGGAAAAAGCTTTCCTTTTCTTAGAATTTTAAGCTACCACTATCTGTTCTGTAGTACATGCAGCATGTGCTAGATGTGGCAATTATATAATAATTTACAGCGTGGTCATATCTAACAAAGCTATGGATCTACTTCACTATTCATTCAAAATATAGATATCAAATAGCCTAAACAACTTATAGTTCAAAATATGAATAGATATAAAACAGGTATGAAGTAACAATGAAATGCTAATGTTTCACAAATGCTTTTATCCTGTTGACTGATATATCATTGTTGTTTTATCTTTCAAATATTTGGGTTCACGTAGAGTCCAATTCTGTAAATATTATACCTGTACAAACATATTATATAGTACGTATGCATATATACATTGACATAGCAATTATCTTAAAGTCTAATAGTAAAGAAAATAAATAGACCTGATTCATAGAATCACAGAATCATAGAATGGTTTAAAGCAACCTTTGAAGATTATGTAGCTCCAAACCCCCTGCCATAGACAGGAACATCTTTCACTAGATCAGCTTCTTCAAAGCCCCACGCAGTCTGACCTTGAACTCTGTCAATGATGGGGCATCCACAATTTCTCCAGACAACCTGTTCCAGTGTCTCATCACCCTCATAATAAAAAAATATACTTATGTGATCTGGTCATCACAGCAACTTCCTGAAAAAAGGTTAGTAATTAAACCACTGACCTGTGTAATATCATCTTCCTCCTCACTGTTTATGCAAGACCACACAGGTATGGCTTTGTCTACGACGATTCTGTGGACCAAAAAAGGGATCATGTTGACCCCTAAGCCAATTAACATAAATTGGATATTTTTCTTAGAGTACAAGAGTTCTTGATTATCACATGTAAGAAATTCTGCAAGGACAGCAGGAGACTGACAAGGCTTAGTAAAGACCTCCTCTTCAAACATAGACAGTGGGACTGAGTTGAGTATACCCTCAGCAACCTGAGTGGTGCAGTTGACATACTTGAGGGAAAGGACGCCATCTGTGGTGCCCTTGACAAGCTTGAGGAGTGGGTCCATGCAAACATCACAGAGTTCAACAAGACCAAGTGCAAGGTACTGCACTGGGGTCAGAGCAGTCCCAGGCATGGCTATAGGCTGGACAATGAGTGGATTGAGAGAAGCCCTGCACAGAAGAACTTGGGGGTATGAAATACTGAATATGAGCAAGCAATGTGAGCTCACAGCCCAGAAAGCCAATTGTATCTTGGGTTACATCAAAAGATGTGTGGCCAGCAGGTCAAGGTAGCTGATTCTCCACCTCTATTCCGCTTTCAAGACCCCACCTGCAGTACTATGCTCAGCTAAAGGGCACTCAGCATAAGCAAGACACAGACGGGCTCAAGCAGGTCTAAGGGAGGGCCATGAAGATGATCAGAGGGCTGGAGTACTACCTGTGTGGGAACAGACATCTGTGGTTGTTTATCCTGGAGAAGAGAAGGCTCCAGAAAGACCTTATAACAGCCTACCAATACTTAAAGGGGGCCTAGAGCAAAGATGGGGAGGGACTCTTTATCAAGGAGAATAGTGATGGGATCAGGGCTAATGGTTTTGAACTGAAAACTGGTAGGTTTAGATTAGTTATTAGGAAGAAATTCTTCATTGTGAGGGCAGTGAGATACTGGAGCAGGTTGCCCAGAGAAGTTGTGGATGTCCCCTCCCTGGAAGTGTTCAAGACCAGGTTGGATGATGCTTTGAGCGACTTGATTTAGTGAAATATTTCCCTTCCCATGGCAGAGGGGTTGGAACTAGGTGATCTTCAAAGGTCCCTTCCAAACCAAACTATTCTATGATTCTAGGACTATGTCATGGTGATCAGCTGTGAAAGCAATCTTCAGCAGCTGAATTTGTGGTTCTGATGTTGGCTTTGGGCCAGTTATTAGTACAAAAACAATGAAGTAAATGTGTCAATCAGTTTTGTATAGTGACTAAATGTACCATACTTGTACAAGACCTGCCTTACATAGTCATTGGCAGAACTGAACTTTCAGGTTTTTTCCAATTTGATTATCGTGGTCTTAAAAGACTTAAAGAACAAAGATGAATATTACATGAATCAACTTCTATTTCTAACAGAAGTTATAAAAAAGAGTTGAAGGTGTTAAAGCTGCTGAAATTTGACAGATGTGGATGTACAGAAAAGGCTCATCTATTAGCTGAGGAGATTCTCCAGGACTTGACTTTTTACCTTTCTCCAATTTTAGCTAACCAAAGACAAAATGTTGTGATACTGCACATATGAACATACAGAGTTCACGTTCAACAAGATATGCTTTTTTAAAATGGGTATGCGTGTAGTTTATGCAGATAAGCAAATAAGTTGCCACTACTCCTATGCAGCAAAGCACGGTGTGAAAAAAAAAAAAAAATGCTTATGAAACTGTGTGAACACCACCTTAAAAACCCACATGCTTATGTGCTACTTAGCAGCTCTCACTTTGGAGCATTTATTTGCAAATTAGCAGCAATGGGCAAAAAAGGAATAGTAAAAGGAATGGACGTACAGAAAATCAAAATCCCAAATTCATTTACCGAATAAGTAAACTTAGCTAATCACCAGGCAATAATGTAACACCTTTCTGGTGTTGGTCTAACTAGACAATTAGAGAATGTGCCTAAAATACTAGTATTTTATTTTCTTTGTGCACAGTCTGACTGAATATGCATGTGTTCTTCCTGTAAACAGTGTCTGTCTTGTAGCTAAGAACAATCTCATCTTACTTCCCACTTCCTGTTTTCTGAAACCTGAGACAGATCATTTAAATTACTTATTTCTACATACCATTTCAGGTACTCCTGGACAATATTGCCATTAGCAACTATATTTGTCTTTGAATCTCTATGCCTTTTTGAACAATGACATTTTCCCCCACTTAATGTTATTCTAGCATTCATTTTTAAATTAGATCTTAGTTTTTACAAAGAAAACAGCATGAGTTATGTAGCAGGAATATTTGCTATTCCTCAAAAATTACTTTTTGCTCTTTTAGTGCTCAATTTCTTCATACTCTGAAACATTAGGCTTGCTCTATGAAATGATACAATCTTATAAAATTGTCTTGTAACATAATGGCTTATGTTCTCACGTACTAATTTATTCAATTATATTTATCTGTCTGTCAGGACCCTTATATACTATGTCTGTATTTTAAGAGAACAGTATAAATACACAAAAGGTCTAATCCCATGTCAGTGAAGTCAACAGAAAGAATCAGACAGACTTCAGAGGTCTTTGGATCATTCCATGCTCATTAGAGACATCCAATGTTTCATTGTCGATGCAAATCTTAATTAGACAAGTTAAGATATTCATCCTTTAGCTTTAGTTGCAAGGTATAAGAGACAACTTAATGACATGGTGTTTAGGTTTCCAACGAGAAAAGTATATCTAACAACTTGAATTTTAATAGATCTGTCAGCTTAAATTAAACTGGCAATAAGCTTCAAAGAAGAAGTCTATCTGCTGGATTGTTAAGGTGTGTTATAACTCTAAAATGTTATACAGATAGTAGTGTGGCATTTCTCACAGCTTTATACAGATAAATAAGTTCCATTATGCTCTGTTCTACTGAGGCCTTGGCTTGTAAAACAGAAACACAGAAGTTACATCTCCCAAATATTAGAAAGGTGGTTTTGTGAAAGTGTCCTTCTATTGATCCCTTAGCTGTAAATGGGAAAAACTTAGCAGTGACTTTGGCAGTACCAAGATTTCAAATGCTACGATTAGATCATTCTCAGTCATGTTTTATTTTAGAACTCCTAACTAATAGCAGACAAAGAATACAGGGAATGTTTAAACATGACTTCCAATGTGTAGCATTCTTCACTCCTTTGTGTTTGAATACACATCTGAAGCAACCAGAATGTGTTTAAGACTACTGAGTCTGCATTAGGAATTGTTGAATGTCCATAAATATCTAGTAATATCAATGCCATTCTTTGCTCCAAGTTTATTTGCTGCCTTAATTATCCAGAAAGCAATATAAGCACATTGGTGTAGTGACAATGAACATTAAATATATTTAGACATGGTACTAAAATTAAGCAGGATAGAGAAAGAGGATAAAAGATTTCTGAAGAAATCATAAACAGCAAGGTGGAAATGGGGCAAGCCTTTCTCTGTCCTCAGAAATTTGTATCTACTAGGTAAAAAAACAGCTTAGATTACAGCCACATTTTTAAAGGTGCACAGAAAATGAAAAGTGCAGTATCTGCACAATATCACACATTACAAGCAAAATTTCATGTTTGTCTGCGTATGCATGGAACTGCATCATAAAACACTGAAGTTTATAATTCTGTTTTCTAGAAGGCTCTGATGGCACATCGTTCGTAGAAAATATAGAATCATACAATCATAGAATAGTTTGGGCTGGAAAGGATCTTTGAAGATGCGCCATCTAGTCCAACTCTCCTGCCAAGGATCGGGACATATTTAACTAGATCAGGGTGTCCCACGTAGCGTGAACTTGAAGGCTGTCAATTGTGGGGCATTCACAACTTCTCTGGGCAACCTATTCCAATGTTGCACCACTTACATTGTAAAAAATTTCTTCCTTATGTTCAATCTACATCTATCCTCTTCCATTTTAAAATCACTGCCTCTTGTCCTGTCACTAGAGGGTTTGGTCAAAAGTGTTTTTCTGACTTTCTTACAACCTGCCTTTATATATTAAAAGGCCATCATACATCAAAGTCTTCTTAATCTGAACTACACTGATACCCAACCCACAGTCAATGGTGGTTGTTTTTCTGGGCTACTGGGGAAAAAAATCTACCACTGTCTTTCAAGAGATGTCTAGATATGAAAACAGGAAAAGAAGAAAACCACAACTCTTTCTGCTCTCCTCAGTTCCTCTGTGAAGGGAGTGTGATAAACACGTATGGAAAAAAAAGTGTAATTTCTGAAGGAATAGTGGAATTAAGATAATTTGTTCTGCAGTGGCACAGAATGAAAGACCAAAGACAGCATGTGCTAGGCTATTTCTAGCTACACAGTCTCTGTAATGTTACTTAACAACAGCAGAGTGAACATTGCTAATTTTCTTTCTTTTTCTAGTGCCAGGCTAATGGCTCACTGGAAAGGATCGAGTGAGCAATATAAGGAGTGATAAATGTTTTGTAAGAGTTAGTTTACAATAATAGCTAAGCAGCTTGCAGCTTATTTGTTAAACCACCAACTCATAAGTCAAGGACAGAAGTATAAAATAAAATTAATTATCCCTTTCAGACTGATTGTGGGAATCTCAGTGCAAGAGAATTCGGAGATGCATATGTACTAGATAATGTAATAGCAGTTTAGGGAAAGGAAGGAAAATATTCAGTATGTCTTGCTATGTAAACTTTTTCTCCACCCTAATACCAGATCTCTACAAACCTTCACTAATGTACAATTAGGACCTAGAAGATGAAAGTATGCAGCTAAATAGACACAAAATATATCCAAGATAGATAGATAGTCTCATCTATCACATATACAGGGGACAGTGAATCATATATATGGCAGGTGTCTGTCTACCTGCATACTTATATACATATATGTATGACATGTACATATGTGTTAGATATATAAAGAGATAAGTAGATCTATATGTATCACAGAATCACTATATCTATCACAGAATCATTGAATAATTCAAGCTTGACAGGACCTCAGGAGGTCTACAGTATAAACACCTATTCAAACAATATCAGTAAAGAAATCAGACCAGCTTGCTCACGGCTTCATCCAAGTGAGTCTTAACAACCTCAAAGGCCAGATACTAAATGACCTCACTAGACAGTCTGTTACGATGCTTGACTGCCTTCAAGGTGAAAAGTTTCCCTTATTATAAATCTAAACATCTCCTGTTTGAGTCATGCCTCTTGTCTTCCTGTACACTTCTGTGCAGAGACTGGTTTGCCTGAAGCAGAAATTCCCCTGCAGCTCGTGGAGAAGATCATGGTGATGCAGATTGTCCCTCTGCAGCCCATGGGCAACCATATTGGAGCAGATATCCACACTACAGCTCATGGAGGAACCCATTACAGCAGGTGGATACACCCTGAAGGAAGCTGCAGCCTGTGGAGAGACCAGGCACAGCCAGTCTCCTGGCAGGAACTGTGCCCTGTGCAAAGGAGCCCACACAGGAGATTTTCTGGCACGTGGGGGACCCACACTTAATTTACTTCTGATGGACTCTACTCCATGGGCAGGATTCACAGTGGAGCATTTCTTGAAGAACTGCAGCCCATAGGAAAATTCATGCTAGAGCAGTTCATGAAGGACTGGCTCCCATGGGAGGCCTCCCATGCTGGAGCAAGGGAACAGCGTGAGGAGAAAGGAGCAGCAGAGATGAAGTGTTATAAACTGAGTGAACCCCCAATTCTCCATCCCCCTGCATTGGTCAGAGCAGGAGGAGACAGAAGAGTGAAGGAATGAAGGAATGAAGTTGAGCTTGGGGAGAAGGTGAGGATGTGGATAAAGTATTTTTAGGGTTTTTTTTCGTTTCTATCCTACTCTGTTATTAATTAGTAGTGAATTAAATTAATCTTTCCTAAGTTGAGTCTGTTCTGCCCATGACAGTAACTGGTAAGTGATGTCCTGTCTCTATCTCAGTGCACGAGCTTTTCCATCTTATTTTCTCCCTCTATCATATGGAAGAGGAAGAGTGAGAGAGCAGCAGCTGAGTCTGGCAGTCAGCCAAGGTCAAATCCACCCCATTATCACAGAAGGTAATCAAGCTGGCCAGGTATGACCTACCCCTAGTAAATATATGATGACTCTTCCTGTTCAGTTTCCTTCATGTGCACAGGAATGTGTTCTAGGGGAACTTGCTCCTTGACTTTCCTGGAGATCCTAGGATCCTAGGCTCCACTAGTAGAGATAGAGATGGCAGAAAAATCATTAAGATTACAGAAAGAGGAGTTTTAAGACATAGAACTTTGCAGATAGAGCGTCTGACACAGATACATTTGTAAGAGAAAAGTTGTTTACCATACTTGTAGTTAAGGCTAACATTATTTGTTCACCCTGCAAAAACCACTAATTAACCATCAGTATGTCTCTAATTTCACAAACATATTTCAAGAAGATATATTAGGTGAAATTACCTGCTGAAATGAAATGTAAAAGAAATTATAAATCCTAGCAAGTATTATTTTAAGTTTCCATCAGGTAATGTCATATCACACTGCAAAGTAAAACATAAATTTGCTTGTTGTCATACCAGCCAAACAGCAATTGTAATGTGCTATGATGTGATGAAACCCAACATGTTCTAAAGATCCATCAAGTTATAAAATCACCATTCAGTCAGACACTCAAAATGTATTCATCCCATGACAATTTGATATTTTTTACTTCACCTATATCATTGAAGACTGGCGTGCAAAGTAAATACAAAAGGTCTGGTTGGAACAAATATACCATACCCCTGCTTGTACCTCTTTTCTTAGGCACCAGAAAAATTGTGTTAGTTTTATATATACCTAAGTCACAGATGATCAGGAAACGTAGCAATACTGGTTTTCTCTTCAAGTAATTACTTGAATAAATTCAAAAGTGTTACTTTTGTCTCATGTTTAGCTTGAAAAGTTGTTGAAAGAAAAAGATCTAATATATTGAATACGTTTGATGGCATACAGTGTTGAGGACATCTTCCTTTAAAATGCAATCTAACATTCTGTTGTTACTGAAAGAGGAATAAACCCTAACAATTTAATCTCCCTTGCATGTCAAAAGGGCAAAATGACTCCACCCTCACCCAACATATTTTTGATCTGCCTATTTTCCAACCACATGAAGAGAAGGAAAAAGAAGAAAACTCCATATACTCTCTTACTTTCCCACCAGAATTTTTTTTGGTACTTACATAGGCTATAGCTCAGCTTTCCACAATTCCACAAGCCTAGTAAGATTAAAAAATTTGCACTGCCACCAAATAAGGACAGGTGGCATCCTTCTTATGTCAGTAGTCCTGTGTTTATGGGAAGGGTCTGATTAAACTTGAGTATGTCAGGAATGGAGGGACTTGGGGGCTACTAGAGCACCAGCTCTTTCAACCACTCCTCAAGCACAATAGATCAGCAATGAAAAAGAATCTGTAAACCATGTACACTGCATTCTAAATCCCAGACCTGCATTCTGAACTCTGTCTTGTAATACTTAGCAATTTACCAGAATTCTGCAGGTATGATTTTCAGTATGGGCTCTTGCACATTACAGTACCACCGTGAGATCTGAACTCAGCTGCTCTGTTAAAAGTCTAGATCCCTTGATGACTCTGTTCACGCTCCAACACCCATCTGAAAGTTGCTCTGGCAGAAGCTTTCTCCTTGAATTATTTTGATTTTTTGCTCAGTGAGAGCAATTTGACTATAGATCTCTCCTGTGTTTCCCTGTACTCTTCTGTTCTTTGCAGTGGATAAGATAGACTAAGAACAAAACTATTATGTCCTTTCATGTATTTTTAGAACTGTTTCCAAAAGTGCACATTCCACAGAGATGTGAGGATATTTTGATTCTATAAAAAATACAAAGATAGTATTTGTTCTCAAGAAAAGGTTATATTATTAAGCTTCTGTCCAAAAAGGAAAGAAACTCATTACTTTTAAGGACTTAATAGAGAGCACTTGTTAAGTTTTCTTAAAGGGTGTACTCAAAAGGAAATAAAATAAAAATACAATAACCCAAACCAAAGCACATAAGCAAAACCCACATATACAAAAAGAAAAAAAAAAAAAGAAAAGGGAGATAAAAAGAAGAACAAATGTTAACCTTTTCAAAGCCCAAGACAGAACAAATTAGGAACATTTTCTAAAAGGTTGTTGAACATCCTCTAAGAAACTGCTGAACTGAAGCACCTGGAGCAGTTATAAGACACTTCACCTTTCTTTCTAAGATCTCTCTTAGATTGGCCTTTCCCTCTAACTGGGCCCTGACAACTTTCGTGTTTCTGCAATATTTTTTCAAAAGAACACTAGCTCCCACTGTCCATAAATATAGTTTGGAAGGCAAGATGGCTTGAGCAGGATACAGCAGAAATATATGGGGAATCTTCCAAATACATTTAAGTGAGCTGATGAACTTAGCAAAAGATTAGGAAATATTAAAATTACTATAGGGATCTTGTAGATAAGGCCTCAACATGGATCTCATAGATAATCAGATTTACAAATATGAGATTTATCAGAGTGACAGGGTGAAAGAGAAGCTGAATTATACACAGTTCATCTCTATTCTTTTGTCATGAGTATCCTTAACGATTTGTATTTTCTTGTGACTGGAAAATTGTATCAAGGGCAACTAATTGTTGACATTTTTAAACTTCAAAAATTCCATCTATCTATCTAAATGTTATCACGTTATATAAAATAAGTGGTAGCAAATTTCCAATTTATGTTCACTGTTAACTTCCAAATTATCTGTTAAATATAAGGAAAAGTTCATTTTTTATTTTGATTTTTTAATTGGTTTTACACTTTTAACAGTAAAATTATTTTTCATAGAACAAACATCTTTTATGTCATATAAACCAGACAAGAATCATCCTCACCAATGCTTTAAAATATACATAATTAAGTATAATATAATGAAAAAACCCTGTATTTTTAATAGGTTGTTCTATACAGCTGGCAGGACAGTATGTGATAAAAAGTGCTGTCACACAGTATTTGAGTTGTCTTTGCAGTCCTTTTAGATGGGTGATCTGACTGTTGCTCCCCACCATGACTCAGTGTTTCCAGAATAGTTCACATCAAGTTACATTGGAAGAGCTTTGAATTTTGTCTCCAGTTGTCACACACTGCGTGTTCCTGTGAAGTGGCATAAGGTTTACTGTCACTCTTGGAGCAGTGCTTGTCAGTGTCATCTTCACACTCATTAAAGTCATGATGTGACATCCCATACACATCAACACAAACATGCTGCAGTTTTAAACTGTAATAGCACTGATAAGTTGTTTTACAAAACTGCCTCAGTGTTTCTAGTGTGTGCCCACTGTTCACAGAAAATTATGGAGACATTGATTTATGCTAATATAGTAACTATTTCAATGAAATACACAGAAATTCTCTTTAATATGTTAGGCAAAGTGTGTTAATTGGATGTGCTAATAATTAAATTTTTCTGAAGTCCTACAGTTAAGTTCTATATAATTTTAGAATATTTTGCTGGAAATAAAACTGCTTTTTATAAGTTTTTCATCACAGCTAGTCATTGAAGAACATACTGGAAGACCATAATCCTTTTTTGGCAGTATTGACTTCCTGTTACAGCACAACATGCTCCTGCTATCATAGCTGTTTCAACAGATATTAAATCTCATTTTAGATAGTATCACAGCTGGAATATGAGTGGACACTACTTTATTATTATCCTGTTACTACACAGGAAGCATAATTTCCTTTTTCCCCTTAAAATTAACTTTGAGGCAGAAGTCCATCGTTGTGGTACAGTGTATACAACAGAATTATAGTGTTAAAAGACACCTTCAGAATGCATTTAATTATTTTCCTACTACAATTAGCTATAATTACTGTTGTAGAGTAATTCTGATAATGCACCAGTGATATTTCCTGTAATTACCAGATACTGATGACAAGCAGTTACCAGAGCATTGCATCTGCCTATTTAAGTGTCTATGTGCCTTCTAGTACATCGTTGTTTTCACAGAAATAACTACTAATTAAATTTTTATTTCTAACAATGCTGTTCTAATAAATGTTAGCTGTATTATCAGGAAATCACAGCTTGATGACTGTTAAGGAAAAAAATGGATTTATCAGGGCTTCCCAAAAGTACAAGCACCAAATGGTGTCAGAGGCCTTGGAAGTACAAGGCAATGAATGAAGCCAGAGGCCCCAGGCCCTCTCACCAATGATCAGCTATCAACTATCAAAGAAGAGCAGCCTTGGGAGTTTGGTATAGTTTGTTTTAAGGATAACAACATGGAAAACATATCCAACATGACTAAAGCACACCATACATAGTCCATTTGGATTTAAAATGGAGTGCTGAACCCATGAAGAAGGATGTTAAGGTGTAATGCACATTAAAAAACATAAAAAAATAATGACCCTAAGCAGACTCTAGAGCAAGGAGTAAGAAATCATCAACATTAAACTCCTTTGGAAAATAACCTGGGATGTGAATGACTCTCTATAACTCCCTGTCTTTCTTCATCAGTCTTTGAACCCAGAAGGATATAGGAAAGGTGAGCATCACACCAGAGAAAAGAGAAAACTGTACATCAATTTTAGTTGTATTTTCATTGAGAATGAGCTGTAATAATTAGATAATTTGGACTGTAACATTGTAACACGACTAATAACAATTCTTTGATTGGATTTTTAAGATTTTAATTACACTAGCCATAAATCCTTGGATTGCACATAAGGTGTGCTTCTTCAGCCTACATAAAGTGCATGGGGTGCTTTTTTTTCTGATAACCTGTTCTAGAAGACCGGTTGTTAAACCTGCATTTGGTTCTATGTCATTCCTAGTATTCCTGTAATTCTTGAAGGCATATGGGGGAAACGAAGCCACAACTAGATTACCCACTGGTTCGTTTCCCTGACATTTTCTACTTGACTGTTCCTCCCCACAACCTATTGTCCTTTTTAGTGTTACAGAGAAAATGTTACACCCTTCTTTTCCTCTAAATCTTGAAGACTGTTGTGGTATGCCCTAAAAAATAAGTTATTCTGCTTTGATTCAATGGCAAACCAAAATTTCTTCTGAAGACCACAGTAAAAATCAAAACAGTTCGTTTTATTCTTTCTTGAAACTACGTTTTATATATTTGAAAACTAGAAAAGAATACTATTAGGTTCTAATTTACTAGACTATTTAAAGTGACTCTGGTCAGTCTTTCCTCAAAATAAAAATTTCTAGAACTGTGATCATCTGCGTTGCTCTCCTTTGGACTTTAAAAAAATGGGTTTACATCTTAGAGATGCAAAAACTGCAACATATTTCACAAAAATTGACACAGTATCTCAGTGTAAGTTTTACCACAGCTGAAGATTATCTTTAAGTTGCACTCTTAAGCATCCCACAATGCCATCTGCATTCTCTGCAGCAGCATAGCATGGCTGATTCAAGTGTGTTCTGATACACGGCACCCACCACGAGCTTTTTCTTCAACTTTTTCTTCTTCCTGCACTGCTATAGATCATTGTTCTTGTACCTTGTATTTAGAATTATAACTCAGTCTTTAACTTATTTGTTGTCCTTTCTGGCTGGGAATTATTTAAAGTCCTTATACCATTAAGTATTTAGTAAATAGTAACGAAGCCAAAAGTCATTCCTGTGTTACCTTCAGTGAATATGATCTCCAGACTAGTTTTCTACTAATTTTACAGCAGTTTTGTGTAAAACAATGTTCAGATAGTTTCACAAATCACCTTGCCTATGTAACTGCAGTATGAGACATGTAAATAAACAAAAAATGTACCTTAATTCTAAAATGACATAAAGAAAAGCACATTAACATGTTCACTTGTATAAGCTGTGATAAAGACGTTGTTGTAGGTCATAATATCCAAGGTTTAGAATAAATTCAAAGTTCAAAATCTGACGAAATCCAGGAGCTTTCCAGAAAGAACATGAAGAGGTACATCAGCAAATCTAATCAAGTAATCAGTATGCACTGACTTAGTAAGAAGTCTTCTAAAATCATTAATCAGTGATCTATAATTCATATCTTGGTTGACATCCACACCCACATGGCACTGAAGGAATGCATAAGTATAAATCTCTGCATACAGAAAGATGGCAAACATATTCTCGCACCAGCTGCTTAAATGTTATCCTGCAATTTGGTAAAGAGTACTTGAAATGTAATGTTAGGGATGATTTCTTATATCAACATCTGTACCAACCAAGAAGAATAAATCTTTAAATATTTCCTTTAGTCAGCTGTTTCAACTGAATCTTATTACTTCATCCTCTACTACTGCTGGAGGTAGGAATGACTGTGATGTGGAATAATTTGAGGCTCTGGTCACAATATTGATAAGACCACTTTAAGGTCTTCTCAATTTTTTTGAATTCAAGGCATAGAAGAGGTGGAATTGCAACAACTACTGAATTTTAGAGAAGGACAACAAATTATTCCACACCTGGAGAAATGTGAGATATACACAACAAAACTTGGTATGTGAATAAAAGACTTAATCTAATTGTCTAAACATAGGCACATCTGTGATGCTCCAAGGCATAACATCTAAGATAGCACATGGCTGGCAGATATAACATCAGATCTACAGATCTGTAGCTGTGCACAGGCTGACCTAGTTACCTAAGAGTGTCACAAATGGGATTTAAAGTCTGTACATAGACAAGAAGATCCAGCACCTTGATCTTCCTTGAGTATAATTGGAATGCAAACACATAGACATCTATATTTGTGTTTTACTCTGTGATGTGAATCTCTTCCATATTGGATGTGGGTGTTCCATTTACTCATAAATTACAAGCTTGACAGGAGACCCAGCTTTTATATTTAGAGCTTTTGTGGATTTCTGAACCGTTTTCCAGCAGATGAAAGGATTTATCTGCTTTACCTGGGGTCATCTGACATACTATACCTAATCTGCTTTTTGTGATTGAAGAGATTTTCTCTTCCAGTACATTTTGTTATCTGTTTTTCCTTGCTTCTGACTTTATTTATGTATGCCAGTAAACAAAAACCTTCGTTTCACCCAGTGTTTGGATTTGATAGAGTGTGTATAGACCTCATGATCCCTGTAAAGAACAAGGTTAATTTAGAACAACATGTATGTCTTTCTGGTCTTACATTCATTAAACTTTGCCATGTTTTCAGTGTATCCAACCTCAAATTGAACTCAGTACACTTGATATTTCAGGAAATTTATGATTCAGTCACTGACCACAGTATCTTTCAGTAGGAGAATTTGGAAGACACTTCTCACTTCTCACTTCAGTGAAAAAACGTGCCGTCTTGCCTCATAAGGAATCAATATAATCAAATCAAAATAGAATACATTTTTTTTAAAAGCTCTTTTTGCCTTCTCTCAAACATCATCTCAGTTGTCTCTAGACAACTATCTCAACAGGCTTATTTGGTGGAATTAAGATATCTGTATCTCATTATTGAAACTCAAGATATTTAATTTCCTTTATATTGGCTATAAAATGTTGACTATCACAGCCAGAGGCCAACTAAAAGGTCTAAGAATGATTGTGTACTTTATATGACATTATTCTTTTTCAAAAATTATGTAGTCTTTTAAAAAACAACAAAAAAACCCCCACAAACAAACAAACAACAAAGTGTGGAATAATGGAAAGGTTAAGGCTGGAAAGGACCTCTGATGCCCATGTGATCCAATGCCCCTGCTTAAGCAGGGCCATCTAGAGCCAGTTGTCCAGGGCAATCTTCAGATGGCCTTTTAATATCTCCATGAAAAGAGAAATTCAGAATGGTCAGATGGGCAAACTGTGCCAGTGCTTGGTCACCCTTACAGGAAGAAAGTGTTTTCTGATATTCAGATGGTGCTGTTCCTGTTTCAGCTTGTGCCCATTGCCTCTGGTCCTGTCACTGGACACCACTGAAAGGAGCCTGAGTCCATCTTTATGCAGACCATCCCTTATATAATTAAACTACTCGATGAGATCCCCCAAACCTTCTCCATGCTAAACAGTCCCAGCTCTCGCATGCTTTCTTCGTAGGAGAGATGCTTCAGTCCCTTCATCATCTTTTTGGCCCTTTTCTGGACACACTCCAGTATGTCCGTGTCTCCCTTGCACTGAGGATCCCAGAACTGGATCCAACACTCCAGACACTGTCTCACCAGTCCTGAATTAAGGGGGAGGAACACCTCCTTCAACCTGCTGGAAATGCTTTGTCTAATGCAGCCTAGGACACCTTTCTTGGCCTTTCTAACTACTAGACTTCTATTATTAAGGAAACACACATTGACTGCACAGTAACAAATTATTACTTTGTATTCTCTCAAAATATCTGGTATTGCCAACAACTGCCTTGTCACCTTAGCTTTAAAAACGAATCTTCACTGATTTGAAACACAGAACTCGAAGGAAAAGTAAGTCCACCAAAACAAAACAAAACAAAACAAAACAAAACAAAACAAAACAAAAAGCACAACACAACACTCTTAAAAGTAGTCTAAGCTGTCAAACAGTATGATTTGTAAAAAACCACAAGAGGTTCTAAGCTAGAGATACCAGATAAGCAGAACAGACCTTCATAGGCTCACTTGGGAAAACTTAAATACTCAATCATATTTGTCCAATACACTTGGGTTAAAAAGCAAGTCTGAAAGCTTCCAATACTTGTAATATTAAATTTGAAAATGTGATTGTCTTATTGGAGAACTAGTTAAGGAGGATGCTTGATACTCCACAAGAAAGGCTGCACTTGGTGCTATAGAGGCAGTGCTGCGTGTTGCCTCACTGTGGGACTGACAGGTGAACTTTTCCATCAAGACTCCTTCCCTTTGGGATGTGAACATTTCTGAAAACACTGTAGCTGATGAGAGAAGTATTTGATATGCAGACTCTTCTCATCTTCTGTCCTCCCCAAAACATTTAAGTGGTACGAGAATGAAATAAAAAGTGTCTGATATCCTATTTCTTTGTGATTACTGAAAGTAAGTTAAAATATATGACCTTACACTTGGAATAAAGTTCTTGATGGTCTTTGAAGACACTTTTTAAGATCTGATCTATGTTTTCCCTTCCAAAAACTAGCTGGTGCAAAGAACATGGATTTCATTTTTTCATTTTCCTTAAGTAACACTTCATAGTAATATAACTAAGCTGGTTTAGCTGTAATTTCTAATTCGTGTATGCATTTTATTAGCCCAGACTAGATAAGAGAAGAATTAGAAGTCTGCCTAGTTAGTTCCTCTGCTAAGGAGAAAGAAGGGACATCTTAACAGTGAGAGAGGAATGCATGTGTTATCTAGAATATTAGGAAGGTTCGATGTTTTAAAATCCTGTGATAACAAAAGTGGAATTTCCTTTCCTGGAAAGAGAAAATATTTTTTTCTTCCTGGACTCCAGATTAAATTAATGAGTACTTTCTACTTTAATTCCAGAAATATTGCTCAGAAAGACAGTTTAAAAGGCAAATTCCCTGTCTCAATGACAGCAATAAGTAAAAAGAACATACAAATTTAAAATTTGCAAGGTGAGATCCATTCCATTTTAGACAGTCCTTTGCTTGAATTTTATGTTTTCAGCATCGGGAAGAAACTAACTATACCCAAAGTAAATGCCTAAGCTTGACTAAAACCAACAGAAAACTTCCAGGTTAGAAGTCAGTCTGATTAACTTAGCTGCCTTTTTTTCTATCTATGAATGGTACAGTAAAATGCATGGGTTGAGATAAAGAGAATTTAATAGGACATAAAAGGAAGGAATAATAATGATCATGATGATGATGGTGATGGTGATGATGATGGTGATTATAATAATAATAAAAAAGAATAATAAACAAAACAAAGGATGTACAATGCAATTTGTCACCACCCACCAAACAATGACCAATCGGCTCCTGAGCAGCAGTCACCCAGCTAACTTTCCCACTCTTTTTATATCCAACAAGACATCACATGGCATGGAATATCCCTTNAGTCTAAGCTGTCAAACAGTATGATTTGTAAAAAACCACAAGAGGTTCTAAGCTAGAGATACCAGATAAGCAGAACAGACCTTCATAGGCTCACTTGGGAAAACTTAAATACTCAATCATATTTGTCCAATACACTTGGGTTAAAAAGCAAGTCTGAAAGCTTCCAATACTTGTAATATTAAATTTGAAAATGTGATTGTCTTATTGGAGAACTAGTTAAGGAGGATGCTTGATACTCCACAAGAAAGGCTGCACTTGGTGCTATAGAGGCAGTGCTGCGTGTTGCCTCACTGTGGGACTGACAGGTGAACTTTTCCATCAAGACTCCTTCCCTTTGGGATGTGAACATTTCTGAAAACACTGTAGCTGATGAGAGAAGTATTTGATATGCAGACTCTTCTCATCTTCTGTCCTCCCCAAAACATTTAAGTGGTACGAGAATGAAATAAAAAGTGTCTGATATCCTATTTCTTTGTGATTACTGAAAGTAAGTTAAAATATATGACCTTACACTTGGAATAAAGTTCTTGATGGTCTTTGAAGACACTTTTTAAGATCTGATCTATGTTTTCCCTTCCAAAAACTAGCTGGTGCAAAGAACATGGATTTCATTTTTTCATTTTCCTTAAGTAACACTTCATAGTAATATAACTAAGCTGGTTTAGCTGTGATTTCTAATTCGTGTATGCATTTTATTAGCCCAGACTAGATAAGAGAAGAATTAGAAGTCTGCCTAGTTAGTTCCTCTGCTAAGGAGAAAGAAGGGACATCTTAACAGTGAGAGAGGAATGCATGTGTTATCTAGAATATTAGGAAGGTTCGATGTTTTAAAATCCTGTGATAACAAAAGTGGAATTTCCTTTCCTGGAAAGAGAAAATATTTTTTTCTTCCTGGACTCCAGATTAAATTAATGAGTACTTTCTACTTTAATTCCAGAAATATTGCTCAGAAAGACAGTTTAAAAGGCAAATTCCCTGTCTCAATGACAGCAATAAGTAAAAAGAACATACAAATTTAAAATTTGCAAGGTGAGATCCATTCCATTTTAGACAGTCCTTTGCTTGAATTTTATGTTTTCAGCATCGGGAAGAAACTAACTATACCCAAAGTAAATGCCTAAGCTTGACTAAAACCAACAGAAAACTTCCAGGTTAGAAGTCAGTCTGATTAACTTAGCTGCCTTTTTTTCTATCTATGAATGGTACAGTAAAATGCATGGGTTGAGATAAAGAGAATTTAATAGGACATAAAAGGAAGGAATAATAATGATCATGACGATGATGATGATGGTGATGATGATGGTGATTATAATAATAATAAAAAAGAATAATAAACAAAACAAAGGATGTACAATGTAATTTGTCACCACCCACCAAACAATGACCAATCAGCTCCTGAGCAGCAGTCACCCAGCTAACTTTCCCACTCTTTTTATATCCAACAAGACATCACATGGCATGGAATATCCCTTTGGCAAGTTTGTGTCAGCTGTCCTGGCTGTGTTCCCTCTCAGCTTCTTGTGCACTGTCAGCCTCCTCACTGACAGGGCAGTATGAGAAACTGAAAAGTCCTTGGCTTTGTGTAAGCACTGCTTAACAACAACTAAAACATCAGTGTGTTATTAACATCATTCTCATACTAAATCCAAAATACAGCACTATACCAGCTACTAGGAAGAAAATTCTTTCTATCCCAGATGAACCAGGACAGTATGCAGTAGAGAGAATCATCACAATTGAATTTTTGGTGCTCAAGATTCCATTAACATGTTCCAATTCGCTTTGTTTTATAGTTACAACTTTTTTTGACATACCAGAATGAGTTAAAATTTCATGGAATGCCTCCAGTTATCTGTTGGATAGTTACACATGTCATTTTGTTGGAAGCTGCTATTGGGGTAAATTTCATTCTTTTTGACCCTAAAGGGTTAAAAATGTTATGACATGGTGATTGCACTTTTAATGGTAATTAGGTCACAGAATCGCAGACAGCACATTCTTTTCTGCAACGTCTGAAAGAGAATCAAATAAAGCAGTCATGCTTATCCAAACTAAGATGAATTTTCCATACATTATTAGGAATTACATAACATTATGTCTTGAGTCATGGCACTTATCAGTCAATAATAAACTCAATGCATGTGCTGAAGTGTTTTAAAATGTCCAGTGAAAACCTATGACCCAAGTAAATATATTTATAGAACCTCTTTTAAAGATACTTGATTAATTTTGATGTTCAACATTTCAGTATTAACTTCAGCAACCTTGGTGGTCAGACCTTAGTATATCTGTATTTCTGAAATGAAAACAGTACTTAAAAAAAAAAAAAAATCTGCGCAGATATTTCTTTTAATTTGGATCAAATCTCAACAACAACAACAAACCTCAACACAAAACCAAAACCAAACCAGCCCAACCAACCAACAACACCAAAAAAAACACCTGCAGAAAGAAAGAGATCTGAAGACTTCACAACGTAGTTTTTCTTGACTCAAACATAAGTTTACAGGAAGGTGTATATTAAGAAACGTAATAACGACAAGAGACTTTGTAAGGAAAAAATGCTTAACTCTCTTATTCTTTTCCTCTTGGAACAGATTGATAGACTTAGTGAAGGACAATTGATAGACACTTTGTTAGACCAAATATAAGACAACGAATAGCTACTTTGTTCTCTGAATCACTGGCAGATTTTGGAGAACAAAGCTGTGAGAGTGCAGAAGAAATAAAATTAGCAAGACCAATAGTTCTGATATTGAGCTGTGCACATTTTTCATAGGTAATAGATAATGAATTGAGAATTAGATTTATTTCGAAAAATTAAACCCAGAAATTTTACATAGCTCAAGTTACTAAATTCATTAAAATTCCAACTCTGAAATAGTAGGTTGCAAAAATAATGTTTTAGTTAGTGCCTGCATTTCTCTTACAGCTTTTTAAACAGTTTCATGACTAAGAACACTAGTGAAATGGGATACACATGAAATCAATGATTTATCCAACAGGAAAGGTCATATTCCAATAGTTCTAATAAGACTTCTGTTCATTTTTTTGTTGTGTATAAAATTATTAGGTTTCTAACCAATATATTTTTCTTCTTTAACTGATGTTGTGTCTCATATTCAACACATAATAGTATTATTTAGAGGTCCTTACCTTGCTTTTAAGACTGCTATGTAATACAGTGTCAAAACATTACCAGTGTTAAGATGTAATAGACACAGCATATGAAAGACATCTCTGTGCAGTACTTCTTCCATAATCTTAAGGTCTATGACTCTCTTGTATAATACAATGATTTAATGAGATCCATTTCTGAGAATTCCATGTTGCCTCATGCTCATCTCATCATTATTCTTCAAATGCTTATTAATAATTCCTCTTATTCTTCTTGTCACATATATTCTAGTAAGAAAAGCAGTCTGGTTTATAATTGCCTGCACCCTTTTTTCCCTGTTTTTCTAGAGACAGGTATTATGCCTGCCTTTCTCCAGTCTCAGCACTTAATTCATTGGCTACTTATGTTAGATATTGTTTTGACGAGTGTGTCCACTAACTCTTCAAAGATCTTGCTATATTACAATGGTGATAATATTGTCCTTAATATCTTTTAGCCATACCTTCGAGTCAGTAGCATTTGTCTGTTTCTGGGATATTTATGTTGTTTTCTTAGCACTGATTTTTCTAAAACCACTGCTATACATTCACCAGTCCTACTTTCATTCTGTTCTTAATAAGAACGTTTCACTTGTATTTATATTTCATTATCTGAACTTGATAACGTAATTACTGCTGAGCTTTTCCCAGTTTAATATCATTAAGGCAAAAAGAAGATGATCATTAATACTTATATTTTTTTAAAGTGTTCCCTTTCCTGTAGAGCACACTGGTTCTCTTAGTATCATTAGTTGCCTGCATGTATGAACCTCACAGTACTTATTTGAACATTTTCAGAGACTTGAGAGGAGGGGTTTTGGTTTCCTTTCCTGACAAGGAACATGTTATTTTTTATTCGACATTTTTTTAAATAAGTAAGTAATTTTAATTAAGAAGAAGTTTATTGCAGTACAATAATTTTTATTGTTTTGTTTGTCTAGTTTTCCTAAAAACATTTTACCCGAGAAGGGAGCTATATTTCATACACAAAACTATCACTTTGTTCTCCCTGTTCCTTTCCTCGTCTTTCCATAGCTGTCAGTACTCTCACTCTGGAGACTATTATTTCCATGGGACTTAAAGTTCTCTTTCATTTCATACTACAGTTAGGGAATATGAATCATGAAATCACATCCAAGCAGTTGCTACAGACAAAGAATGAAAAGATCAAGAAGCTGAGACTTGTGGATCAAAATTTCTAGAAATTAAGAACAAATTAACGTTTCCTTCACAGGTCTGCCTATCTATTCTGATCGCAATGGGTGAATGAGGAAGTACTACTTCCAGCTCTAGAGCTCTCAGTACAGGAAAGACATGGGCCTGTTGGAGAGGGTCCAGAGGAGGCCACAGAAATGCTCAGATCCTGTTTCGCAACAGGAAAATGTTCTGTATATACCTAACTGTTATTCCTGTCCCTTTTTTTAAGTAGACAGTAAAAGAGATAATAGTAACATGAGAATTAGCGCATAGATATGTGGATCAATTCAATAAGTCAATTCAAAGACAACATTGCTTTATTTCGTTGTTACTGAAAATGTAAAAATATTATAAATTTTAAATAAATGAGACTCAGTTGTTACCATAGATTTTTGACACCAGTATGAATTTTCAAAATCTGTCTCTATGTACAAGTTTTGCTAATACCTGTAGGGTAGAACTAAAAACCAGAGAAGCCAGGCAATAGGTTGCCAGTGAAGTTTGACTCAGCTGGAGAAATGCAGAACATGAGTGAATGCATATTCTGTTTCAGATCAACTGCCATAGATAGTTCAAGATATATCGAAGATTCATTTAAGGATAAACGAAAAAGCCACACATGAATTTGTGCTGTGCCTTAATATCTAGAAGGATAAGAAATGCTCCACTACCAACATCTTCCTTTTTTTCCAGAATCAAGGTTTCAAACCTGTATACTGAGTTAGACTGAAATCCCTCTAGGTCTTTCTTATTTAGACACACAAAAGGTCTCACATCAATTTTATCTCATTTCTGAAACTGCTTTTGTTTGCAGTTGCATCTAAAATGCTTTATTCTGAAAGATGGTATTAACAGTCAGAAAATGTTCTCTGTGAATTATTCCACTAGTGTTTCAAAAAAAGTGCAAATATTACGTATTCTGTAGGCATACTGTATGCGTTACTTACGTGTACTAATGTGTATAGATGAGCATTTTGTTTATATGCCATGATTTGCAGAAAAGTAAAGTAAATGAAAGTGACCTAATAGGTGTATGAAGATTCATTGCAGCCAGAGTTTTATGAGCTCATCAGAAAAGCCAAGAGGTAAGATACATTTCTTTCCATATTGCTTAATAACAGCTTCAAATGTTACTTAAGCCTAAGTCTATGAGGTTTTCTCCAGATTCCCTAAAGACTAGTGATTTTGTCTAGAAGCATGGTCATAGGAATAAATTAATGTGAACATTCATGACTGTTCCCTTATTTCAGCCTAAGTCAAATATTTGGAACCATTTTAATTCTTTTAAAGTTTTCTTCCTTTGGGACTAACCCATATAATTATCAGTTAGATTCAGAATAATTGTGAAACTGATGATATCAGAAGTGTTGACACTTAAGAATAAATTGGGAAACAAAGGAAACCTGGCAGAAGAAATTTTCAGTAGAACATTTAGTAAATTTGTACGTGCTTTTAAACATCTATGGTCAGTCTATGTATAGCTGTATTTTCATCTTGGCTAGTCTAGAACTATCCAAAAAGGGAGCAGTTTGATTGTACATGGGTTTTCAAACCTGTACATCAAGTTTATGAAAGGTTCTTCCCAAAGGTTATATGTCAGTTGTCAAAGATGTATTTTTAATGTCCTTTCCTTGCATGTCTATTTTATTTTATTTTATTTTATTTTATTTTATTTTATTTTATTTTATTTTATTTTATTTTATTTTATTTTACAAGTCTATGAATGAAAGTCAGGATAAACAATTTATCTCTATCACATTTGTTTTACTCTCCGTAATATTGTCCACAATGGTGGTGTCTTTTGTTGCATTTATATGCCTTTTAAAAGCTATAACTCTGATTCTGTGTTGCATGGCATTTTGAGTGGCCATTTATGCCCATGCAATGTGACTGCAAACTGATGCAATTTTAGGTTCTCATTAAGGCATTGTTTTGTTTAGGAGTAACTTGCTAGACAAGAGGCAGGACCGTGAATTATCATGACAATCATCTTTATGAGAAGGGTAGAAAAGGTGAATAAGCTTGTAATGGGATTATCATCACGTTCTGTATTTTATATATTTTTCTCAAAGTCTTAGTTTCAAATGGTTTTAGCCATCTGATCTTCATTAAAGTTAGTTGGAATCATGTGGTTTAAATACCACATGGCACCATGCAATGCAGAGGAAATAATTATGGACAGTATAATTGCATAAGACTAAACTCATATTACTTCCAGTAGATGTGCCAGCTGTGTTATCTGTGTAGATTTCTGTGTATTTAAAAACTGATTTCTTCCTGGTATGAAACAAATTAAAGATACCAAGTTTTGGAAACACTTTTATAGTAAGTGTGGACACTTTGTTTTGAAGCTGGAAGGCTAGTAGTTACAGAAGAAGTCTAATAAAACTACAATAAACAGGTACAGTAGAATTTCTGGTTTCTAATTAAGTGATAATAGTACTATCATGCTATTTTATGAGGTTATAATCCTGTTTCCAGACTATGAGGCTGAAGGATGAACACTTTATTCCAAGAGTGCAACTACGTTATTGCCTCATAAAACAGTGCAGCAGCACATTATGGGTATGATGTGACCAGGATTAGTGCTTCTGTAGCTTTTTGTACTTTTTAACTGTTTAGACAGTCTAGTGAAAATCTCATTAGAGTTACTTGTCATTTATGAATACATAGGGTGAGATGATAATGAGTTTGGAACTGGATAAGTAGGTAAAACCACAAAAGACTGCATGAAAGTGAGTTCTGCCAATTACTACTTTGGAAATGTACTCACATCTCATTGCAAGGAAAGTAGAAAACGTGTGAGTAATGATGCTGTTTTTCTGTTTCCATACAACTGTGGGACTATTGACCTACACTATGGCTTTAGTCACTCAGTGAAGTAAAATACATAATGCAGAAAATGCTGCCTTAGGGTTGATCTGCAAGCATCTATATTTTGCATTACTCATGTGAACAGCCATAATGAAGTCAATGTAGCTATTCAGATATGTAAATTTACACAAATATATTAGAAGATTCAGAGTCAGTATCATAATTCCTTGCTGATTTTACTTTCAGCATTTTAATACTAGAAAAAAGGAATAAACCCCTCTCTTTACCAAGGTAGAGCAAAAATAATATATGTGAAAGGCAGTCACTAGCTGTAGATTATCCACTGAAGTGAGGGAGAGTTACCTAGCTAATGGTCAACGGACAAAGCACATCACATACATAGAATGATGTGATACACATTGCTTGTGAGCTGCAGTCAGGCTACATTTTGTTCTTGATACAAGCCCTTTCTATTTCCTTATTTAGAATATGACAAAACTCTATCATTCCCCCCTATGCTAGAAAGCTTCTTTGTTATATGCCATGTATCATAGTACCTTCACTGGTAATCCTTTGATCATGTTTCTTCAGTTGTCCAGTGGAATGTCTTTGCCAATTAACTGTCCCAGAAATTTCCAGTTTCTTCTTTAGCTACTTTTCAGAAAGTGATGAATAACTAACTTGTTGAAGCAGAATGGCAAAATCATCACTTGAAGTGCAGAGCAGGACTTTTTTTCTGCTGCTACAGAGAAAAGTGGTATGGAAGCTTGGTTAACTGCTCATCTGCTAGTAAAACACCCTGTTCAACACTGCATTTTCTCATGGATATGCTTAGCTATATATTATTCAATTATCAGAGTACACAGAAAAAGTTATAATCAGTGAATGTCTCTCCTTTTTGCAGGGTTTACCTCATCATTTCCCTTTTCTGCTTTACAGATTTCTTTCATACAAAATGAATTATTATGATTTAATACGTCAATAAATTTAGAATTTGAAAATTTGACCCTTTTTGATGTTCAAAATCAGAATATACTATAATATTTTTCATTATGTGGGGTAGTAATGCCATTTTGGCTTTGGCAAAACAGTGAAAATAAAAACAATTACCTATAACAACTTACTTTGAAGCATGTATGTTTTTCTTTAACAGTCCTAGCATTCAAATAATGTAGATTCAAAAGATTATAGTCTTTTACAAGATAGGACTTGCGAAATTATTTTATTACTGTGAGCATGGACATTAACTGTGAGTTCCTCATTTACCAGAAAATACAGTAGGTTTCTGGATTTTATTATGTATTTTGTGAATTACATCATCTGTCCAGTTCCAGAAAGACTCCACAATGTGACGGAAGCACTCAATCCCCTCCCTCTCTTAGCCAAACCAGCAGCAGTTTGGTACAGGCTGCAAAGGAGGTAAAGACCGGAGGTGCAACCAGGCCAAGAACTCCTTTTAGAAAACACAGAAGGAAGCAGAATGGCCCACTAAACACCAATAAGTTGTGGGTGCAAGGAGTCTTGTGCATACCTTTCCCACTGTACACAATTTGACTACAAGCCAATGACTTTATTCTATAAATATGACAGCCTGGGTGAGCCTACGTTGAATTAGAAGGTCATGTGATTTTTAGTATACTGTCTGCTTAGCTAAATTTGCTGAAATATTGAACTGTATATTGTAAACTTCCACTTGTGTTTACTAAACTTGTGTCCATTTGAGCAAAACAAAGCAACTACAAACTATCAACAACACCTGCAGGATAAGGTCTGGTTTGTACATTAATGAGCAGAACAGGATCCACTCAAGAAAAATAATGCCTTCAAGGCCAGCACTAAGCAGCACATTCTGTCAACAAAGTTTGCAGCTAGACAAGACAAGGGCCTGTCTGAAGACAGTGGAAGAATCCGATGAGAACCAAGAAAATCCTAGACTCGAATATTACCATGGGACTGAACAATCACATAATGCGTGGGTAAATAGTCTGTAAGGGTGTAATTGCCCAGGGATTCTTCGCTAGGGTCATCGCCTCTTCAAAGGCACTCAGCTTGAGTTGACCCCGTTGCTGTACTATTCCATTAAATTCTTTATGAAGTTCGATGCCTGAGGATTTGCTTCAAGAGACATAGCATGCAGACTTCGTAGTGAACTGTCTCCAGACACCTAGAAGGGAGATAAGCAGGTTGAGATGCAGCTTGATGAAACTTTAAAATCCTAACTAAGCGATATAAAGAGTCAGGTGTGCACGTATAATCCTTTGGCCATAAACACGTGCAATCACTTGCCTGTTTTCCCTTTCCATTTATGTCTCTGAGACATAAACTGTTGACCAAGTCTGGGACTGTGTGGATCCAAATGCACCTAGACTGCTGTCTGAGAAGGAGTTAAGAAAGAGAGTCCATTCTGAACCTCGTGACTCAATGGGAGGGCCTCCCTCTACACTTCTGCATCTCCTATCCCCCAATAAATAATTCTAGAATGACTCTGATTCGATTCTCCTCGACATATTTCCTCCACGTGGTAAGTAATAGTGTGAACTTTGCCATTGAACTCTGTTAGGTTGCACTTTAAGTAACCTAAAACATTGCTCTACAGCAAACAAGACCCTAAATTACTCTTCTGCAAAACAGTACAGAAAGATTTCAGTATAGAGATTATTGAATGATAAGCTGCATTTTAGGACTTTTTTCAGTGTTCAGATGAAGCAGAGAAATTAGAGACTGGTTCAACCAACTAACATATCCTTGTTGTGTGTCTGTGACAGAAATGTCTCTCTGTGAACAGCAACAAATCTGTGAGTCTCCCATTTTTTTTTTCCTGTATATGGCCTCTACTGCACTCCCCAGCTACTATTTAACATTCTTCAGTCTTTTTCCCGTGACCAGTGTTGTCAAACCGCACATAGCATATTAAATATTAAATTTATTCAGAAGTGGAGCTAAGCTGTGGAAACCTATTTTTTTTCTTCAACAACCACAAAATGTTGCAGTTTTTCATGCACATTGCTGATGACACAATAGTCACTGTCTCTTTCCACCTTCAACTAGATACAATAAGCTAACTCATATTTCAGTATTTCTGCAGGCAATAGAATGATTTGCCTTTTACATCGCTGTGTAACTGTTAAATAATTAATCCTATGCCATCCCTGTGAGGTTGATAAGTATTATCCTTCCCTTATAGATGAGGCAGTAAACACCAAAGACTAAATTCTATTTACGTCAGCAGAGGGTTATTAAGGATTCTGTAGAAGATCACAAAGTCAAATAGTCTCTAGCTCCTAATTCTGTGACCAGGCCAACGGTCTGAACTATCTAATAATAAACGCATTTTAGTGCTTCTCTTACAGATCATGCCCAAATATGCTGCATACAAAAGGGTATAATTGATCCACTGCATCTGATGTTCTCCAGGAGGCTATAAAGACTACAGAATAGTTACCTCTCTTACATTTATATTTTTGGGTTCCTTCCTTTTGCTATTGAGAGAAAAAGCAACACAGCCTCAAGTCCATTCACTATTTAGGAAAATTGAAAAACTATTTTAATCTCCTTCAGATTAATACTTTTTAGGATTTATCATTCAATTACTTTTGTGCTATGCAACATTCGCCTATAGTAAGATGTAATTCATGCATCTTGGCAAAGAGTAAATGTGGGAAAAAAAACCAGAATTCTTAATATTTTAGCATGTTATTCAAAAATTAGCACTGCAAACAGAATGTCAGCTACTAAATATACCATAAAAGCCGATTAGACAATGATATGTAGGAACAGGGTGTTGTAGACCTGTAGAAATTTCATTCAAGAAGTAAATATTTTAATGTGTCATTGTCAATGTTTAAGCCCAGTTAGTAATCAAAACAATGATAGCTGCACACTTGCTCCCCTCACCCCACTCTCAATTAGGGGAGAGAGTCGAAAGCAAAGGGAGAAACTTTCAGCTTGAGATAAAAATAGTTTAATAAAATAACAAAATAATGTTAATATACTAATGTTATTAATGGAAATTATATATGTAAAATTTAAAAAAAACAGTTAAAGAAATTCCTCATGAGCTCTGGCCTCATCATGCAGCCAGTCCCAAACAACTGATCCCAGGGAGAGAACGAAAAAGGCCAAAAAGGCAGAGAGGCCCAAAGGCTAACTACAAAATCTCAGGATGGCAAAAGGCCAAATTAAAGGAACTTCCAAAAGTAACACATCGAAAACAGAGACGAACCAGAATGGGTCACCACAGGCAGAATACCCAGCTACCATTAATATGAAGTGTGATGTTAATAGTATGGAATATTCTCGTTGATCAGCCTGGATGTCAGTCAAGGTCTGTTCCATCTATGCCTCACTTCCCAGCTGCCTCACACCTACAGACAGAAAGCCCAGAAAGACCTTGGTCTCCCAGACAATGGTTAAGATATCAGTAAGTTCTTACATTCTCTTTGTTCCAACCTGAAAACACCGGAAAGTTACTTCAAGAAAAACATTCTTTCCTGGGGTGCTATCTTATTGTTCTCAAACTAAATCCAAACAATGACCGGGCTAGCTATGAAGAAGAAGAGTTTCGAACTGTGTGAAGAGTATTAACTCAATTTCTGTCAAATAAGTGCGGTCATCGTTCTAATAGAACACTGATCAAAAAGAAGGTGAACTATCCTCTTATGTACCATGTATTTCCAGAATATTTCTATTCACTTGCTACCTTTAGCAAATGCTTCTTGCTAGCGAATCCAACTTTACTGCGAAATTAAACAAAGAAGAGTAGTAAGGCAAACCGTCACAGAGGGCTTTCATGTAAATTCTTGCCTCCTAAAGAAAGGGGCCATATATAAAATGCTTACTTTTAATTGTCCCCGTCCTAGAATTGTTTGGGACATATCTAATTGGCAGAGATCAAAAGAATGCCTAAGTCAATTCTGAAAAATTTTAGAATAATCAATTAAATTGCAGCACCCAGTGACGTTCGCAACAACTTTAACCTACCAGCATAAATATAGCCAAAGAAAACAGTAACAGATGTCACCATACTGAGCAGATAAGATTCTGCCCTCATTTTGCTGCCTACCTAATCTTAGCTGCATGAGTAAATGCAAGATGAGATAGGAAGATCTTTGGTTAAAACATGTTACAGCAGGTGGTTAGTGGATCTGCGCCTCTGAATATGTTGTACATCAAGTTAACCAAAATGATTTATTAACATAAAACCAAACATTGATGATTACTCAGGTGATTACTCAGGTTTAGGGTGCCTTTTTCTTACAATTATTGACCATTATTACCGATATCTTAAGTTTTTAGCATAAGGATCAGTGTTTCATCCCACCTCACTCTAGGTGAGGGCCTAAATATTCATACTGGTCATCTAGACCTGGAAAAAAGTATGTGGCTCATGCTTTCAAGACATGTAACAGGACTTATTTTAAAGAAAACTTTGTAGCAAGATATTTGCAGAGTTAAGAAAATCTGTTTGTCCAGTTTATATAGCCACTAAAAGTAGCTATGCGTTTCAGCTGAGTGCTTTCATCAGGTTTTCTGCTCTAACCAGTATTAGCAGTTGATCTAACACATAACATTGCCTTTCCTCCATTTGCCTCGTTTACAGAAATGCTTATATTGTGGAATATGTCTTGCCTGAATATTTTCCCATAATCAGATTTTATATGTCTTCAGAATTATTTCTGAGAATTTTGTAACTTAGATATTTTGATTTATTATCCACACAGGTGTGAATATTCTGTAGATAACAAGGGAAAAAGGAAAAGACAGTCCATTGAAGCACGTAAAATATTCTAGTGTACAGGGCACCATGCTGAGATTCACGAACAATAAATTTAGTTTGTGACTTCAGGCAAGTCAGCTGATCGACCCTGCAGGGGAAGGTGGAGGCAAAAAATAAATTCAGTACTTTGAAGTATTCAGTGCAAAAATCTTTAAAAGTACACTTATGAATTGAAAGGCCATTTTGCAAATAACCTTAGACACCTAGATATGCATTGTAGGGGCTGGAGCAGATGACCTTTAGAGGTCCCTTTCAACCAACACTATTCTGTGATTTTATGCTTCTGTGATAGGTGGAGTCCACATCATCAGTTACAGAATTCTGCAGTGCACCTGCAAACTTGGAAAACAGAATTTACTTGAGCATACCCCAGATCATTCTCTTCTATGTGAACTGATCAGCTCTGGGGAAAAAAATAAATTTAAAAAAAAAAAAAAAAAGACAAAAAAGCCACATCAGTTGATCTACTGTATGATTTGGATCAGGAAAAAGTACTTCGGGGTAGACTATGACCAGCCAGAAGATTATGCCTCAATTCCATTTTCTGGTGCAGTTTTAGCCTAACTGCCTACTGAGAACTGAATATTTCTTACAGCTCACAGACATGGTTAAGTTACTAATCCTTGAGGCATTACCGTATGTGAGCATAGACATAGTGACAGAGTATGTAAACATACCTCATGGCAAATTTAGGTCAAAATGAAGTACTTCAGTCTCAGTAAAACGTTTTAATCAGCTTGCTTTTCTCTGGGCTTTCTGAAATTAGGAAGATACACACAGTTAAGTTACTACAGATCTATGGACACACAACACATTTTTAAACTGCGGTAACTCCATTGCACATCTGTGGCCCAAGACACCAAATTACAAGAGTAATGATCTTTATTGCTTATTGCAGGTTTTGATTTAAAAAAATCACTAGATCCCCCTTCATGGGGAAAAACAAACACCAAAACAAAGAAAATCCCACAACAACAACAAATGAAACAACAACCAAACCAAACCAAACCAAAGCAACAAAAAAACAGGCACAAAATCCCACCAACTTTGTGTTACCTAATACGTTTTAATAAGTTTGAAAAAGAGCTCTTTGGCATGGACAGAGCACATATTTAATAACATTTACATCATAGGATGTCAAGGTAGGTAAAGGGGTGGTACGCACTCAACACACAGAACTGTGGAACTTCCAGAGAAGACACCTGTCTCGAAATTTGCTAAAACTGCAAGACTGAAAGGCTTCAACTTCATCTAGAACAAAAACAGTGATGATAGTAGGAGGTTCATCAATGGGACCAAGCCGCCACTGAATTTCTACAGATATACTTAATCTCTTATCTGGGAAAAAAGAATAAGGTCTTGGTCCTCATTGGCCTGAAGGCTGCTGGCTGCTGAAACAGGCAGTGTTGCAGACACAGGTAGACTTCAATGTAGTAGTCCAGATACAACTATTAACACAGGAAAACTTCACAAAGATGGGAAAAATATAAAGCTGAAGGATCGGTAGATAGAAAGAAATTGTTGAATGGTTTAATTAAAATCTATAGAATTACTTCATATTTAACTGTTGAATGGCAACGAGTTACTTTCACCTTTTCCTGATCTGTTCCTCAATTTAGGAAATCCTTCATGAGGACTACGAAAGTTAACTGAAAATTCTAAGTAACTATTTTCAATAATGAAAAACTTATTCCCAAACATGTGAACAAGAATACTGTCAAGATTCTATTTGAATAAAATTTGCATGAGCTTTCAGCTATTTTTTTTTCATAAATAATCCAAAAGTGCACAACTAACAGGGTTTTTCTGGCAGTGTATTGTTACAAACTGAATGGCATAAAGCAGGATTGAAAGTCACCTAAAATGTTTAAAGAATAAAATAGTCTCAGTAAGGACCAGAAGATCAATGGCTACAAGAAACTTTAAAAGGAGCTTACTTAATAATTTTTTCTTAAAAACATTTTATTAAGGAAATAGAACTTATTGGAAAAACATCAAATTCCATATTTAAATATAAGGAAATGAAAAATGAGTTTTCATACAAGTTAGTTATTTTAGTTATTTTAATAAAGATTTATTTTAATAATATTTATCTATAATCCTTTTGAAGAGAAGCTGCCAAATTCAGGAAAAGCACAGATAAGACATTCCTTTATCATTGCCTGTTCTACTTTATTCAGTTTTCTGCTTACAGTCATGGTTTAACCCCAGCCAGGACCTAAGCACCACACAGCTGCTTGATCACTGCCACACAGTGGGCTAGGAGGAGAGAACTGAAAGGGTAAAAGTGAGAAAACTCATGCATAGAGATAAGAATAGTTTAATAATTTAATAATAATAATGATGATGAAAATAACTAGGAGAAAGAAACCCACTTGTATTTCCACAAACCCTGTTAGTCCCTGTTCAGCAGCCTCTGCTGTCAACCTCCTCCCTAATTTTATTGCTGAGTGTGACATCATATAGGATGGGATATTCCTTTGGTCAGTTGGGGTCAGCTGTGATGTCCTGGCTGTGTCACACCCCCAGCCTACTCACTGGTGGGATGGTGTGAGAAGCAGAAAAGGCCTTGGCTCTGTGCAAGCCCTCCTCAGCAGTAACTAAAACATCTCTGTGTTATCCATACTGTTTTCAGCACAAATCCAAAGCATAGCTGCATACCAGCTACTACGAAGTAATATTTCTTAGGAGACAGTGTTTGGAATAGTTGAAGGCGGGGTAATACTAGGGACAAAAAGAGAAACTTCAAAATGCTTAGAAGGTGTTAATTTCATGCCTAATTAGAGAACAGAGGTAGTGTAAATATTACCTCAATGACAGAGCCTATGAAACTGAGAAATAGCTCTGTTTTGGTCAGACAAGGACAACTCCCTCCTAGGTTTCAACTGTTTCTGTTTTTAGATTACCAAGCGATCAAAGCATGCACAGATATATTAAATTAACTCATAAAAATATCACTCGGTTAAATCAAAAGGGGAACAAAAAAACAACACACAAACCAAAACAACAAAAAACAAACCGAACACAAAACCAAACCCTTTAGGGTCATTGCCTCATCTTCCCAGAGTTTCAGATTTTTAATGTTTTTCTTACAATTTATTAGATATTATTTAAAGGTAACTAAAACTATCTGTCATCTGAAGGGATTCTGCATAATTATTTGTGAATTTATTTATTTATTTGTTTGTTTATTTTAAAATCAAACACATGGTCTAGAGACTGGCCAGATGGTGTGAAAGCAAAAACATTTTAAATAGGAGCGAGGGAGATGCTCATTTGGCCAAACAGGAAACTGAGATGACAGAGGATTGGTTTCAGTTGAGCCCTGATACTGACTTAGATCCAAATTATTCTGAGTCTTTGTGTTATTATATATATAATTACTGACACAGGCAATGTCTCAAAGTCCTTCATAGTTACACAATTAAGAAGAGAGGTACTGATTGGTAACTAATGGAACTGTTAAGAGAAAAGCTTGTTTCTCAAATCATCTCTTTTTTTGGGAATAGAAAGTGCAAGAAGGTTCTTCTACTTGAGCTGGATTCTTTTAGAGTCTAACTTTTTTTGTTTGTTTGTTTTTAATTCTCCAAACATTGTTTTTAATCCAACACAGGTGAATCCAGAGGTTTATTTAACCCAGTGTCCTTTCCTTGATGTCATCCACAACAGATGTTTAAGAAATATCAAAACTAGATAACTGCATGATGATATTTCGCAGGAACATTTTCTCATTCTTGAACATCCTTTGGTTTGGGTTCACCTGAGGTCTGAAGTTCATCATCACAGCTTTACATTGAATTGAACATCAGGTTTTGGTATTGATTTAGCAATGGGCCAAGATACATAAGTGTTTCTATTGTAGTCGCACAGATTAATTAAATGTTAAGAGGGTCAAAGATAAGTCACTCAGTGGGTATTCTGAGTTCCAGTACTTGTGCAAATCACCAGTTCACTGGTTTAGGCTTAGTAGTATGTGTCTAAATCTCTGCTCCTCATAGTGAGTACTTGTCAAATGATATCTTCTTCTGAACTCATACATTGCCCTCAACTCCTGTAGGCCATCAGCTCACGAACGATGGATAAACAAACAAATATATATAGAGAAAAAATTCAGAAAGAACAGATCTTCGTTATGGGAGAATTATCTTAAAAAAAAAAAAAAAAAGAAAAAAAAAGAAAAGATGTTTTCACTTAGGAAACCAAGCCATCAATATAAATAGAAAATTAGCCTTCTCCTGTAGTGCAGAATATGTGAACTCTGCTACTCCTGATACTGTAAACCTTTTAAAACTACTAAGTGGAGAGTGGGAAAATACAAAAAAGAAGGAAAGGTCAATTTTTCCTTAAAAGTAATATCAAAATCTTTCTGGGTTTGTTAATGCATCATAAAGAAAAAGCAATTACATAATTGCCTCTTTTTAAAGTAATCTAGCAAACTACTTAGTTGTTGTTTCTCATATGTGAACAGTAAAAGGAAGAATGTTTCTATACAAAACCAGAAAGATATGTATTTCAAAAGCAAAACATAGTGAGATCATTCTTATCTTAAATATTTGACATATCCTTATTAAAAAAATGGACTTCAAAATAATTTAATCCGAGCCTTTCAAGGTTATCAGAAATGAAAACAATGTTAGCATGACAATCAGGATATTCTTAAAGCTTCTGTGGTCACCTTCTGAAATAAAGGAGAAAGGTAAGCTGAACAAAAGAACACCACACATATAATTGCAGCGAATGTGAGAGTAGTCACTTGAAGTACCAGTGGATTTTTACCTAATATTTTAACCGATGCATCTGTCATCTCACCAGTACTTATTTCCATGCAAGAGAATTGGGGGGCTCTGGAGGAAAAGAATAAGGGAATTTTTATTGTAGCTGCTGCACAAATTAAGAATATAAAAGACATAAAAATTGAAGAATTTTTATTTACTAGCTAGAAATCAAATAAAAGCAGAAAATAAGCATAGAAAAAATGTTAATTTGATTAAATTGTTACATAATGCCATCACTTATGATCCTGTTTTGCTGTTTTTCCAGTTCCACATGTGGAGACAAAACATTCTATAGTATCAAAATAGCCAATAAGCAAGAAGCCAACACAATCAGTGAATAAAATATAGCTATAATATTAGCATCAAAAGCATCTGAATCCCTGGGAAACTAATATTTTAAGATATTTTGGTGTGTGAGGAGAAACAATGTTTTCAGTCATGGAACATTAGAAATAAAAAGATTATTGTCCAAAAACATAGTTCAAATGCTAACATTCTTTAGCCTTGATCCACACATCCAAACTCCTGCTTAAAAATGAATATATTTATACTTAACAATGAATTACATTCATTCACAGCCTTGTTAAAATGCGGAAATAAATTTACAAAACTCATAACTTGCAGGAAAATGGCCTTAATATAAGTAACAAGACACAGAGAAAGATTCAGAGAAGGTAGAACTTTGTTACTGAAAATGTGGAATGTTATAGGAAGTAAAAACAAATGTTGATTTTGACTTCTCTAAACAAGTAAAGATTAGAGTATTTCTTATTTTAAAAATAATTTCTATTTTTCTTAAAATATACATACTTTTTATATTTACATATTTCTATTAATTAATTAATTAATGCAGGTGTATATATAACAAATATTAGTTTAAATCTGAGGAGTATATTCCTCCCTACTAAGAAAAATACTGTAACTGAGAATGTAAAATTATAAATAAACCGTATTTTTACACTTTTTCATTTTTAATATAATTTTTCATTATAAGAATGTGAAAATTCCTGGGTTTAGTTTTGAATGTAATTCAGCCTTAAACTAAACCAGATATTCTGTGCAGTGATCAGTTCTTTCTTTAACAGTGCACCATATGAACAACACTTTTTTATTCCCCAGTAATTATAATTAGAGTTCGTATTTCCGCTATGATTAACCTTTGATTGTCACAGTACTTTCTGAACAACAAAATAATGGCTTCACCTAGTTGGTGATAGCAAACCATAGATAAAAGCATCACTTTAAACATGCAAATTATGTAGATTAATAATTTTTTAAAAAATAATGCTTGCCTTTATATGCTCTTTTATTTTAACTCTGTAAAGCTTGATTACACTTTCATTTGCATCAAAATTCCATTCTGGAAAATGATGTAGGTATATTTGTCCCTAATCACTGCCACAAACTTTATTTGGAACTGTGTTAATATCATGGATAAAATGGTTTCAAATTTATCAATAAAAATTATTAACACACCTCTCATTTAGTTACAGACATTCTGCTTAAACGACTGTTAGAGGAAACTCTTGCTATTGTACCTGCTAGTACTATTTATCTGCAAATGCTGCAGGAATTTACAAGTTTCACAGACATGGATAAAGCTGAACAGACCATTATCAAAAGACAGATACTTTACATCTTAAGGATTTTTGGTGTTCAGTGAAAGTCATCCCTTCCTTCTCCAGAATTTAAACAGGCTCTTTCAGATATTTAAAGCCCTTTCAGGTAGATTACATCAATTGCTCTTCCCTTGTTTGCTCCATCGTAGAAGGTCATTGGATGAGTCAGGTGCAACTGGCCTTAGTGAGGCTATGTTGGCACTGACATGAGCCTGACTGGTTGGTAGTTCTCAGGAGTATGAATTAAATCATCAATACGGTGAAGGATGAAAGAAAAAGAAACTAAAAAGTGAAGATAGAATTATTGTAAACTCTTCATTCTTAATATATAAATGGCAAAGATCTTGAATCTACTTAGTATTTTGGAGAAGAGTAAAAAGAGGCAAATTTTCACAAGAAAAAAAAATGCAGAAAACAAGTTGAACATGAGAAATGGATGGTTTGCAGTTAAAGTCCAGTGCTGGATGTCAAAATACTATGCTTCTTCTGTTTCATACAAATATAGCTGTTGTGACATGGTGAGATTACAGGTCAGTAAATTCTAAACTAATAAAAAGGAAATGTTTTTATGCACCACATGATTTGACTGTAGAACTCAAGTTCAGAGAAAATCATTGAGGTTAAGAATGTAGGCAGATTCAGACAGTTATAATGATAAAAAATGTCAGAGTTTTAAATATTGAATGAAAATGAAAATTTTCACAAACCAAGCGTTTTTGGAATAAGACTAAATCTCCTTCTTTAGTTTACAGCATTTGATAATCACAGTAAAATAGAAAAAAAGGCTGAGGAAAGAGCTGCCTCACATCTGCCTGTTGGAGGATTCTCACTACAACTACAAGATACTAGTCATTGTCAGACATATTAATACTAATTGCATTTCTAATCTAAAGCAATAGCAACTATTATGCTTTGAGTTTTATTTGATCATCAGTTGCTTAACTGTTGGAGTGTACATCAGTGTTGATTAACATCGGTGGAGCGTTGGTATTATCAGTGTTTATACAAACCAGATATTGATTGAACAACAAAAATTCAAATAGTACACAACTGACTTAGGTAACTTACATAAATAGAGACATACACATATATAAATCAGTAATTTCAGATATGGTCCTTATACTCTATATCTCAGTTCAGTCACAGGAAAACTTGGACAATGTATGCCTCAAAAACTACCTTGATGTTTGTTAAGTTAGCTAATTTTTTTGATCGTAATTCATAGAAGATTGAAAGGTATAAATATGTATCTAGAGAGACATGTAAGCATTAACTCATTAAGTGTTTTATTATCAAGTTAATGCATATTAAGGCTAACTCAATTTATTTTCTTTTCCCCATAAACTGTTGTAAAGACATTTCCTGTAGACTACACAAGAGAGACTTTACTCAGTTCCAATAATTTTAATTGTGTATGTCTACACTAGAATAAATGCCCTGAAAGTATCTCAGTTACGTACCTGTGTAAGAATTTTCCCATCTAACCTTAGACAAAAATATCTCTTGATTACAAATTTTTGAAAGAAAGTTAGAATTCAAGCACCAGTTTACAAAATTCTTTAAACTTCATGACATCTATTTTGTTATTTGCAGAAGCTATTGATCTACCTGGAATATGTTCATGTTCTGCAACAGCTGAAAGAGTCAGCTTGTAATGTGGCGTTGAGTATCTCACTCATGTTATCTGTTCTTCTCTGCTCCTATGTGAAATATTTTCCTTTTGTTACTTTTTTGATGTTTAGTTTCAACATTTCAGACATGTTATGCAGTAGGATCAGTCACTGGATAAGACCACAGAACTGAAGCAGTTTAACATCAAATTCTCAGTGTTTCTCTAATAGCTAACAGATGACCTTGTGGTCTGTTCATGACTAAGCTAATGTAACTCAATCAAGCCCCAAAACAATAGCTCTTAGTAATATCAACGTACTGATGTAGTAAACTAACCATTGTAGCCGCTGAATTCGTCCATTTCTTGATGACAGAGGTGCTATGTGCCTGTCTTTTGGAACAAACTGGGTAATTTTCTTCTTAGATAAAAGGATTAATCCTATAATGAATCTTATCACAGCCCTTTCCAGTGAGATGGGTCTTTTTACCTTCTGGGAAGAGAAATGTTCTTTTTGTGAAATGTCAGGAATACTCATTTACTTCACGAAAACCCTCATTACTTAGGATATCACTCTGAGAAAACTGATGAGCTTTGTGTGACAATAAATCTACTTCTGTCAGTATTTTAATAGTGGCAAAAACTTGATCTGTTTTCTATATCGATACTGACTTGCAATTCAATGACTATCATTCCAAATCCATATCTGAAAGACTGATAAAAATACTCAATATACTTACACTACAGGGAAAACTCAGAGCCACCCAAAACACCAAAATAACACAACCTTGTTTTTCAGCAACTTTCAGAAACCTGTTTTGAGTTTTCCTAACTGTCATATCATCCTTCACTCAAGTGTCTGAATAACAGCACATCAACAGTATGTCAGGTTGGAAAATCCAAAATAGTATCTTCTTTAAACAAATCTGAGAAGCATTTGTGTTTAAGTAAGCAATCAGTACAATCAGCATACATTTTCACACAGCTCCATGAGATGTTTGTCTACTGCAATACATTATTATGTTTTCTGATACGCATTACTGAATACATTGCCAAATGATTTTGTCAAAGTGGATTGAGAATCAACTTCTCGTTTAGCTAGAGAATCCCATAAAGGGAATTATAATAAAAATTAAATAAATTGTGACATAATTTACAGAATGTAACCCAGTTTAACAAGATTGTAAATACCTCATTGTGGAATTTGGGCAAATCATCTTTATTTCATTCGAGCACAAATATAAAATAACATGGAATCTTTGCAATGGATGTGAAATGTCAGGATTAGAGTCTCATCTTTTTAGTTGTCATCATTCCTCTAGTGACCCAGATATGTCATGTTTTGAGCATCTAAACACAGGGCTGAGTCGTGGATCTTCCAAGAAACAATTTTCTTCAAAGCTTCAGAATGAAAATGGTAGTAAGCAGTTTTTAGAACTGTCTATCATGACAAAACTAGATACATGGGAAAGAATATATTTAAAAAGTGGAAAGTAAAGAAATAAAATCTATAAGAAAAAGAAAACTTTGAAATAACCTCTATTTTCTTTTGCTGAAGGAAAACTTCCATTTTAAAAAGCAGGTTAAACTACTTCATGTAACTGATAAAAAAATAGAAAAAAAAAAAATTAAAAAAGCTTAATAACTTCTTTTTGAACAGCATATTGTCCATGCTCCTTCTAGACAATTAAAACCTCTTCTCCTGTACATAATAGCCTAATAATCACTTGTACCTAGCATACTTGCCCCAAATCTGCTGCTGAGCCATGGAAAATAAATTATTTCATAATTTTGTCATGATTATTTGCTTAGGAGCAAGACTTTCTCTTTTAATCGGGCCTTATACCATGTAGTTGAGTACAGAAGATCCAAAAAATATCTCTAATTTAGCAGAGTTACAAATTGGGTGGAGAGGATAGAACGGAAACCTATGTTCTATAGGGTACACAAGTCTGAATTAATTGCATCAGCCTTTATTATTCATCTGTCCCTGTTCTGACTATGCTCAAAGGATTATATCAATATTACATCACCCATAAATATACTGACATTTCATTTCCATAGCAATTTCAACAACAACTTGGTCCTTACCCATATAATAAATATCTCTATATGTTCTCCTTTCTGCTTGGTATACATATATAATGTTAAGGAGGAAAGCTGAGAAGACTGAACTCTAGATGTCCCAAACCCAAGAATGAGTAAAAAGAACTTTAAAAAAAGCCCTAAACTTAAATATTTAATGACCCAAGTTCTGTGTTTTCTCTATCTTGTCTTATGATCATGGTATGTCATCTCGAGAAAATACCGTGTCATATATATTTCTCTCCCACCTCTGCGTAGACATAATCTCACAATAGTTTAGAATCAATGTTCAGTTTGATAATATTGAATGAAAAATGATTAAGGATATGTAACGTGATGAGACCAACAGCTATCACTTTCTAGAAATAAAAAAATCAGCTAAAGGCTCATGTATCTTCTACAGTGATGTTTATATTTTCTACAGTGATAAGGCAACATTTAAATTTTTGACAAGAGACTTTAAATAATGTTCATGATATCATTCCCTCCAGATATCACTGTAATTTCAGATTATCCCAAATAACAATTATTTTGGCCAGTCTCAATATACAGTTTTTCAGTGAGGCAGCTGCAATAGTTTTTAAAACTTCCACAGATTTTCTTCAATTATGTGATGAAAAAATGTTTTCAACAAGTACTGCAAATTTCAGCACAACGCAGGATAATCAAAAACCTTTCTCTTCATAACTGTATTGCTCAACACCTCATTCTCATTCTCATTCTCATTCTCATTGCATTTCAACACAGCTCGTGTTGAAAATAACTCATGTTACCCAGAGGTCAATATGTCTTTCATACTAAATTATAAGAAAGGTTTATAAAATATTAATACCCAAAGCTAAGTGAGAGAAAAAAAAATAGGTCATTTAGAGCTTTCCAAAAATTAAGAATTTATATATAAATTATTACTCTATCACTCAAGAGTTCACTTTGATTTCCAGGTAACAAGACCAGCAAACAAGAGTAGAAGATTTCAGCTAATGGGTTCGTTTTAAGCACACACAAGCACACAGATAAGAGTTTATACTTACAAAGAGAAAAGAAAAAAAACCAAGCCACCCAAACGCTTCATTCACTTTGAAAATAACTCTCCAACTCTACTATTTTTCAGGTAGCATCCTTATCCTTCATGTGTTTTTACTAGTACAATATGAGAGTCAGCACAAGTTTTGAAGCTGAAACTGCAAAATCAAATGTCTTAAATATGTTATTTGCAAATGCAAAAAGCAGTAAAACATTGAATTCTAAGCATCATTAAACTAAAATTTGGCATGTAATCAATATAAAAAAATGACTGAATTGTTTCCAGAAATGCCTCTAGCTAAAACTCTATTCTTCTCTATATACTCTGCATATTTTAGCTTCATTTATTTTAGGAAATAAAAATTACATGAAAAAAATAATTTTACCGTTATTTCAGTAATACAGGTCTTCTTTTTCATATAATTCTCTTTCGTATGATTTACTTTATTTTTGTAATCTTGGACAAATCACTTTAGTGATCGTGTTAAAAACTGCAACCTAATAGATGTTACTATGAAGGTTGCTTAATGTCTGAATTTGTTTAGAAGTAAAAAAAAGCAAAGAGAAAAAAATGCTGTGTAGATTCATTTCTATGTATAGAAATATACAAACAAACACTGGTTCCAGTTAGTAAGAAGTGTTTACCCTGTGGGGTAAAAGCACATTAAGAATTAGAGGACAAACAAGATTCCAACAAACTAGTTCTGCGAGGCCCATGTTAATTCTCCATAGGCCTAACTCAGATCTCTGTGCAATGTTCTTGGATCAATAGCTTTGGAGAGCAGTGGCAAACACTTGAATATCCTAGACAGAGGCAGGGAAGTCTACCCTCGCTTGATACCTCAGTGCCTGTAGCAGGGCTGACAGAATGAAGAAGAGGCAACATGATTTCTGATGAAGGGCAGGAGCTATGCAGCCAGACTTGATGAACCGTGGGATACCACCTTTAAAAATGTTGAGAGTCTCTGTAGGTAAGATTCAAGTTAAAATGACAGCCCAAATGGAACATAGCCAAACTTGAATTAAACTATAATTTTAGCATAAGCTAATTACATAACATCGGAGTTGCTTGAATGCAGACTTTTTAGTACACACAGCATGTGTCTGGGAAGGGAAATGTAACTCTCGAATTGAAGAAATTTAGATCCACTTGTGATTCCAAACCACAGGGTTGCCATTTATTTTGGGAGGACAATATTTAAGAACCTTCTGGCCAAGAGGAGAGCAAGAATGATGAAACAGGACCACAAATACATTTCTATGTCATAATGAACTCTCCATTTTATACATAAAATTCACCTGGGGTGAAAGACAGGGTAGAAGGGCACAACAAAGTATCCTCAAGGAACTATCCTGTGTCTTTTCTCTTTCACTTGAATCTCTGTAGAACTCTGAGAGTGTGTTGACACGGAGTAATATAAAATTGAAGTAGTATAAAATTGTCTTGCTCATACAAGTATTTCCAAGCTAGTTTAATTCAACTTTAGTCCAGGTGTCTCTGCATAGTACTCTGGTGTACCTTATTTCTAAGACTTGGTGCCTCCTGTCTCTGGGTACCAAGACCTTGCTACCAAGGCTGAGGACCTGGACTCTTATTCCAGTCTTTCTCACCATTGATTTTTTAAGAAACCCTGTAAAGGTGTACATTTGCAGACAATATCTGTATCAACTGATTTTTATGAATGGCACTTTCTTTGTTAATAAAGAAGCAATCAAGCTTACATTCTCATTACTGTTGGCAATGCAACCTTCCAGTGTAAGTATATTAGTACGTTCATCACTATTACCAAATTAGGTCAACAGACCAGTCTCACTGCATTTGTATGACCACATTCAGCCTCTATGTACAACCCAGAAAATCCAGCTGGGGAAGGAGGGGATAAAACAGAGACAAAATCAAACTGTATTTAATTTTAATAAAATATTTCAGATCGAGTTCACATTCTCTGCCATAATAATCAAGATAATGATTAATGGTTGCATTGTCTCAGGATTGTTCTTTGATGTTTCATGCTGTTTGTTTTAAGGATTGAAATTAGATTTGGAATTCAATAACTCAATTTCATGTATTACTTAGGATTACTTCAACTCAGATTTCCTGTGAGCCCGTAGCAATTGACCATATCCATATTGATCAATTATCATTCTTTTTTAGGTTCTGAAAAAGCTTGTAACAAGTATCAGAAGCAACACTGAAAAAAAAATCTTGTCCTCATAAATTGCCTTTCTTATCTAGCTATAAAATTCTGAAGTTAATACAAGAAGTTATAGAGCATGTCAGTAAAGCTGGACTTGAGTCCCATTGTTTTATCTTCTAACTATAAAACTATTTGCCTCTAGTGGGTCTTTTTTCATGAGATGCTACAGCTGCATAGTGTCTAACTAGAAATAATTATTGAAACGAGAAGATTGCACTGAAAAACTAGGTCAGAAATGAGATGACTACAAATCTGGTAACACTTGGATTTCTACATATTGGTTATGTAACTGAAATGTTTTTGGGAAGATTTGCAAAGAAACTGGAAAAAACTACTTCAGGCAGGGGCTGAAAAAACAGATGTGGGAAAAACGAAAATGCCAAATATTTGCAGTTTAATTTGTCTGAAACCTACTGAAACTTAACCTGGTGTTGGTTAGAGATAGACCCCCAAAGTTTGGGCTTAATAAATGATGCATGAAAATATCCTTCTAAGCACAAGAGTGTGCGTACACACACAGACATGTAGAGAAGATTTTCTGGGAAAGGAAGGTTTAGATCACATGCAGGATTGTGGAAAGGAAAACAGCAGGGATTATTCTACCGGGAAGGGAAGAACTGGGAACTTATCTGGAGTGTAAGGGCAAAATTCTGCATCTCCTGAAGCCTTAATGCCTCATTTTCTTTTCATTGTACAAGATCACACAAATTGCTTGAACTGTATATTCTGAACCGCCTGCTGATTTGCAGGACAATATTTAAAGTCTTCAGGAATTAATTACTGAACTCTTTTGCAGTATAAATGCCCTTTCCCTATCTACTACAAATAAAGGCTCAATACATTTAAGTTCTTAGGAATATGGCTACCCTCTGTCATACACCCTGTTTACACCCCCAAGTGAGTTTTCAGCCAATGCTTCTTACACCAAAACCAGCACACAAATTTGCGTGGGCACACAAACATACAGACGAAGACATATATAAAATAAACCAGTTAGCACAGTTACCTAATATTAGTCAGAAAGCTTCTCAACTTCACTTAGCAGAATTTTGTACTGCACTGTGCATTGTGAAACATTTATTATTTCACATCTAAAAGGCATAAAAATCTGACTTCCTGTAAATTTTACACAAATTCATAAAGAATGTGGTTTACACATTATTGGATAACAAAGAAAATATGATTAATAGTACGTAACAACTTCATAGTAAGGATGGAAGTATATCAGTGTTTAATAAGGAATTACTGTCATAACCTGTGTTTTTACTGATGCTCCTCACAGTTATGCAACAGGGCATCAAGTACGCTACTGAGTGATCTATGAAGGGCCACAGCCTGATTGCACTGGCCTCAGTTAAAGACTGTAATCAGTTCCAAATCCCAGTGGCTCATGCAGACATCATAAGTCAGGAATTGCTATGCTCTAGCATTACACTACAAACTTAAAGGATATAATCAAATGTCATTTTGAAAACACTTCGTACATGCTTTGAAATATAAACAAAATAACACACTTCTGATTTGACAGAAGAGCACATTTGAACTAAACACACCAAGAGTTGGGCACATAGTGTACAAGTTCACCTTAGCATTTTTCCTTTGCATGGTAAATAATTAAGTGATAACAAAACCTCAGAATTGTAGAGTTTCTGATAACTGGAAAACCACTTGATCTCAATTTTGCAGTAAGTTTTATGCTGAATTTTCCTAGGATTTTTTAAAATATATATTTAGAATCACAGAAAATTAAATAATGCAGGCCCATCTTTGCTCAGCTTTTAACATCACATTTAGTGAGTATCTGATGCCTAGAAAACACTTTTTAGTCTCAGTTTATTTAGGGATATGCCAGTAAATTGTATTTCATAATGTATTAATTGATTAATGGACTTGCAGCTGTAAAAATGATAGTAATTCATGTGTTTTTATGATGGAAGGCTTTGGTAAAAACAGAAGAGAAAGGGAAAACTAGTAAAACGTATATGTTAGATTTGAAGCAGCAGATATAACTTACAGGAGCCGTAAAAAACTCATGCTCTCTACTTCATGCTCTAGGAATAGTGTGAGTTATTTTCAATCGCTGTATCAATATAAGCAGCAGAACACCTTGGAAATAGGTTAACATCTGTCACTCATCTTGTTTTATTTAGAGACTGGTCTTAAGCCAACCCTAAAAATTTGTCTTTCATAAGACCCATCAGTTTTAACCACCTCTTGTTGTGATTCATGAAATGCTTGTTTTCTCCTATTCTTTAAAAACTAAAATAATTTTGATATACTGCTTGTTTGCTCTGTGTCTTTCTGCAATGTAATTTCTGTATGAATTACAGAAAGGGAAAGCCAGTAACACACAGTGCTGGATTTTGTCCACTGTGTTGAATAAATGGACATGCTGTGTTTGAGAAAGCAGAGTAGTTCTGATGTAAATTTCTAGACTTGGCACTGGAAATAAGACTGTACAGGCAGGAAGAGAATCACATATTCATCTTTTTCACTAAATACCAGGAAAGAGGTATGTCACAGGAATAATACCAGAAGCTGCTTGAGACTTTTAAATTACGTGTGGAAAACCAAAAACCTTCAGAATGCTAATTGCTTCAAAAACCTTGTTTACAACTGTAAGTTGTTCTTAATGGGTCAGTTGTAAAAGTTTTAGGAACCAAGTTTGCAGCAGAAAACAAAAAAGGGAGGTTATAATAGAACATTATGAGTTTATTTGAAGACATTTTAATGTTCTAATGCATATTACATCAAGATTTACATTGCAATGCCACTTTAAAAAATCCAGCAAAATTAGTTGTTGCTGTCTGATGCCCTTGTTCTCCTTCACTCCCAAATTCAAAATAAATTGGTTTGGATGTGTCTTGTAGCATTCAGAAGATGCTGCATCTGATTCAGTTGAGACAAGAGACTAATCCAGTAAGCTATGCCTGTTTATTTCATATTTGAATTTGGACCTGAGCTTTGAGAAAAAAAACAATAGTTTGTTCGTATTTTTCAGATCTGTATGTAGTGCTGTACCATAAGGAAAGCTTAAAGAAGCTGTATCTACTTAAGTAGTGTAATTAAATATGTTCTGGTAAGTATTACTGAGATGGTATCTTTGGAATTATAATGCTAATCTATGTGAAATTTTTCTTGAAAGTAATTTTTCTAAAGTACCCAATCTTATATTTACTTAATATTTTATTTACACTTTGCAGAAATAAGTAGAATCAACTACTTATCACTGTGCTATTCTCTCTTAGCTGTCCTACTTTCAATCTTTAATATTTTCTTACAAAAATGAAGCTGACCCTTTTTAATAAGGTCTTTTACAAAAATCAAATATATGTGTAATATTTTATCTATTTCTCTGATTTCACTACCTATGTTTAATATTGTATGAATATCAAATTCTGTTTATTTTAAATTTACTTTAACACTAAATGAACACAGCTTTCTTTATCTTAAAACATTTAGAAAGCTTTGTTTTTTTATCTTTCTCCCATATGTAGAACCTTATTATTTCAATGGTACAATATTTTCAGGCTGATCATGCCATTCAGTTTAGATAGGTTGTACCTAATCTGTAAATCCTTCTCTTCAGTTTGCTTACAGGCAGAGAAAAAACAACAAAACTATGCTCCTTTATCAGTTTTCTTTTAAGTCTGATGGCACAGAAAAGTATCTATATCCTCAATTTTTTTTTAGGGACTGTCTACTAGTTTATTCTCATTTTACATAGAGGCCATCAACACAAATTGCCCATACTTAATATACTTTAATTCATTCCAAGCTCTCTTTTGTAATTAACTAAATCATTCCTTTGGAAAGGAAAGCGAGGTATGGGATACTGTACATAATCTTGCTACTGTCCCATCACACACTATCAACTTCACTTGCAGCTCTACTCATACTGTGGAGCCTTTGTGGATGTTTTGGAGACAGCTTTCTAGAATTCAGGCTTTATCAGTGTTGGCAGCAGCATTATGAGACCAGCTGGATCCTGGGGAAAGCAAAGCAGAGGTTGAAGAGCTATGCCATGTGTGCCTCTTTTCTGGCATTTTCAAGTGTGGATGGGGCAGGTGAGCCGCGGTGTTGGTAATGAGTTGAAGTGCAAAGCATTCTGGGATAGTTTTCATGTTGTGGTGTATTCCTGCTGATACGCAGGATGCATATGACTCATTTGTCCCAACAGACTCAAAGCTTTCCCAGAACAGAGGACCCAGAAATGCAGTGTGTTTTCAGATCACGTTCTGCAAGATATAGAAATGTAGCATTAAAGAAAAGGAATACATCCCAAAACTTTCAGATTTCCCCCCAACCCATTCCAAGGACAGATTTTTAATCTGCTTGTTGTACAAGGTCATGTACAGTAGTTGTAGTAAAGATTTTGAATTTCAGCTAGGAAATTCATTTCACAAAGCTTATCGATTTCTGCAGAGAAATCTCTTGAAATATCTTAGTCACTACAAATCATACTGGCACTGGCACTTTCTGCCTTGAGGTTATAGCCCCATGCAATCTAGAAATCCCAGTCCTATTTAGGGGAGGTTCTGCAAGAAAATATATTCATTCAACTTTGAGCTAACAGATATAATTTCAAATCTCTTAAAGAAAATGCAGCCATTCCAGATTTATACCAGTACAAATGAAATGAGAATCAAAATTCAAATAATGGAGTTACAGAAGACTATTATCCAGCAGAGAAGAAAGGAAGGTATTAAAAAGAGAAAAAGTCCAGCCATGTGAACTACATGGCAACCGTGTGGAAGAATGGACTAAATAACCTTCCACTGAGTCTAGATGGTGTAGGTGGAAAGACAAGCTTTCTTTTGTGCTTGGGAAGATCATACTATGTCCTCTCAATCTTACTCTGATCCATAAATTTCAGAAGTTTTATGTTCTCACTCATTCTGAAGGTATTGTACAGTATATTTGGCAACCAATTATAGGACAAGGGGTAATGGAATCAAGCTGGAACACAAGAGGTTCCACTTAAATTTGAAAAGAAACTTCTTCTGAGTGAGGGTAACAGAGCACTGGAACAGGCTGCCCAGGGAGGTAGTGGAGTCTCCTTCTCTGGAGACATTCAAAACTCGCCTGGACTCCTTCCTGTGTAACCTCATCTAGGTGTTCCTGCTCCGGCAGGGTGATTGGACTGGATGATCTTTCGAGGTCCCTTCCAATCCCTAGCATACTGTGATACTGTGTTATTGTGATATATAGGTCCACAAAAATTCAAATCATTATAAAGAGAGAGTTTTTTAAAAAAATCCATCACTGTTTAGCTCTTAGTCACAGGTCATCCACTTTCACGTTTTGTTATCCGTATTGTTGTCAGTCTACATGGAAATAAATTAATTAATGGTGGTAAAGTGAAAAATTATATAGTGATAGTAATGGTAATATATAGCCCTGGCCTACAGAAAGCCTCTCCTAAAAGAGGGTAAAGACTTTTCTGTGTTGTTGACGTAACTGTGGATTTCAACCTCCATGTCTCAACCAATCTGAATGGAATATGGGGGTGTACAGAATCAAGCAAAACCAGACACATGGATTTTCTGCAATTTCCCACTATCCACTGACAAGGTTTGACTGAGGGCAAAACTTCCAGATGGCAGGGGACAAGTGAAGCTCTCTCTTTGTGAAATTGAAAGAACAGGGAAAAGTGATTTTTATTATTTTTTTTACCATATTATTAATAAAATAACATTTTAACTCCATCAGAACATCTGTGAATTAGGAATATATTGCTACAAGGGAAGCCAAGTGAGTTTCCCAAATACTGAATAAAATTATGTCTCTCTTAGTGAATTATTCTTCATTGGTTATAAGAAGTACTTTAGGAACTCAACTTTGATTCACTAGAACAATACCTTCGAGGCTTTATATTGACCTTCAGGAGCACTGGAAGCAGATTTTTTTAAAATACACAAGTACTGATTCATTATATAAAGAGGGTTTCAAATCAAATATTATAGTATACAAAAAAGTCTTGCAAACAAAGATCTTTTCTGTTGATCAATAGATGGCAAGCTTGCTACACCCAACTTTCAGAAAGTGTTCTGCTAGCATTTACAATACAACTGTTCTGTTGTACTATTGTTTCTGATATCTATAAATTCACAATATTTAATTTGTTGAATAAATAATTGGTGTATGGTTTATATAGATGATATATCTTTAAAAATACTTTAAAAAGTCGTGATTAATATTATATGTGCTTACTTCCCTCAGCTAGTTTTTATCTTAATGCTTTAAATCTTTATCTACATGCTTTAATTCTTTAAGGTTTTTGGTTTTATTTGCAAAAATACTTTAATAATGTTAAGGTATTCCTTAATGTTGGTATAGTTTCTGTGTTTTAGTATTTGTCTTTCTATCAGAAGCTTTGTCTGCAACTATTTATAGGGATTGCAACACACAGATAATAATTAGGATTATCTTTAATACTTATGACTGCAAACCAGAAAATAGCAATAGGAATATGTTTGGTTTACTACACACCTGCCATTATTCCGTGATATTCTGCATATTTGCCTTATCTAATTGCATACTAATAATATTTTTATAGTCAAGAATTGTTGGGTAGAAATAATGTGGCTAAAGGGAGAAAAGTAAGTAAAGAAAGTAGATAATATGAGTAAAAGAGAGTGCAAGGAGAATTAAATTATTAAATAAAATAATAAACGGCATTAAAGGACATGATAGGCATACTCAGAAGTTAAGATTTTTAATTGTCTGGGGCCAAATGGTTCATCGACTTAGTACTTCCCGTGCTCTTCAGTAGTTAATCTTGTTTGCTGTCTTGAATATTCCAGAGTGAGAGTGAGGAATCTCTATTGACTATAAGTAATGGAAATTGTTCTCTAATATTAGCAGGGGGTTGCTGCAAGATTGGCACTGAAGTTCATTTATACAACTTTAGGAACAGAGCCACACTACTCCCTGACCTTGGAGCTCCATGTAGCACTGCAGGAAGAAACTAAACTGTGGGGTTTTTTTGTTTATTTGGTTGTTTTGTGCATGTATGTGCCTGTGTTTGTTTGTTTGTTTGCAAATGAGACATTTCAGTAAATATTTAGCATAAACCCCCCACATACACACTTTAAGGGGATAAAAGAGTAAAAAAATGTTACTTGCAATAATAGTATAATCAAAGTTATCAAGGCTTATTTCAGGTATGTATTGCGTACAGGGAAAGGAAAACAGTATAATGTCAAGTACTAAATGTCTCAACGGCCATGGAAAGGAAATGAGGTTTTCTGCTCTTTTTCTTACTAGTTCTGTCAACCCAAGGCAGTCTTCATTTGGATTTGGTGTTAGGGATAACTGAGCCTAAAAAAGAGACAAAATCATTCTGATTAACAAGCTGATTTGCAATCAACAGACCTGGTTCACAGAAGTCTTTCAAAACCAAGAGAGACGCTTGTTTGCATTGAATATATGGGATGAATTTTAATATATTATGTTGACTCTTTGGCTGAAGTAATCTCAAGCTGTTAACTATATCATCGCAAAACTGATTACATTCTCACTCTCACTACAAAGTGCCTCTCCTAGCCCATCTTTTGTTGTTGATACAATCTGGGACTGTGGAATCTCCATTTTTTATAGGTGTCTTGTTAAAGAGATGGAAATCAACCACACATCTAATCTGTGTACCAAATAAGTGGGAAAAACCATAATAATAATTTTCATTGTAGAGTGAAATACTTGTAGTTTTAATAAGTCAGTAAACCGGAAAATAACAATTATACATACACACATGCAAAGAAGTTTGAAATTCCATGAAATTTGAACACAAAAGAGAGGTCACAACAAAGATCTCCAAGTTATAGGTTGTCTGTGTGTCTTTGAGAAGACCATAGTAGATCTGAAAGATGTTTTGTTTGTTTGAATATTTTTTTCTTTTTTTCAAGTGGGGTCTTTTCCAGTGAAGAATAAAACAAACTTCCATGGTATTGCAGTTGTAGTATAGCAGTAATCAGTGTTATCAGAGAGAAATTGTCGCTTCTACTGCAGTGATGGAAATAGACAACAACAGCCTCAGTGACCTTTTGTGTATCTTTCTTGTTACTTCCTACTTACTCTTCTCCACCACAACAGGATTATCTATTCTGGCTTTATTTTAAATAAAACAAATACAAACAGAAGTTTAGAGACTTTGGTTTCTTATCAGTATATACTCCACAGTATGCAATGCACAAAATTAATGATTAACAATAATATATTTTACAGCATTTTCTTACGAAATGCAAGCAGATAAAAGTGAAATTCTATCACTGATTTATAAAAAAATGCAAAAACCACAAGCATTTTCTGTCAAAGCTATCTGATAAACATAAAAAACCATTTCGTATAGAGGTCATCAAGATACTTTTATTGTTTTGAAAAATTAAAAAAAATACCCTCAACAGACAACTGACTCGTTCTTAGAAAAGGATTACATAAAATAAGCAAATTTACTCATATGCATACAAACAAATACAGCTTCTAAGATGAAAATTTTAGATGTCTAATTCTACGTAGTTTTCTCAACGTCTCAGTATATGTAAGGTCTACTGGGGACAAATTGCTGATTAGTTTTTGTTTGTTTGCTTCCGGTAATTTCTGTGTAGTTTCTGAGTTCTTCTGACCCATGTTAATAAATGAAAGCTATATTGAATAACACAATTAGGTAAGACTGGGAAATGTTTCACAGGATCATTTTTTTTTTTTAATAGTGATTTTCAGATGTATTTTTGAATTTTAGTTGCTATAGTAACAAGACATTTCTTCTTTACAGTACATTTCTCTACTGTATACTCAGAGCTCCACATGACAAAACAACAATTTTACAGTCTACAATTTAGTCTCAAGAAAAAGATTTCCCCCCTCTGGGAGAACATGATTAGACTGGAACTTACAGAGCTTCTAAAAGTTTGGGGTCTGTCAGCATTTCTGACTCAATTTCAGGGGTTTATGACCTACTTATAAAACTTCTTTATGGAAGGAAGCTTAGCACAGTTGCCTCCTCCTGGAAACATTCTTTAGTGTTTTTAATCAAAATTTTTAAAATCCATTTCACAGCTTAATTTATAGGCAAATTAAAAAACAGTAGACTAGAGTAGTGACTTCTGATATCAGTAGTATAATACTAGCTCATAAATTCTTTTTGTGTGTGTGTGAATGAGATAAAAAGCTGATGGAGTGAACAAGAAGCACAGCATCAATAAAATGAAGGAACTGATGTAACTAAGCTGGTAAAAAAAACCCCACAAAACCTATATTACTTCCTCTGAGCCTCACAAATCTTTTCAAATCTTCATGTACATATTATAGCACACCTGTTTATTTGGATAACAATGTCAACAGTACATACTAATATATATATAATATGTTATTTCAAGTTGTAAGAGTTTCAAGAGCAAATCAGGCATTTAATTCTTTGACAAATAATCAGGTTCTTGATTCCCATTCAAATTATTAGAGGTTAAGTGCTAAAATATATATGAAGATCTGGGCTGAGGTTACATAAAATGCTTAACAATACACACAAATGTTCAGATTTTCCACTGACGTGTGATAACCTGTGATGTCATCTGGCTTGGTGCTTCTGAAAGTTTAAACAGGTCTCTGCATCATTAAGGGTACAGATCTGTTCTGAGTGCATTCTAGTAGGTTAATGAATAGTACACAGTTTTATATCTGCAAGTGTGACGGTTTGGCTGAAATTGAGTTAATTTGCCATGCAGTTAGAATTTTTCCTTCTTTATAGTGAACATGGTCTTTTGTTTTGCATTTAGAATGAGATAGCATTGCTTTCCTCTGGGCTAGAGTTATATTTTCTCTCAGTAGCTTTCCAGTGTTTTCAAGTTGGAATGAAGAGAATGTAGGAACTTACTGATATCTTAGCCATCGGCTGAGAGACCAAGGTCTTTCTGGGCTTTCTCTCTGCATGTGCAAGGCAGCTAGGAAGGGGGGCATAGATGGGACAGACCTTGACTGACATCTACATTGGTCAATGAGAATATTTCATGCTATTAGTGTCATGCTCTGTATATAATTGGAGTAGTGTTTTCTGGATCATCTGATCAGTTCAGTTCTATTCAGATCTGTTCCATTTGGGAGCTCCATTCTGCTGGGAATTTGATGTTAGTTCAGCATTTTGCCATTCTGCCATTTTGCAGTTGGCCTCTTGGCCTTTCTGCCTTTTGCTTCTTTGCTTTCTTGTTGGGATCAGCTGTTCAGGACCAGAATACTCTCCTCTCCAGGACTGGCTCTTTGACACTGGAGTGCAACTGGAGTCTCATGAGGAATTGCACTGAGTAAAATTTATTTTATTTCATACGATTATTATGAGTAGCATAGTGTTATTATTACTATTTTTTTTTAATTAAACTGCTTTCTTTAGTCTCAACCCATGATTTGCTCCCTTCTCTTTTGATTCTCTCCCCTACTTGGGGGATGGGAGGGTAGTGAGTGAGCAGCTATCTTGGTTTTGATTGCTAGCTGGGATTAAACTGTGACACCAGGAAATCAAGCCATATAAACCATACTCTGGGAGCTTTCCAAACCTAACATGACATTTTCAGGTTTGAAGCACAAGCATGGGTGCTCCTGCATGATCAGCTGTACTCCTTTGGGAGCAGCCCAACATTTTAGGCACAGATGAGCAACAGGCAGCCACAAGTGGTGGGTTTCCTAAAGCAGTAAAGGTTATTAAGCCACAATGTGAGCATGTCTTAGGTTCTTAAATCACTTCTAAGACCTGGAAAACATACTTTTCCTTCTCAACTCTTATTTTTTTTGTAACGTAAAAGGATACGCTTACAGAGACAAACTTACTCGGTGGTTAATTTTTCAATTCAAGAATGATCTCATTAAGAAAACCTCAGGGTCTACATATACTCAGCTCATAGAACATCTATTTCTTACTGCAGATTCTTTTTTACCAACAGCGAGAATTCGAAAGGGAGAAAGACTTTTGTTTCTGTAGTGTGTTTTTCACAATATTTGGGTTTAGGGAAAATCTTTTTCTATACACACCTAAATCCAAAGCAATTTCTAGCTGACGAGACATTACACAAACTAAATATTTTACCTACCTTCTATGATCTCTGTCTCTAAAATCTGAGCTACAGTCTTCTGTCCTGCATTTTAATCAGAAAACAGAAGCAGGAGTCTGAATAATACAGTGTCTCAAGTGATTATCACTTTTGAGCAGATATTTAATCACATTTATTGAGGGTTCATACCTCTCTAGAGTAGCAAAGTCTGAAGTTGTGACACTAGTCAGAGATGGCAGCATAAGATCAGCCAGGAGCATATATCTTCACAGCTGCATATTAGATAACTCAGTGAGTCTTTTACCTGGATCACGGCTCCTAAGCACAATAATATCACAAATAGTAACTTATGCTTAGATGTGTTAAGCATATGCCTAGTAAAACCAAACCAAAACAAAACAAAGCAAAACAAAACAAAATACAACAAAAAGCCACAGCCAACATTAAAAGCCAGCAAATTGAAAATTTTGGAGCAGGAATTATTCTGTGTGACATTCCTGCTATTTCTGCCATTGAAACATTCTGTTTACAATGAGGTTTTAGAGTTCGCACTTCAGTGAGGTGAAAGGGATGTAAGAGATACGAGCTTCCTCCTTCGCTACTGTTGTTGAGCAGGAGTCTATTCATTAGTGCTTTACTAATGGTTGTGATGGCTGTGTCTTTGCAGTGGAAAAGGTCATCCTATTATAAAAACAGCAGGCACAGCATTTTCTGAACAGCATTGCACACAGCCAAATCCACCATCTGAGGACTCACCACTTTTTTCCATCTGCTGTTTTTCTTTTTTTTTTACAAAATCTCAACTTTTTTTTTTTTTTTTGCATTATTGTGTTAAGTTTCAACTAGACATTTACAAACTCTACAACTTTGTTCCTGTTGAGACCCCCTGATAGATCAGTAGAGGGAACATGCAGGAATTTCTCAATAAAACCCCTTTGATCTGAGTGCTGATGGACACTATCAGTTGCTTTTGATGATTTTTAATGGATGCAAGTGGTGCTTGGTTAGCACAGTTTCAAGCAGCCTTGTGCTGCTTTGATATACCAAGGAAGAGATCAGGTCAAGTCAGAGTAATTTGCCTCTAGCTTGATTAAGGACTGTAGAGACATAACTTCATCTGTTACAACTCAGGAACCCCCTGAGACGTAAACACTCTCACAACATAGAGGAAGGCACAAAGCTAACTTCTCCCTATCTTCATAAATTATACATTTTGCATCCTTCCTAACCCTACTCCTGCATGAAGGCCATCACAAGTTAGTTCTTCGAAACTACCATAATATATATAGAATATTGTCAATTAAATGTCATTTAAGTTATGGGGAATTTTCCTTGGTTTGATGTTTCTCTTTATTCCTTTCTTACAGATTTTTTTTCCAGTTTGATTCTGAAATGGAATTTATGATACAAAGAAAACTGTAGAAAAGAAACTGTAGGCTAGTAGGCTAGTCACAGAAAATCAAAGGGAGAAAGGAAAATGTTCTTCCTTGTTTCCATAGGACACCATCGTTATTGACTGTTTCCTGAAGGCAGTGTTGTGGGCTAGAATGTGACTGTAAAACCAACATCTTTGGGTTCTTTGTCAGTGACTTCAGTCTTTCAGCATCACATTTGCTTAGCTTTCCTTTGTCTTTTTTTTTTCCTTCCCCCCCCNNNCCCCCCCCCCCCCCCCCTTCCCCTTCTGAGTGCCAGTTCAAGAGCTAAATTGTCCTTATGCTTCTAGAGTCAATTTAAGGTTTTACCTGGCCAAGGACTAGCACCAGCAGTGGAAATTTTGTGGTACAAATGTCAGACTTGATTACAGTAGGGCAATCTCACCAGAGGCTGATATCAATAGCTAAGCTGCATAAATGCACATGAGGTCACCATTTAGCCTGGAGGACCTCAAATCCTATTGTAATACTCCAATAGCATAAATCAGAAATCATCAAATAATATTGCACTGTTAGAACACTTCAATAAGCGAGATTCTGGTCTTATATGCCTGAGAGGTGGTATGAGAAGAAAAGAACCTGACCTCAGGCTATGTTTGCTGAAAGGAAAGCCAGGAAAAAAGAAGCCTACTCTTAAAAAAAAAAAAAAAAGTAAATCCAACCAATGACATCTAGCATATTTTTTGAGTAAAACACTTAGCCTTTGAAGTCTATCTCAGGGAATACCAGTTTCACTCATCTCAGGCTAAGAGAATAACCTTCCTTCACTCATTTGGTACCTTGCAGACTGCAACACAGCCATCCATATTATAATTTTCATTCCTCAAGGAGAAACTCTCTCGCATCTGTTAATGGTGACAGACAGTGGTAATGAGATGTACAGGATGAGAAATCAAGATTGTGGAAATTCAGACTTGCTCCAGGCAGAATTCTTGCAAGAGAAGTTATCTGTAGCATAGAAAATCCCCAAGTCCTGTAAAGAAGTAGAGCTGTGAGGTGGGCAAAGTACTAGTCTAGGAAATATGTCCTCAGAAGAACTGAGTTTTTTAAGGACCATGGTGGCATGCTTTAAATGGTAAAAATCTAGTCCAATGCTGGTACACTTTCTGTCCTTAGAAAAGCCACTATAGCTGGTTTAAAACAAACTTGTAGAGAAAGCAAAGCCTCTAAAACAGAGGAGATCCACCATTGTGAAATTTTCTCTATGTCATCATTTCCTTTACTAGGAGTACTTTGTGGAGAGCTGTATTAATACATGCTTAAGTTTGATCCAGTTCACACCCTGAGGAATTTTTATTATAGTACTGAAAAATAGCATTGAAGATCCTCATGAAAATGACCTTATGTTAAATCTATCAAACATATCTAAACCAGTGTGCTCTAATGGCAGGTACACTGCACAAGTGCTTGGAGGAAAAGGTTCTGTAGCCAGCTGTGATATCAATTCATGACACAGCAGTGACTTTTTCTTTCTGTGCTCCACAATCAAATTAAAATTATTGTGCTGTTGAGGTCACAATGTGGTGATATATCTCTTCTGATATGATCAATTTTCTTGTCAAAATATCATATATAATGAAGAAAATGATGCATCCTGGAGTCTGACACAGTTTGCAGACAGTCCAGATTCACCTATCAAGTGATGATTCAGACAGCTGCAGAAAATGATTCTCCATCACTATGGAGGAATTACACAGAAATTCTTTTTTTCAGTAGCAAGACACTTATATGTACAGGATTTACTCTGAAGATGTAACTATTCCCCAGGTATTTCTTATTTAACCGTTATTCTGTCCTCCTAAATTTCCTATAGTACTTGATGTATTTAACTAAACTTTCTAGTCTCTACAAGATCTGGAAACGGGTTTACTTTCCTCCAAAAGAAATATTACACTTGTGGGAGAAAACAAACCTAGTTTATTTCTCTACAAAGGTTAGAGAACTTGAATTTAAAAATCCAATTGTCTTCATGCTCCCACTTTTCATTTCTTACCTTGGGTTGTATTCGCTTTTCCTGTATTGTGGTGTTACACAACAGTTTCTTGCAGAGTTCTTGCCCAGGGAGCCAGATATTTGATCTGGGTCTTTCCATCTCCCAGTATTGCCCCGTATTTTGTCCAATACTTCTTAAGCGGGCAATATATGTAGACAGTCCTTTGCATATAGTACTTCTCTTACCACTGCCTAACAAAATGAGATACCTTTTATTTCTTCTTTTGTTGTACCATAAGATTTCATTCTTTCTTATACTGCAGTTCCTCTAAAACAAAGGAGTGTAAATCACCCATACACCTTAAGCTTTTTTTTACAGTCTTAGAAGTAGAGAACTCTTGCAAATCAGGAGTAGCAAGTATCTAGCATCTCACACTCAAAGCATTTATCACATAACTACCTGCTATTCTAAAGCCTGGTTCCAATTTTCCCAGTAGCAGTCTCATTAATTAACTTTTTTATACTTAATGAAAGGAAACGTGGTCATGGTGTTTCTACTGAATATATTCAGTTTGACATTGACCATACTGAATGGACTTTGTTCTCCACAGAACTGAGACAGAAGCTAGGTTACTGTCTTCCAATTTCAAAGTGTCACAGAGCACTGGTACAATCTAGTCATCGAGATGGTTGGACCACCCTGCATTTAAGATTCCTCATGACTATGACTTACAGTGCAGGGAATTTATGATATAAAATCAAAGTATCAAATTATTTTTGTTGTTGTTTTGATGTCTCAAGGGTAGAACATCTCTTCTCCTTTACTGCTTAAGCAGCTATATGTTTCCTTCCAGCTAAATCTAAACTGATACAGATTGCAGGCAATCTATCGTACTACATTCAGTGTTACTCTTATCTGAAAGTCAGGTTTATAGTAATGGCTTGAACTAACAAACTCTTGAAGGCTAAATTCCGCACTTTACCACTGTGTAATGCATAGCTATAATAATCTGTATTATTCTTTAATGATATTTGTCTACCTGAAGAAAAATCCATTGAAGAAATTGATATTAATCCTACTAGAATGACTCTAACATAGAGTATACAACTTTTAAAGAGGACTTGAATACAACTTAAAGAGGGACATTTCTAAATATGTAAACAAACAAATGTCGGAAATTGAAATTTTTGCTCTTTTCTAAATAGAGTAAGACTGCAGGAAATGAGGAAAAAACAGCAAAGAAAATGTTTTTAGTAATCAGGGAAAGTAACACATTCATCTCTTTAGGAAAGAATAGGCCTTAAAATGAAAATAATGTATAAAATATGAGAGTAATTTTCAGTTCTTGGACTGGGGAAAGGAATAGGGGGCAATGTGATGGTGCCATAAACCAGGTTTCATAGTGCCCTTCAAACATATTTTTATTAAGTAAATGGTCAGTTATCACACAAGAGTTAACCCAACTCTTGCATATATTGGAGAGCTGGTATGTCACTATGTATGCTACCAGCCATTCATCTAAAACCAGGATGTCAGAAGCTTAGGCTCAGATCTTTAGTGAAAAGTTCTCTATTCCTCTCTATAAACATGTGCTGATGTCCTATTTTTGCTTCTGTTTCCTCATAGCATTTTATCCTAATCCACATTAACCCAGTATGTATCTGTGATGTGAGAGTAATGTAGCAGTATTGTAATTAGCTATAGAAATTAAAATTCAGCATTTTGCAGAAATGGTTGACCATGTTTTGCATACTGTACATTTTATTCTCTCCTTGTTATTTCAGCCAGCTATTTGACACACACTAAATTTCCCTGCAAAATAATTTTCTCTTTACAGATTGAAAGATAGATGGTTTTATAAAAGGCTGTCAGTGTTGAAAGATCAGTAGATGTTGGGAACTGCTAATTGCATAATATGGTGCTGTAAAGCTAGTTAATTTTCTTAATGAATTCCACAAAGTAGTTTTCAAAAAGGATCAAAATATGAAATCATGCTGAATGACCCTTATTTGGAAATCACTTCTGAGGCAAACATGAAATATATGTACAGACCTGATATCTGATTCTTCAAATGCTGACATACACCCCCAGCTCTTTGCAAGTCGGAATTTCCTCTGGGAGAGAAAGAGAAGTTCCACTGATGGGAGATTTCATGAGTGGGTTGCCTGGTGTGAAGTGTGGTTGCAGTGGAGTGAAGCACCCTCCCCACTGGAGTCTTGAGGCACCTGTGGAAGGATGAATATTTGCACCACAATACTTCCATTGCTTACATCCCTGGGAGGCTGAAATGGGGTCCAGGGATGTGTGGGTGGGTTGAGTGAGACAGGGATAGTAATTCCCATCACTGTCCTCAGGAACCTGACAGAGTACATCCTGAGCCCTCCACCTCTTTCATTAGCTCTCTTCAAAGAAAAGAGCAAGTCTGCCATTTTCACCAGGATGATAATTTGAAAAACAAATAGCAAGAGAGAGTTTCAGAGTCTGAATTCCTGTTTAACACAATTGAGTTCCTAAGCTCCTGTGTTCAGTACATAAGAAACTTGGCTGCCTAACTCTGTATATAATCCCTGGAGACAGAAAAGAAACTTTAAGATATTTGCAATTCAAATACACTGATGTGTCTTTTGGATCTGGTCATTTTAGCAAAAGGACATAAATCTTTTAATTGTTATAGATACTGCTTCTGCAGTTTGTATGCTTAATTACTAGCCTTGGGATCTGATATACAAACATATATGTTTTGGGGCGTAAGAATGTAGGTATTAGAAATCTAATCTTATAGAAAGGAACTGTTTATTCAATAGCATATCTAAATGCGTTATTTTTATTCTCAGGGGAAGAATTTCTATTGAGTTGTATCATACATGTAACCTTTTGTAACAGTTACTGACAATATACGTTGATGAAATACAATATATCCCTATTCTATTTGTATTGAAAATCATCTACAAGTAAACTGACCCAGTTGAAAATACTCTAATGATCTATTATTCTGTGTATTATGTCTGAACACTGGGATTTTCTGTTTAAGTTCAACACTAACTTATGCCAACCTGAGCTATTCCTTAAGTTTTTGGAACTCTTATTTATGAGTGCTAGCTGTTAATGTGTAAATAATAAAGGTACATTTGAAGTTATTTGGATGATACTATTATGCGAGGGCACTGAATACTCCTGGTACTGGGTAATATGACCATGTGTACTGGGATGGGTAGCACACTTTTTAGCAAATGTGTGGTCTGCAGCAGCTGGAGTATTAGGGAAGTGGAAGAAAGCTAATATAATCAATTAAGTTTCAATTGACTATATGTCAAGGAGTTCAGAACTAAACGCTACAAAGACTACAGAAGTCAGCTATGGAGAATTTGATGAAGTCGTACAAGACTGTAAGTAGGTTCTGAAAACCCTTTCTCATTTGCCTTTCACTTTTTTTGCATTTTACTTGAATATTTGTGGATGTGATCCAGTATAGAAAGAAAAGGAGTTGAAGATCAAACTGTGTTATGTAAAGTTCCCTCAGTTGTATAAGTGTTCTTGAGAGGTCTTAACAGTTGACATCCCCAGAAGGATTTATTCTACAGTAAGGTTTCAGAAGTCCGTTCATGAAACTAATGTCTGAACAAAATACTTTTAAGAATACCATCTACAGAGGCAAAAGTTTTCCTCTGAGATTAGATTAAATGCCCAAAAGCTCAGTTGTTTTCAGATATAAAACTACTATAGTCTCATACAGATTCTGATGTTATTAAGAGAAGCTAACAAACCTTTAAAAGTAAGTCATTCTTATCCAGGTAAGAGCTCTATGGGGGAAACAAAATATGTGGTTTTGGTTTCTCAAAAACAATGTTCAAAAAGTACTGGGGGGAAGGGAGCGCTTAGGGCAGAGGAGAGAGTAACAAGGCAGAAATAGAATAATTTTGCTCTTTCTTATACTTTTCCCACTCCATATAAAACCTATAGCTGTTAGGTCCTTGTTTCAAAATGTCCTGATTCAAGCATATCTCATCTCTCGTTGAAAACATCATTATAGATTCTTAAGAATATAATTTGTAAAAGAAATCAGATGTTTAATTATAGTGCTTGTATCTTAAGTTATTGGTTTCTTTCCAGATTACCTCATTTGCCTGACAAGTGTTACCCTCCCTTCCTATCTCTTATTGCATCTAGTGTAGTTTTGCACTGTGAATACTTTGCAGAGACCCGGCAGAAACAACACTTCCTCCTATTACCCAGATGGGTTATTCAGTAAGTATAGTACAAGTGACCTTGTCACTCCCATATTTTCAAATGCTCTTTTCGTCTGAGCACTAATCAGAAGACTCTCTATTCTTCCAAATATAATAAAAATATCTTATATTCTGAACACAACTCAAACAATAATAAGAGAATCACAATTTCAGAATTCAAACTAATGCCCAAGACCAATAATTTTCAGTGAAATGCTGCAGTAGGAATTAGATTTAAGAATATTTCACTATAAGCACTTCTGTCTAGTAGAGACAAATAATTACAGAAACTCTCTTAAAAGAAATAGAAAAAAAGCAAATTCGTAGTGAAGTTTGAGTAATTTTTATCCTCGACAAAATGGAAAATTTTAAACTGGGAAATTATGTACTTCAAAGTAAACACAAGAGAGCTATTAAGAAATTAAAATAAATTTTCTAAGGGAATTTAAATATCTATATAATAAGGATATAATGTTGCTGCTGTATTTTATTTTTGTTAAACTAGCATTTAAAGGAAGGTTAAGCATTGTACTAGGTGCTCAACAAACATATAGTAGAAGACAACCCCCAAATTGTTTTTCTTTCTCCCTCTAGTATGGATAAGATCCTTTCAGTTTGAAAAACTTGGATTGGCTCCTTGAAATAATGTAGTAATCTGACTAAATGTACGCATCTATAAGTGAGCAATCTGCATATACACCCTTTATACTGTACAAATAAGATTTCTACTGGGTGATTCATCTCAGTCTGCATCCAACACCTAAAATAGGTGTTCAAATCTGTTCAAATCTGCCCTGAATATGTCTATTTCCATTGACTGTAAAATAAACCCGGGAGAGTATTTCAAAAGCATATGCATACCTTTTTGCAATTAAATGAAATAAATCAAATAACTTGAAGCAGAATTAAGTTAATTAGGCAGACAATGTTTGTGGTAGATCAGTTGCAGAACCACAGAACCACAGTATGGTTAAGGTTGGAAGGGACCTCTGGAGATTATCTAGTCCAACCCACCTGCGAAAGTAGGTACACCTAGAGTAGATTGCACAGGAAGGCATCCAGGCAGGTCGTGAATATCTCCAGAGAAGGAGACTCCACAACCTCTCTGGGCAGCCTGTTCCAGTGCTCTGGCAGCCTCAAAGTGAAGAAGTATTTCCCCGTATTCAGATGGAACCTCCTGTGCTTCAGTCTGAGCCCATTGTCGCTCATCCTATCGTTGGGCACTTCTGAAAGGAGTCTGGTCCCATCCTCTTGACACCCACCCTTGAGATATTTATAAACATTGACAAGATCCTCTCTCAGCCTTCTCTTCTCCAGGCTGAACAGACCCAGCTCTCTCAGTCTCTCCTCATGAGAAAGGTGCTCTAGGTCCCTAGTCATCTTCATAGTCCACCGCCGGACTCCCTCCAGTAATTCCTTGTCCTTCTTAAACTGGGAAGCCTGAAACTGGATGCAGTACTCCAGATGTGGTCTCACTAGGGCAAAGTAGAGGCAGAGGAGAACCTCCCTCGACCCACTGGTCACGCTTTTCTCAATGCAGTTCTGCTTAATCATGCTGTGGTAATATGAAGTGTTGCTCCTCCAGTTTGTTTCAGGATTTTGCCTTTACGTTTCCTCACCCCCCAGCAAATCTGTCAATGGTGCGGAAATAGTTTCCCTTTTGCCAGTTTTATGGTTCCAAACCACTCCAGCTCTTGACTTGCAATTGTGCCGATCAAGGATACCTCATCTGCTGAAGATTAATTATTAGGGGGTTTTCTTTATTGTTTTTAAGACTGGAAATCAACATTCTCTGTGTAATCTGGCAAATTTTGCTGTTGTTACCACTGATACCAGTTTACTCTTAAAATTTCTAAAACTAAGAGGCTATAAAGATATATTTATAAATAAGCACATAGTGGTATCACAAGTCAGGCTTCTCTATGTTTCCTCCTCAGTAATATTTTACTATAATGTGTGACATTTTTGCCTGAGTATTTTCTGAAGAAATTAAAGCCAAGAGAAATTTATTGCTATGTTTCCAAATTTACATTAATATTTTAATGATGTGTTTTACGATCTGGAGTATTTTAGGTTTAAAACCAGTGATACTACACTGATAAAGTAGTGTCACTGCAATGGCAGGCAAGGTTCATTGGTACTTATTAAAGCAATTACACAGACTGATAAACAAATATATGTTTCTGATGAATCTATATGGTGTTATTCACTTCATTTTAAAGAAATATTTTTAAGCACATCTAATTAGAATTTGAATTAGGTTCCTAACAGTGAAATATTGTCAGAATCTCAATAGCTCTTGTTGGACTGCTAGGAGTTGTACAAATGGCTTGTCCTTCACTTTCTTAAGAAATTATTTTCCCTTTTTTGGTAACTTTTAAACTTGTAAACATCGCCTTTGAGGATGTATCTTACTTAGTTAAGTATAGATTGTTTCATTATGTTCTCTGAACTGTTTTGCAGCTGATTTTATGAGAGTCTTTCGTTCTTTCTTCCTTTGTATATTGATTGTAATTCAGTTTCATTACAAGACTTTGCAGGTACATTGTACCTTTCAGGTCTGGCACTCTTTTTTTAGGACTCCCTGCAATAGTCACTATACGTTTTTTTTCATATTGCTTATTAGCATTAATTCAGTACTGACCATCTGTGCACCTCCAGAAGCACTTGGCTGTCACTGTACTAGAAAGAGGTTATTAGGTAAAAGTCTACATGTCCAAATCCTGTCTGTGAAGATATTTCTACATAAGCAAGTAAAAATGCACACATTTAGATATATATTTTCTATTTCAGTGAGCTCTCTCCAGGCAAAGAGTAGTGCAGTTTAGGAGGGTGATACAGATCATAGCCTTCTCCCAGCCAGCGAAGTAGGCAAAGCCCTTCTTTTCTGGGAACAAAGTGTTTAGAAGCATGAATAAGGAGTCATGCTGTGCCAGAGAAAGAGCTTAAATTTTAATGGTATAATAAATTAACTTGTTACTGTATGGTGGATAGGGAGACTGATTTCCACAAGATGATGCGATGAGACTTCTGGATATGAACTGAATCTCTTAAGAACCTGCAGAACTGCTCTGGAAACGTGTTTTGCAGATGAAGAGATGAGTTTCTGTGAAGACAAACAAGATCTGATAAAGATTATTTTTCTTAGACTCTGTATTACTTTAAAGCAGTATTCAAAGCCATGCTTTAATAGTTGCTTTGTTTTGAGTCATACTTGAACTTGGACTCAAGTTGTCTGTCATCTCTGGCCTGGCTAAATTGTTCAAAGACAATTAATAGCCACCTATACTTTGTAGTAATATATCTGGTTTTAAGATTTGGAGAAAACCTCTTGCTCTTCCATCCAGCACAACAAGAACAGGGTGTTTAATGTCAAGTCAGTGCACTAGAGCCTCTCTGTAGTCAATGGAGAAAGCTAGGCATTTCCAGTATGTGATTTATCAGACCTATACAAGAATTGTCCTTTAAAGTGTGATGAATCTTACGGAAGTGCTTTGTTCTAGGTACACAGTGGAGAAGCAGTTTAGGTAACCACCTAAAATATAAACAGACAGATTAGAGACCTTTACATTTCATCAGACAAAACCTGCACATTATTTTGTATTCAGATATGTGCAGTAACTTCCATTTAGCTGGGCACAAACCTTTAAGACCTTCAATATTTTAAATCCAGCTCAAAACAATCAGAATATTGATTTTTAAATATGAACAAAAAGTGAAGAATGTAAAGTAATAACAGTACTTTTGGTGGTTACACAAGGCAGGAAAATAGGGTCTAGGCTGGTAGTAGACGGCAAGGGAAAAGGAAGCATGAAAGAATGTGGTATTTAAGAATGAGTTACTCTGCACCATATTCCATCAAGTATGTTTATACTTGATGGGAAAAGTACTGCATCATAGCTGTAATTTTAAATTCATGTTTGTGTGTGATGCTATGCAGTGTTGAAAACAGTTCATTATGAAAACATGAGCAACTGCTGTAGTTTGAAGTTTATTTTATTTTTATTAGTCTAAGTTTTCTTTAGGAATTACGAAAGTGTAAACATCACTGCTAAACCATTATAAATGAGACAACTTGCCTGCAAAAAGACTTTCAATGATCATCTATTTGACAGAGAGGTATTGGAAACAAGAAAGACCAAAAGACACTTTGGTGATAGGAGTGCAGGCAAAGTGCAACACCAGATAATCTTTAATTCATCTGTGATGATTCTAAACAGTATAGTTAAGTGAACTTCTATTTGGTATTGATTTTAAGACATATGAGTTTTCTCTAAGGAGAAATAAACTTTGTAACATGATTAAAGTTTGTAGGGGAAAAGTCCAGCCTCTAATTCTAAATGTATCTAAATAAGTGTGTCTAAATGAGGCATCATAGTCATATGACAGCAGCTCTATTTGACACGTATTTATTGCACATACCACTAATTGATCCAAGAATCCTTGCAACTCAAAAAGGTGTACAGATCAAAAGACAAATTCAGTACATAGATTAAGCAACATAATGTTCATTGTCTAATGACTGTGATTGAGCACCTTGTTTGGTGCATTAGGTGCCCACATTCCAAGCAATGTGTGTGGAGAGTTGCGTTCTTCAGAATGAGATCCACAATAAACAGTAATTGACAACTGTAGAGGTAACTAGACTTTATAAAGAGATGCTGAGTGCAAGTATCTTGATTCCCAGCCTGTAACTAGTTCTTGCATATCTAGTTAAGTGCCAGGAGGTGCTCATTCCTTTTATCAACGTAGTTAAAAGCAGGGAGTGGTGGTTAAACTATTTCCTTAAAATGAAGAAATACAGAGTAATAGTTGGGTAATCTGTTGTTTCTTACAGCACATCTTCTCAATCATTGTCTCTACCCATGGACGTTTTTCGCACTGAAGTTCACAATTCTCAGAAGAGTGCCCAGACCACAAATCTATGGGCTTTGAGGGTAAAAGCAGATTCAGATGGTAGAATAAAAGGGTATCAGGACTTTCAGTATTCTCCTTTTTATGCAATTCCCTACTGGTAAAAATGATTAATAACTCACAGGGCCAAAGACAAAGAATAGAAATCTTTAACCTTGTGATTAGGAGCTAAGGTGGGACTCCAGACGTAATTTTTTCTTCAATCATTTTTAGTATATTTTGCATCTAACAACTGCTGCATCAAGTGCTCCAGCTGACTTCCAAGGTAAACAACCAAATCAAAACCCCTAGTGTAACTTGAATTTCCTTATGCAAAATAGAACACTTTTCACAGAAGAGTTGAACAAAACAACAACAAATGAATCACATTTTCTTTTGTGAGAGACTAACTGTTCCTGTAAATACAGGAGAAGCAGCAAATATCATATATCTTAACTCTCATAGGACTTTGGCATGTTGTTTTTTGTAAGGAAGCTAGGAAACAATTATCTGGACAAAATAGCCATATATTTGCTGCAAAATGCATAAGTATAGAGTGAAGGAACAAGTCAGGATAAACCTGGAACTTCCTCCCACTTTCTAAAAAAATTAGCCCTCTAAAAAAATTCTTATTAGAACCATGTCTTTACTGATGGCTCTGTCTGTTGCATATTTCTTAGTCATTCTCTTTAAGTTCTTCAGAAAGTCTGACAGCAGCATTGAAGGAATAGACAAGAACAGACTGATGTGCAAGGTTTGTGAAAGACAGGGCTTTTCCCAGTGTAGCACCCAGGTACAATATGGCAGTTAAATAAATTTTATAAATGTAATGTAAAATCTTAGTGTTGGCATTATGAGCTCAGTAATGTAAACATTTTACAAGGTGAAATTTTAATTTGTTGGAATAAGTCTAAATAGTGTGTGCTTTAGTTACAGTGTGCTACAAACCCAAAGAATAATCTGCCTTCTCATAGCTACCAAAGACATTTGTATAACTGAATAAGAACATAACTTTTTTTTTCTAACTTAACTGTAGATTACATTCAATGCTATAGGTTTTAAGGATTTCTGGTCTTGCAGTAGGCAATGTGACTGACATCTCTGCCATGTTTAGCCTGTCAGTCTCACATGTATAGGTCTTTTTTTTACAATAGATTTTGTTATTGTTGGTTATTTTTACATACATTCCTATGCATTTAAGTTAGACAAAGTTGAATTACGCCTTGTAGTACCCTGAAGGAATGCAGTTTTTAATTGTGGGCAGATCTAGAAAATAGTCTGTCGTGCCAGAGAACGACAATATCAGCCCCAGTCTTTGCTTCAAAACCATAGAAGGTCCTTGACCTTGCTGAGCCCCAAACACACAAGTCAGTGAAGGTGAAAGTGAGTCAAAGAATTTGGCTAAAAATTCTGGTCCATAAAGTGATCTGACAGCAGGTTTCAGGGATCAGTTTTCTCCCATATTGTTGAAGAAATGCTCTGCTGCATTCCAGCCCAGGCAGGGTTTTTCAAAGTATCGTGCACCTAAAACAGCATTAAATACAACTGAGAGTTTGCTACATGTGACCTACTCTGCAAAACATTGATGGGACAAAAAAAATCTTTAATTATATAGATATATAGTGTTAACTTCTAGTATCAGTGATGGAGTTAAAATCTATGTACGGCAGTTTACAAAGCGTATTTTCCTCTTAGATAAAGGGGAGGGTCAGGGTGATAGAGAGTAATCATGGCATAAAATGCCACAATTTCCAACCGTTTCTGTGAGCCTGATGCAGCAAGTCTCATTTGCAACCCCAGACTTGGGAGAAAATTTGCAATTAAAAAAATTAACAGTGACCTTGACTTCAAGGGCTACAATTTAACTAACCTGCATTCAGACTTTGTTAATAACAGAGCTCTTCTCTAGGCTACAGCACAAAGGCACTTTTCCAAAGATTACCAAAGATTTTCCAAAGGTTACCTCTGCCCAGCTTAGTACTTTGTATGCTTTTAAGAAACTAAAAGCTTTTTTCTGGGTCATAGTTGCCAACTGCAAAAATGACCAAGGCAGGTGTCTTTCATTTCATCTGAACTACTGAGTACTTAAAATAAAAATATATTCTGTTCTGGGCCGGAGTGAACCTAGTTATTCATGAGTCTCTTCTAATAACCAGAAGAACTTTGATTTAGACTTGTATATTTTAGGCTGTGTATCTTGCAAGCATCCAGTATATCTTGATTAGGGGCTATTCCAAGTTCTGGAAATGCATCTGAGTTGTTGCTTACTGGATATAAATAGAATAGATCCATGATGTTCAAGAATAAAATAATTCCCATTGCATTCAGTCCTCAGTTCTGTTGCAGACTGTAGGCATTCAAGATTGATGAAGCGTTGTACACCTCTTTGTAGTTCTCCGAGGTTGGATTTAGCTGCTCTAATGGGATGGATAAAGAAAATTCTCTTAGTCTGCAGAACAGTGTCAATATGAATGTTGAGGAATTAATTATAATTCATGTTGTTTTTATTAGCTCTCAGTTTTTTTCTCACAGTACTTGAGGTTTCACCTTACCCTCTTTATCCTGCCTCTGTCAATGATAGTGCATGCTAGTGTGTATGCTATCAACAAAATAGGGTCAATGGAGAAAAAATATGCAAATGGAGGAGGCTAGTGCACAATTACAAAGATTGAATGGATTGTTGGCTCTTTATCCAGTGAGGGAAATGTCCAGATCTGAGACCAAAATTTGATGGGACTGGACTATTGGCTTGTTAAGAGCGCTTCAGATGTCGTTTAACAAAACTAGTAGAAACTGATTGAGTCATGACTTCAGAGTTGGCTCAGATGTATTGATCTTTCTTGAGAGGACTCAATGATCCTTGTGGGTCCCTTCCAACCCAGGACATTCTATGATTCTATGAGAGCTCAGAGTTTTGTTATTGGCTCAACAACAGACAATCCAGGAAAGTCTACGGCTTTAATGTCCTTGATTTTGGAGTCTGGGATCAGGCTCAGCCCACTGGCTTAACCATAAATGATATTTAGAAATCCTAATGAGGTAAAGGAAGAGAAGACTTTGGTCTATTTCTTCTCACATCCTTGCCAATTTTAGATTCTCTTTAGAAAAAAAAAAAAATAATCTTTTAATATTTCCACACAAGTTTATGTCCATCAAGCTGTATGTGTCATCATACCAAATGAAGAATAATGAAAGATACACAATTGAAATTTAGATAACTTTCATGTTTTTTACTACAATGCAACAGATAAAATGTCAATAACAATAAAAAACAAACAAAAAGGATAAAATAGCTATCACAAAGATTTTGTCCAATACCTGTTGAAAAGCTATTCAGACATGCTAACTGTAAATCATCATATGTTTAGTCCATTTTTTTAATTTAAAGGAGCAATGTTGCCAATCCCGTTTTGCACTTGTACATATTGCTTAGCTATTAAAAAAGAATATACATATGCAAATTATATTCTCCCCAGTTGGCAGGATACAATGCATAATGCATTATCAGTTTAATGTTCAATTAATATTGTCATTTACAACCCACTGGAAACAGACAATGCCAACAAGTTCTTGTGTGTTGAAGTAACAATAAACTGCCTGAGGTGTAACTGAAAATGGAACAATGTATTAAAAAATACTAACTAGCATTCTGTAAATAAGCATTGTGTAGAAAACAACTGCTTTGAAATGGAAAGTAGTTTAGTCGTCCTAACATTATAGGACTCAGGGAACACTACAATTCCAGAATGTACTGCAAGTTGGTGTCCAAGACCAGATCCTTCTTCCAGTATAGTGTTACACCATCTTTACTGAAGATATTGCTAAGCATGGACAATCTCTAACTGGAACAATCTTGGTGCAAAAGTAGTCATGATTTTTGCATTGTTGAAATTTGCTGTTCACTATTGGAATACATCCTTAAATAAATGTGATTGAATGTGGTTGTTATATACCATTTTACTGTGCTTTTCTAGCTTTTTTTTTTCTTTTGCTACTGACTTATTACTTGCTGTTTATTTTATATTTATTTTAGACTATAGAAATTATGTTAGACAAAAAACAAATTCGAGTGATTTTCTTACTCAAGTTCAAAATGAGTCATAAAGCAATGGAGACAACTCACAATATCAACAACGCATTTGGCCCAGGAACTGCTAACAAGTGGACAGTGGCGTGGTGGTTCAAGAAGTTTCACAAAGGAGACAAGAGCCTTGAAGACGAGGAGCATAGTGGCTGACAATCAGAAGCGGACAATGACCAACTGAGAACAATCATCAAAGTTGATCCTCTTACAACTACATAGGAAGTTGCCAAAGAACTCGGTGTCAACCATTCTACGGTCACTTGACTTTTGAGGAAAATTAGAAAGGTGGAAAATCTTGATAAGTGGGTGCCTCATGAGCTGACTAAAAATAAAAAAAAATCACCATTTTGAAGTGTCATCTTCTCCTATTCTACACAACAACAATGAACCATTTTTTGATAAGATTGTGAAATGTGACATAAAGTGGATTTTATATGACAACCAGTGACATCCAGCTCAGTGGTCGGACTGAGAAAAACCTCCAAAGCACTTCCCAAAGCCAAACTTGCACCAAAGAATGGTCATGGTTACTGTTTGGTGCTCTGTTGCCAGTCTGATCCACTACAGCTTTCTGAATCCTGGCTAAACCATCACATTTGAAAAGTATGCTCAGCAAATCCATGAGATGCACTAAAAACTGCCATGCCTGCACCTGTCATTGGTCAACAGAGAGGGCCCAATTCTTCTCTATAACAACTCCTGACCTCACATCACACAACCAACGCTTCCAAAGTTGAACGAATTGGACTATGAAGTTTCGCCTCATCCGTCATATTCACCTGACTGCTCACCAACTGACTACTACTTCTTCAAGCATCTTGGCAACTTTTTGCAGGGAAAATGCTTCCACAGCCAGTAGGATGCAAAAAATGCTTTCCAAGAGTTTTTCAAATCCCAAAGCATGTATTTTTATACTACAGGAATAAACAAACTTATTTCTCCTTGGCAAAAATGTGTTGATTACAACGGCTCCTATTTTGATTAATAAAGACGTATTTGAGACTAGTTAAAATTATTCAAAATTCACAGTCCAAAACTGTGACTACTTTTGCATGAACCTCGTATTATTGGCTCAATGATAAATCGTGCAAGAAGATCTATGGCTTTAATGACCTTGATTTTTAAAGTCTGGGATCAGGCTCAACCCACTGGTGTAACCATAAATGATGGCTAAAAATCATAATTATGCAAAGATGACCTTGGTGTTTTTCTTCTTGTGTCCTTGCAACTAGTAGTGTTTTTTTCAATTTGTTAAGATGTTATCAGAATTAGCCATTATTATAAACCAAAACCTCAAATAATAATACTAATTTTGTAGTGGCATTATAAATTGGAACCTATTTAGTGGTTCGTAATACCGGAAATTTCTTTATCAGCTTTTTTTTTTTTAATGAATAGAGTTACATCATTGTGTTTATACTTCAAATATTTTTCTAAAAACTGGACTTTCAAACAACTTGGATGTTAATAATACAGTGGACTGCAGAAACCTCTAATGCATGTATTAATATACTTGGAAGAAAGAGAAAAGGAGTTGGTCAGCAGCCAAGAAAGTACAAGTACTTGTTCAAAAGAACAAACAAACTTAAGGTGCTGGCTCAGCTTCAATCTTGATTGGACAAGATAGAACATATTGAGCAGCTCCAGTCTTGGTATAGCTGTGTAAGAGCTGAGCTGTGCAACTATTTAAATCAAGTTTGGAACATAAATAGTTGTAATTAAAGCTCCTATAAATCATTACAAAGAAGTATAAAGAGAAAACATAGGTCCATTGCTTGATGAGAAAGGTGAACTAATTATTCATTATATAGGGAACACTGAAGCAACTGTGACTGTTAGCTAACACAGCTGGGCATAAAAGAACAACAAAATAAAAGAAACATGTGTCCAAATACAAAAATAATAAATTAAATAGTGCTTACTTAATCTAAACAGTCAGTATGACTAGTTTGAATTCACCTTAAAGAACTGAAAGAATTACCTGAAAAAATTTGATCTCTTAATGATTTTTTAAAACGCAGGGAGAATGTACAAGGTCATACAAGGAAAAAAAGGTGTACCAAAAAAGTAAAAATTAGTAGGTTATTTTCAGTATGAGGAAAGATAATGGAACATATTGTTAAATAATGAATCTATAATAATTACATATGAAAAATCCAAAATGGATATGTAGAGAAGAAATTATATCATATCAATCTAATTTCTATAGTCGACAGAGTTTCTAGATCTGTGGTTGAGAAGGAAACTTAGATGTGATACGTCTTGACATAACTTCTGAGACAAACTATTCTCTTATTCACAAGAGCAGACTAAGAAGGCATGGTCCAGACAGAATTAGAAATAAATTTAAAACCTTACTAAAGACTACTTAACAATAGCTCAACATCACACTGGGAAAGTATTTGAAGCAAGGTCCCATTGGGACTTTTCCTGAGTACTATTCAATAATTTCATTAATGACATGGATGATGGAATACACAGTGAACTTCTATAGCCTTTGCACAGGATTGTCTTGTGAAGGAAAATAGCATGAGGATTCAGAATTACTTTGGAAAGCATCTGATATCAATACAAATAAATTCTGTTTAGGAAAGTTTAAGTTCTACACTTAGAGAAAAGATCTAAAGTATAAATGCAAACTGGTACTTAAACGGCTAAGCAGTAGTACTATGGTAAAGAATGGTCTGAAGTTATAGTGGGCCACGAATTGAAGAGGTATCGGCAATGTCATGCTACTATCAATAAAAAAGGGTGGATAAAATTCTGAAATGTATTAACAAGTATGTAATAAATAAGGCATTATATATATTATATAAGATAATTACTCTACTCATTTTAATACTAAAAAATACTCTCAAGGAGAGTCTGATAACCACTTTGAGGCAAAATACTTTAAGAAAGGTGTAAAGAAATTGAAAGCCTGGGGAGGATGACAAAAATACTTCACCATTTTAATATTCAGCAAGAGTGATTTAGGAGTCATGCAAAATATTTTAATTCCAAAATCAGTGATACATTGGAATATCTTACTTACATAGAAATTATAAATTTTAAAAAATATTTTAAAATATTTCTTTAAATATTTTCCGACTAATATCTTTGAAATGAGTCAGGTGTCTGTTTAACATAGTTTGAAAAGATGAAGATGAACAAGAAAATCTGTTGAGGGACCTGTATTCCCATAATTATACAATATTTTGACTTACTGTCATCTTCTCCCTACTTCTGAAATGTCCATGCTTCTGTGATGTTCCATAATATTTAAAAACTTTTATAAAGAGGTCTTTTTTATTACATGTTTTTCAGATGATTAGTATCTCTGTGACCTTCTGTATAATGTAGGACTTAATGCTAGACCAGTGATTCATATATAGCGAGTACTCCGTCACTGAAATGTATTTGAACTAAATATTTTAATTCCTCAGATACAGTAATGCCATCAGCAGGTTATTTTCATAATTTAACCAATACTTTACACCACTTTTATTCTGTACACTAGTGCACCTCCATCAAGATTATCTTCAGCCTTATACAGCCTTCAGAGAAACTTCAAGGGTATCCTCTTTATTTAATGAAGAAGTACAAGATAACACTACACTGTAGATTGGTCTAAAGATCAGGACAGAGAACAAGTAGTCTCAATCTAGTTCAGAATACCATTCCAACAAGTTCTTCTGAAATAAGAGCATTACCCTTAGAAGTGTTTTGCAGCTTTCTAATGTGAAGTGGACTGTAAGTTTGCTCTGTTTACTCTCCATCTCTTCATTGTTCCTTAAGTAGCCTGGGCCAGGAGGAGGTTCCTCTATGGACAGAAGCAATCTAATAGACTGACTCAGGAAAACATCGAGATACTGCAGGCTGGGACAGAAGAATCTACAACCATGTTACAAGAGGCTTTAGCAAAGTCTGAGAATCTGTTAAAAACTGGGCAGAGTTCAAAAAGTTGCCAACTTGACTGAAATAAATATTGGATTCCAGAACTTATCAGGAAACAAAAAAATGGAGAGTGGACAACTATGTATGATCCTTTTGGGTTGATCCTTGTCTAGTCATTTTGCGTTTTCAGTCAAGAAATACCTAGGAAAAAGAATGGGAATACTCGACACATTTCATCCACTGATACCGCATATTCTCCCAACTGTTTTTAAGTCAGGGAATTTCCTGACCTGTTATTATTTCTGTATTTAGTAACCAACATTGGATCTCTCTTCCACATTCTTATCAAGTCACTCTCTGAAACCGTATTTTAAAATATTAACTAAAAAAGCTATTAATATTTATTCTAGTTTATATTCTAATAAAATCTAGTTTTTATGAGCTCAAAGGCTTTTCAGTTTTCTTTTTGGTTGTGTAAATTTAACCATCACAAATTATCCTGACATTTTCATGATCCTGTGCAATAAGCAGAGGAAATATGAGCAGGGACAGCTAAGTATCAAGTAAGAAAAGTAGACACTCAGAATGGCGACAACTGGAAATTCATAGTTATTAAAGATGAAGGTATGGTCTCCTACACTATCTGAACTATCTTTTCACTAGTGAAAGCTTGTTCCTGATAGTATATTTTCTACTAATGTGTGTGGGTTTATTCTAGAGAACATAATATTTCATTTTTCTACCACATCCTCTGACTTTTTCCTTATTGTAATGGACTTCCTAAGAGGCTGTTGATTCTTGGTCCAAAGCTGTATAATTTTATTCATTGGTATATTGCTTGCTTACTTGTCTTCATCCCTGAGAACCCTAAATCTATGAAAAAAAAAAACAAAACTCAAATAAACAAAATGGAATAGAGCAGAGATAGCACTTTTCCATTTATTCTGGCATAGGCTAAAACTGGAGAGAAAGAGTTAGGCAAAAAGAAGTCGAAACATCCAACCTTCTATACATTGTGTTTTATTTTAATTTATTTTGTTTCCTTCGTAGAAGGAAATAAAAGAGATATGAAATGGGATAGTTAAAAAAATACAGTTATGTGGTGGGAAACTGAAGACAATCTTCTGAGTCTGCTTCATTTTTGTGACAAATTATTACTGAACAGTAACATCTGCTCCTTAGCTGTAACTATAATAAAGGTAATCTTGCACAATACCGGTAAAAATAAAATTACATCAAGATGAATTAAAATTTGGGTTGTCCTTGTTGAAGGATATTTTGGAAGATGACTGTTTTGTTTTTTTCTCTTGAGTGAGCTCAGAGAATGATAGTAACTGTGTCTTGTACAGAATGACATGCAGTTTGGCCTTGTCATCCACTACTGTGAACACAGCACTGTTAGAGGAGGAAATTTGGTATTCAGATAATCTTATGTGATGTAGATCAAGTAGGTAATGGTCTTTCTCTTGCCTGGAGGAGTCTGGGATTGAGAAGACAATTAGCTTACAGAAGCTCAGTTATGATGAAACAGATATGGTTCTAACCAGCTTGAGAAAACCATTCATAATAAATTGAAATTGTTAGTAAAATTCTTCTTTTAAAAAAGGGTGGGGCCATAGTGGGGCTCTAAGACCATTAACTGGGATGACAGTGAATAATATGTTGCTGTAATGGTAACATAGTATATGGACCAGAATGCATATGCAAATATGCAATTTTCACAACATAGAAATATATATACTGATTGAATTAATATCATAAGGCCACTGCATTAAGGTAGAAGTGAGAATAACAGACTTTTGGAAAACAGGACTTACAGTGAAAGTGAAACGTTTATTCTGCTGAAAGAAAGGCTGGCTGGGTCACAGTCAAAGACAAGGTAGCTACAAAGAGGAATGAACTAACCCGTTTTCATGCCCACTGCTAACAGCAAGAAAAGGTAGAAGAATTAATTTCTTATTAATAAGAACAATAAAACTGGTAGTTTCTATTATTTGAGGGTTTTAACAACATCTGTCGAGAATCATCTAACCACAGTCAGTCCTACTGAAAAACTAAAGGATGGGCTAGCTGACCTTTTGAAGTATTCTATTCCTTCCAGATGTATTTGTTTATGACTTCTAAAGTTATATCTGCCTCTTAAATCACAGCATTTCTCTGGTTTGGGTTCCAACACTGGTAATCTAGGCCCCCTGTTGTACACCTGCAAATACAAGAGATATTTTCATCTATTGTAGTATCAGAGTCAATAAAAACAAAATATTCTTTCTATGTATCCTTGAAAACCAAATACAGGAATCACGATGTATTTGTACATGCACTGTACTCTAAAATTTTAACAAATTCTCATGGCTTAAAGTGTGAGTTTCACAGCTAGGATTTTTTCATCTCAGAAAGGTCCTACAAGACTGACTTCCCTAAGTCTTCATTTACTTATCATCAGAAATGTAACCTAAATAAAATAACTTGCTTTTCTCAAGTTTCCGTATAGAGATATCTATTTTGCTAAAAGTGGAGAATATGTTTCATTAAATGGAGATGGATTCTAAGGACGAATGGAAAAAAGTCCAAACCCAAGGTAACAGGCAAAACATCCCCTTGCCCACCCCACCCTCCCAGGTCCCTCTCTACAACAGGTATGAGGCTCTGGAAGTGGAAGGCAAGTCAATGGCTGATGAAAACAAAGGACCATCCACATCATCTACACCACAGGTGCTCATACGATCTGAAAGGCCTACCCCCCGTATTAAGACCACCTTCACAAGAAAGAGAAGAAAGGTTATAGTTGTAGGTGACTCCCTTCTGGGGGGTGCAGAGGGTCCAATATGCCAGAAAGACATCTGCCAGAAAGCAGAAAGGTCTGCTCCTTCTTGGGGCCTGGGTGAAGGACATTTCCAGGAAACTTTCTAGTCTGGTACAGCCCTCAGACCACTACGCATTATTGGTTTTTCATGTGGGTGGCAATGAGGTTGTGATCCATAATCCCAGGGCAATTAAAAGAGACTTCAGGGCCTTGGAACAGTTGGTGAGAGAATCAGGTGCACAGGTTATTTTTTTCGTCTCTTCTTCTCGTCATGAGCAGTGACATCAGAAGAAACAGATGGGAGCACTCTATTAACACGTGGCTCTGTGGCTGGTGTCACTGCCACAATTTGGATCTTTTTATAACAGGATGGCCTACATGGCATCAGGTTTGCTAGCATCAGATGGAGTTCACCTTACACATAAGGGGAAGAGGGTGTTTGCCTACAAGTTAGCAGGACTGATTGACATGGCTTTAAGCTAGGTATGATGGGGGAGTGGGATGTAATTGGGCTCACCTGTGACATGCTGTGGGAGGAGACAGCAAGCATAGAGGGGAGAGGTAAAGCAGGCTCTAAACTGATGAGCTTGGGGAGCGGGTTCCAAAGTGGTGATGCTCACAGAATCACGTCCAATTGGGGAAGATGCCATACCAGCCAGAGCAGTGACAAATATTCCTTAGCTGCCTCCCAGGATGAGAACCAGAAGACCATCCACCTCAAGGGTACACATGGCTGCAGTGGATCTTTCTGCAGCCCTTATGAGAAACCTGCATGCTTGAGTACTTCCCTCAAGTGTCTATACACCAATGCATGTAGCATGTGGAATAAACAAGAAGAATTAGAGATCTATGTGCGTTCACAGGGCCATGATCTCATTGCTGTTACAGAGACATGACTAGAATGCTGTCATGGAAGGCTATGTACTTTTTAGGAAAGACAGGCCAGCAAGGCAAGCTGGAGGAGTTGCACTTCATGTGAGAGAGCAACTCGAATGTCTTGAACTCTGACTAGGGGAGGATGGTGAATGAGTTGAGTCCTTATGGGTAAAAATTAAGGGACAAGCTAACAAATGAGCCACTGTTGTGGGTGTTTACTACAGGTCACCTGATCAGGAAGATGAAGTTGATGAAGCTTTCTACAGGCAGCTTGAAGTAGCCTCACAATCACATGCCCTGGTTCTCATGGGAGACCTCAATTACCCTGACATCTGCTGGGTGGGCAACACAACTAAGTACGCACAATCCAGAAGGTTCCTACAGATCATTGATGACAACTTTTTGACACAGATGGTGGAGGAGCCAACAAGTAGAAGGGTGCTGCTGGACTTTGTCCTAACAAACCAAGAAGAACTGGTTGGAGATGTCATAGTTGGGGGCAGCCTCGGCTGCAGTGACCATGAAATGGTAGAGTTCAGGATCCTGTGCGGAGGAAGCAGGACAATAAGTAGGACTAAAACCACGGACTTCAGCAGGCTGAACTTCGGCCTCTTCAAGGTCCTGCTTGGAAGAATCCCATGGGGTAGCACTCTAGAAGGCGGGGGGGTCCAAGAGACTTGGCTAATATTCAAACATCACTTCCTCCAAGCTCAAGACCAGTGCATCCCTATGAGGAAGAAATCAATTAAGAAGTAAGCATGGGTGAGTAAGGATCTCCTGTCAAAACTCAGGTGGAAGAAGGATGTTTATGTAATGTGGAAAAAGGAACAGACCACCTGGGAGGAATATAAGAAAGCTGTTGGAGTATACAGGGATGCAATGAGGAAAGCCAGGCTCCACTTGGAAGCCAATCTGGCCAGGTATGTGAGAGACAACAAGAAGGGCTTCTTCAAGTACATCAGCAGCAAAAGGAAGGTTAGGGAAAATGTAGGTCCACTGCTGAAATGAAGAGAGATCCCTGGTGACAGATGGTACAGAGAAGGCAAAGTTACTGAATGTCTTCTTCACTTCTGTCTTTACTGCTAAGACCGGTCCTCAGGTATCCCATGCCCTGGAGATAAGAGAGAAAGTCCTGCAAAAGGAAGACTTTCCCTTAGTTGAGGAAGATCAGGTTAGAGATTGTTTAGACAAACTGGGCATCCACGTATCCAAGGGCCCCGATGGGATGCACCCATGAGTGTAGATAGATTCAGCAGATGTTCTTGCTAAGCCACCCTTCATCACCTTGGAAAGGTCATGGAGAACAGGAGAAGTGCCTGAGGACTGGAAGAAAGCCAGTGCCACTCCGGTCTTCAAAAAGGGCAAGAAAGAAGACCGAGGAAACTACAGGCCAGTCAGCCTCAGCTCCATCCCTAGAAAGGTGATGGAACAACATATTCTGGATGTCATCTACAAGCATGTGGAGGAAGAGAAGGTTATCAGGAGTAGTCAACATGGGTTCACCAAGGGGAAATCATGTTTGACCAACCCGATAGCCTTCTATGATGGTATGACTGGCTGGGTAGACGAGGGAAGAGCAGTGGATATTGTCTACCTTGACTTCAGCAAGGCTTTTGACACTGTCTCTCACAAAATCCTTACAGGTAAGCACAGGAAGTGCAGACTGGAAGAATGCATGGTGAGATGGATCATGAACTGGCTGGATGGCAGAGCTCACAGGGTTATGATCAATGGTGCAGACTCTTGTTGGAGGCCTGTAGTTGTGGGGTTCCCCAGTGGTCAGTATTAGGTCTAGTTCAACCTGTTAATCAGTTACCTGGGTGAAGAGACTGAGTGCACCCTCACCAAGTTTGCTGATGATACCAAACTGGGAGGAAGGGCTGACATACCAGAAGACTGTGCTGCCGTTCAGCGAGACCTGGACAGGCTGGAAGCTTGGGCAGAGAAGAACCTAACAAAGTTCAATAGGGGCAAGTGTAGGGTTCTTCACCTGGAGAGGAATAACCCCAGGCACCACTACAGGCTGGCGGTGAACATGCTAGAAAGCAGCATTGTAGAGAAGGACTTGGAAGTCCTGTTTGACAACAGGTTGACTATGAGTTATCAATGTGTCCTTGTGGCCAAGATGGCCAACTGTATCCTGAGGTCCATTAAGAAAAGCGTGACCGGCAGGTCGAGGGAGGTTCTCCTCTGCCTCTACTTTGCCCTAGTGAGACCACATCTGGAGTACTGCATCCAGTTTCAGGCGTCCCAGTTTAAGGAGGACAAGGAATTACTGAAGGGAGTCCGACGGTGAGCTATGAAGATGGCTAGGGACCTAGAGCACCTTTCTCATGAGGAGAGACTGAGAGAGCTGGGTCTGTTCAGCCTGGAGAAGAGAAGGCTGAGAGAGGATCTCGTCAATGTTTATAAATATCTCAAGGGTGGGTGTCAAGAGGATGGGACCAGACTCCTTTCAGAAGTGCCCAACGATAGGATGAGCGACAATGGGCTCAGACTGAAGCACAGGAGGTTCCATCTGAATATGGGGAAATACTTCTTCACTTTGAGGCTGCCAGAACTCTGGAACAGGCTGCCCAGAGAGGTTGTGGAGTCTCCTTTTCTGAAGACATTCAAAACCTGCCTGGATGCATTCCTGTGCAACCTACTCTAGGTGTACCTGCTTTAGCAAGTAGGTTAGACTAGATGATCTCAGAGGTCCCTTCCAACCCTAAACATTCTGTGATTCTGTGATTCTTCAAAATAAAATGAAGTATGTGTTCTTGAAGGAGACAATCCTATGAGAATGTAGTCTTAGTACTCTTAAATTAAAAGGGAGACTTCTTTTTCTGTACTTTTAAGGCATGTTCCATTTAGAAAAGATGAGTTAGGAATAATATTTCTATGCAGTCCCCTACAGAATTTTTAGCCAGAGGTCTGCATATTATGAACACATCATTAATTCACTTTACCCTTTTCTAGCAATAATTCCACTCCCTTTTTTTCCACTAATTTGATATCACATAAGACATTTTCACTGAAATGATATTCATACACCATCAAAAAGACCAAGTAGTCTTCTAATTGTCTTTGTTCCTCTAAAGGGAGGATCTTTTTTGAAAAGTTATGCATATATCCAGACAATGTGAGAAAATCCACTGCAACAGGATCTTTTGTCAGTATATTTTAAGTAGCCGGTCTATGATTCTATTTGTTTTAAAAACCATATTTACATTTAAAAATTTGATCCTTTGATCACAGTCATTTGTATTTTATTTATACTCTGAACAGAATTCCTTTTTGTTTTAGGCTTATCACTGCCTGGGAATTATGAGTTTCCTGAGACCATCTGTTTAATCTATTCTAAAGTTATTCTAATTTCATTGGCAGTATCTGTGAATGGCAGTGCCTCATATGGGTGTGTAGTGGACTCAGCAACAAAAAATTAGCCAAATCATTTCGTTTGGAATTTTGATCTGATTTGAACACTTTATCCTTTGGCTTATTATACTAAATAGCACAAACACTGAATAAATTATCATGTATTGCTTAAAATTAACTCCAAAAAACTCAATCTTGTTGCTGTAAAATTGTCAGAGAAGTGAAACTATTTCTAAAAGGCAACATGCAAACAGAACTGCTCAGTTTTTTTTTTTTCAACCAGTCTTCATGACATATAGTGAGCTTGCACTGACACCAACAAATTTCTATGTCATCTTTTCAAGAAAGAATATGGTTTGTCTTGTTGCTAACCTTTCTTTTGTGAGAAGTTGGGTAACAAATTCTGACCAGCCTCCTCTTGTTTTACAGCCGATGTGGCCCACTCCTGAATGCAATGCCAAGTGTATTTTTAAATTTGAAGTGTAATAGTAGCTGAAAGTAGTGTAGATGTTTCAGAATTCTTCAGCAATGAAACAGATAAGCAGCCTACATGGCTTCTCTTTCAAGACAACTGACTCTGGATAGAAGGAGAAAGGGACAGACCAACACAAGAAGAAAACAGTAAGTTGTTTCTCATCGACAGATGAAAGAGTGAAACAAGTCTGAACACAAGGAACAGTGTCGTTACAGAGATCACAACACACATTATTCAGCTTTTTTGCTGCTGTGAGAAGTATTAGCAGAGTTGGCATGGTTAAACCACAATGCCTAAACTGATATACGGTATGGCAGATGGATGAAATACTTCTCTGTCCTACTTCTCTATCAGTTTTTTGTGACTTTATATAATTATGAACTTCAATATTTTTTCAGGCTTTTTAAAAGCAGACACCATAACATAACTGTTTTCCTAGTGTCATGCAGATGCACATCTAACACAGGATTTTCTCTGCAGAGGCAGTTTCTTCTCGAATCCTGGAAGTTTTGCCTCTGCAGCCTACTTATAACGGAAGGATAATGAGTATCCTAACTCAAAATAATAAACTTTGTATAAAATCACAATTTTCATCATAATAACAAGTACAAAACAGAGTTCTTGTGTTGTAGAAATGATAAAGAAACATTAGGTTTGTTGTTTAAAAAGAGAAAAAGAAAGAAAAGTGAAGAAATACAGAGTAAGACTGAAAAAGGTGAGAGGGTGGAAAGAAGAAAGGAAAGAAGGAAGAAGGGAAGATACTGTATTCAGCTTTTATCTTAACGGATAGCTTATTATTTCCCATCACATTCTACAATTTTTATAGTATTGATATCTAAAATAAGAGGAAAACAGATTTGGTTATTCCATATAACAAATACCAGAATGACATGTAACAATATATTCATTATTTAAAACAAACAAACAAACAAAAAACTCCCATAATTCATCATATTTTAAAAAAATAATTAAACATTTCCTTAAATTGTGCTTATAGTTAGAAGGCACACACTTTTAAAACTTAATGTAACACCTAATCTTCTAATTACTATTGCAATAGCAATGACTTATGCATGTAACTGTATTTCAGGTAGCTGCTTCCTACTGCCATTATTTATAATCCAAGTAGGAGCATTTGTATTACATGAGAAGTATTTGTACTGTTATTCTTTTGTGTTGTATAGAAAAGGAAGACATTACTGTGTGCTAAAAGCACAGTACTGAGGAGACATACCGTACACCATGTCTTCCCTCTGAGGAAATTAGGCTCAATAGATGCCTCTTTCTTGAGATAACACATAAGAATACACGCAGCTTTTGGACCAGAAAAAGACCATATGGACTCACTTTACTGATTTTTATGTATGGATCTTGTTTAGCCCTAATTACATTATTTATTGTAAAACTTTACTTGGAATATATACTCTGCCTTTCTCTCCAGAAAGAAATCTCAGTCCTTACAAATATACCCATTGTAAAAGGTTATGTGAAGACATGTAATGAAGTATTTTGATCTTCAGACTTGTCACAAACTTTCTGTTAGAAAAATTTATATGAGACAGCTTCTAAAAATACCTATCTGGAGAAAGGTTGCATCAGAAAAGAGCATTGTTCTCATCACCTTAACCAGATTTCATCAGAGTCTCCAACTTGTAGAGACCTGAAACAGGTCCATCAGGTTGTGACTCTCAGAAGCCCTTTCAGAGAAGAAAATTCAGTGCTATATCTCTGCAAATAGATAAGAAATGTGATTTTCACTAGTATTAACAATGTGAGAATCAATTTGAAGAGTTAAAGAGGCAGCCAAACAAACTGTCGGTGCCTTGAAGCTACAGATACGGAGTGCAGCTGCTGCTTCATAGCACAGCCAGTTCATGTGGGACAGCACGGAATGGGATTGCAGCATCTTGCCATCAGTGTAATGCAATTTCTTGAATTTCTATTCCAATGAGAGCTATGAAGAATTTATTTTTAAAGTAGAACTTTAAAATATGTAACCAAAAGGATAATTTACAAAATAAATAAGACAGATCTATACAACATAAATTAAAAACAGTTGTAAGCTGCACAGGAGAGTAATTCTACTCTGTTTGGACAGAAGACGGGGTGTATTTTCACACAGTTTAGGATACACCAAGTGCTGGAAAGGTAAAACTCCTCTGCATCTTCACAAACCTGAAGTAGCAGTGAATCAGTGCTGACCCTAGATCAGCTGACACGAGTCTTCCAGTGTTTTCTGATATAAACAGACTGCAAAAGAACCACGAATTACATCGAAACAATGTTTGCAGACAAATTCCCAGGCTTCTTACTTGTTAAACTTCTATACTAGGACAGGTGCTGTCCTTCAGGTGTTATGAGAACAAATGTTACTGCTGTCGTTACGTGAGCAGGTTCTGACTACAGGATTTCAATTATTTGAATGTTAATGGCACAAAACAAAACAAGCAAAATTACTCCCAAATTTTAACAGTTAAAATTGTATTAATTTAACCAGGTTAAATACGTTTTGCTGTTGTTATTCTGTCCGTGGTTAAATGTTCCAATGATTTTGGTTAAAACTTTCCTTATTATTCTAATCTTAACTAGTTCTGCTTCCTTTTAAAACTTTTTCTATAGACTAAACTGTGTCTAAGATAGAAGTGGAAGAGTTGATCTGGCAAAAATAACCAGTCCCTTGTAATCTGGCAGATTTCCTGGATGCAGGCATGCTGGAGGTGAAGACAGCTCAGAGGATGTCTTATGCATTATCATAGGAGAAACTGCAAGACTTATCTCTACTGTAAATTCTCAGTATAAAATGAGAACCCAACTTCATTGTTTCAGGAAGGATGCATCCAGCTAGAACAGGATTGAAGCCACATCAGACTTCCCTGTAAACCAGTAAGAGAGCACGTGCTCCAGGCAGCATGCGACGCTGGCAGCTACACTGTTTAAAGGAGCAACCATGTCTTCTTTACACACTTCTTAGCCTTTCTCTACCATTTTAAGATCTTGAGGCTCACATGGGCTACAGTTTATCCCTTTGTACTATACATACGTATCTAGGGCTATAGAGAGTTATAAGTTGAATCTAAATGAAAATACTATCTTATTGATTAAGAACTAGTGGGTGTCCAAGATATGAGGCAAAAATTGTTGTTTGTTTGAACCAGATACATTTTGACTTGTTTTTCCAATGTCCTTTGCAACACATTTCTCTGTGTAGCATATTATTGTCCTATGTCACATTTTTCCCCAGACATTTTTTCAGCGGAAAAAAAAATCTACTTTGAAAAACATAATTCCTCTCTTCAAAATACTTCAGTTTGCTATCTAGTAAAACATGATTGGCAGAGTAACGATGGTATAACGTTATTGTCATTTACAAAGTAACTGTGCTTGCTAGTCCATTGAATATCTTTGCTACTCTTGTAGGTTTTTTAAACTGTCTGTGAGAGTAACTGGTAGACAGAATGTGATAGAATGATAACCTATACATATACTTAAAAATCCTATTAGAACCACAATAATAGATGACAGAGTCCTTGAATTCTGTGTCTGCCTATTAGTCTATATAACTGAACCTTTCCTAGTTAGTTCCTTTTGTACTTCAGGGACAAAACCAAGATTTATCCTGTTCCACATGAAATCTAAAATAAACTAGACCTTGGGAACGATAGCTCTTTGTGTCTTATATACGTCTTAATATGTGAAAACTGCAGCTAGAGAAAAAATAGTCTCCACAGATTTAAACTTATTTGAATAACCAACTTCAAGGTAGTGTGCTATAGCATGTAATTTTATTACTGATAGAGTTATGTGAAGCTTAGTTAGTTAGTTTGCAGATGCTCACACAGATGTTTTCTTTGATTTTGAGTTTAGTTGATTCATACGCATCAAATTCCAGTTGAGTTTAAAGGCTTTTTGAAATCCAGTTCTCCAAGGGCTAATGAGAAAAAGTTGTTGTCAGATTTAGTTTCATGAGTTTCTGGAAAGGACTATGTGATAGAATAATCCACTTATTCAGGATAAGACTATTGTAGTATATGCTGTCTTGGTTTCTCTAAAAAAAAAACCCAAACCAAAAACATAAACAAACAAAGCAAACAAAATCTGTTTTATTTGTATGTGTTTTAAATTTATTCCGTTCTCAGTGCTTCCATTAGCCACCAAGTGGCTAGGGAAGAAGAAAAATCTGACTCGATCAATTACTTGGTTTCAATTTTTGTTCATGTTTGTTTATTTTTCATTCTTTCTCTGACGGAATGGAAAGTAACAGTTAGAGTAAGTCATCAAGCTGGAGAACACTGTGCTCTTTTTTATTGATTTGTCTTGCTTTGGGTTAAACTGATCACCACCATGTCTATAGTTAGTAAGGAATTCTTTCCTAGGTCAAAATGGCAATTGTTTTGCTTTTGGCTTATTTGATGATCTTTTCCCTATAGCCTAGGAATTTATTCACTGCCATTCCCTGTTTGGAAATATCACGTCACTAAATCTCTTTTACTGTGGGGACCTTGCTATATAATTGTGACTTTTCCTGCCTTTGGTTCCTTTTGTTCAGAAGTCTGGTACTGGAACTGCACATCAATGTCTCTAATTGAATCCCATCTCAGATGCTCCTTCATAAAATTCAACGGAATGTAGTCTTCTGCAGGTTTTTGTTTGTTTGTTCTTTTTTTTTTTTTTAATAGGAATTACATAATTACATAATAGGAATTACATCCTTTCGTTGCGTATGAGGTGAAATGATCCCCCTTTATTTTGTCATTTAAAAGATAATATTATATGTAATTTTATTAATATATATTAATTGATCTGGATTAAAAAAATAAGGTAGTTCAGGAAAACAACCAGATTAGAGAAGTATTTGGATTACAATAGAGATTATACCTATCCTGAAACATACCTACAAACGCTCCAGAGACAGAGGCAGGTAGCTCAGGAAGGCCACAAAATGAAATGGGAAATAGTAATAGTTTGAGAAAACCTGTTTCTATGAATTGTAGGGTTCTCAATTCTACAAAGATTATAGACAACGTTAGTAATTGCTAGGTAGTAGACAGAAAAGTTCTTTTTCAAAATCCCGAATCATACTCTGCAGAATCAAAGACTAAGGAAAAAAGCAAATCCAGATAAATATAGAAACTTCTCAAAAGTATATTTAAGAAAATGTCCCTTATCTAATTGTTAAAGCTTACTATATGAACGATTTTAGACATGTCTTTAGAAGATCTGCTAAAGGGATTGTAATACATCCTGGACAGTGTATTTCATACATTGTCCTTCCTTGTTCTTCAATACCAAATATTTTGGGTCATAGTATCTGTATCCAGACTTCTGAAAATATTAAGAGCATGTACTGAACAATTAAATTGTGGTATTTTACCACGATTAATCAATTATGGTGATCAATTTGTCAAGGATGATACTTTTTAACACCTGCTGCTCGGCATTACATAACCATCCATCTACAAATCTCATCAGTTGGGTTTTCATTACTTAAAAAACTTCAACAGTTGAGTCAATGTAATGTTTGCCCTATCTAGTGTATTGCTTTATAAAATAAACTAATATTATGAATTATTGTGAATAAGGAAACATCTAAGGCTTTTAAAAGTATTATTTTTCGTTTTAACAATTCTAAATTGTGATAATTCAGGGTCTGAACAAGAGTTAAGCAATATTTTATACAAAGGATTCTTAGGATCTATCACAGTCATCATCATGATTCTGGAGTGTTAAAAATAATCATAAACCTTTTCTTTTTCCAAGGTAATGTATCACTTAGAGCAATTTCTGGTTTGCTGTAAGGCACATTGGATTTGTGTTTTTGCCAGCTCAAAATGGATTCCATCAATTTTCTGATATGACAAATAAATCCTCTTGATGGTTCTCTATATTTTGTCTTGTAATTTCCATTACAGGGAACCTGCGTTTTATTTATTTATTTTAAATGTCTCTTACAGTCACTGTTCCAGTGCCTGGAAGTGACTTATAATGTGAAAAATGGGATGTAATTTTTACAGGTTTGTAAATTAAAATAAAAATTGCTAATATTACACTTTACTCCCTTAAAAGAACCCTTATTAGAAAAGATCAACAATCAGAACAGTTCTATCTGTTGGCTATTAATATGTATTATTTATTGATATTTGAATTTAGTTCGATTAGACTAAAACGGTTTTATCCTTATGATCTTGTTTTTGAGGTAAAATGGAATAGGTTATTTGACTTTTGCATCAATCTTTGCTCCGAATTTTCTCTATCCTTCAGCTAATTTAATTTCTTTACACAATGTATTTTACTTCTTTTTTGCATCAGTGTTGAAGGAACTTTAGTTATGTTCTCTCTGCTACAGATTCTATCAGGATGATATCCCATATTACTAGAGGTGTCAAATTAAACGAAAAAAACCCCAAAAAACTTCACATCTCTAAATTTGTTGTAATAAATATAGTACTTAATTTTCATCTAATGTGCCACAAAAAAAGACCACAAGGACTTTCTGACAGCATCTTATTCCTTTGTTTTGATAACATTTTTTAAAAGTTAATTTAGTATTTATAACCTATTAAATCATTATGCTGAGCAATTAATGTTAGCAGTTCCTAGCTGTTCAATATCAATTGTGCAAATCTATTGTCAAAGTATTCCTGAACCTTTTTACTGCATTTGACTGATAATATTTACATGTGTTCTGAGTCTGTGTGTGCAAGCAAAAAAAGTAAGTTGGGCCCCTCTGGAAGCAGGGAGGAGAACGCACCCTTTGTCAGGCAGCTATTAGTCTCCTTAAAGAGGAGAGCATGCCAGAGGCTGCACAGAAGCAAAGAGTAGTCAGACACAGCACAGATGTGCTAGCAATATACATGCCCTAACTTCCACAGGAGTTTATCACAGGTCTGAAAGTCATTGAATTGAATGGAAGCTACGATTCATCAAGAAGAATACAGCAGGCAGAAAAACATTTGTTTATAAATAATTTTTATTTCCATCCATGACCCTTTGCATTTTGTCTATTTTTGAGTTCAACATTTCTAATTCATAATCTAAAAAATCTTACTTTTGGTTTTCTTGGGAGTTTGTTATGACGGCCAAGGCAGATACATCATAGACATTTCACTGACCAAGATGCTGTCACAAAGCTTTTTTACTCTTTTTGACTCAAGACACTATGAACTAAAGATATATTTTTAATTGTAATATAATCTTTATTTTCTTCTAAGAGGATTTCTTGAAAGGAAATTTCTTGAAAGGAAATTAAATTTGTTTGAGACAGCAGTAGCATTTTCAGATCTGACATATGTGACTATTGAGAAAATAAGAATAGCGGTAGCTGAAGATTAACCTCCTATGGCTCAAGGCTGATTGTAATGTTAATGGTAAATTAAGCTTAATCTTTTTGATTCATATCTGTCACAGATTTCAACTGTTGGTTGAAATATCATATGGTGTATCTGTAGTAGGCATGTTGCAGTCATCATAACAGCTTGACAACACATCATTCTGAAAAACAACAAAATGAAAGAAAATCTTTGCTTTCAGGATTAAAAGGATGGGAGTGGTGGTGGTGTAATTTTCCCTGAAAATAATCAGGTTGCAGAAGGCATCAAGTAATATGCTTGATTCGTGTTGTATTTTCTTATTTAGTGGATTGCAATCCCTGTGAGAGATTCAGAATCTTGGATAGTTCTAGTATCATTGATACAAACTGTTTCTTCAAATTTTTCCTCCATAACATTTAGATGATAGTTTTATCCTTTCCCAGATGACTGTGGGACAAAATTAATGAACACAGGTTTCTGAATTTTTTATGTTTAAAGAGTGAATGCTTCCACAAGATAAACAACCAGAGCTGCAGCTTCTTCTTTATTATTATGTCTACTGCACTATCTAGATATTTTTCTTGACTTCCTAAAAAATTTTTAGATTTCATCTTTATTTTATACATTGTATCCATTGACTGTAGGTATAAAATACCCTGTTCAAACTAAAATTTGATAGACAATCTTGCTACCTGAGGTACAGGAAATGCTGTACTGTCTCTGTGCCCAGTTTGCTTTGTACCAATGTACAATGAGGGAATCCGCATTAATGAAGTCTCTCATAGACTCTTAGTCTAGCACACATAAACTTGTGAATCAAGTATGATATGTGTCCTAAGGTCCTTCTGAGGCCTTGAGATTTGTCTCAAGCTCTTCTGGTGCAATATAATTTGTTTAGCAACATTGACTACCAAAGCCAGTGAATTGTAAAGGTTTTGATGTATTGCCTATTAAAACCTTGTTTTCCATATTTTCACTTCATAGGAGTAGAAGGAAATACTGTGCTTTTCAACATAAAGGTGCACAGAAAGGCTGTATTATCCTAATAATCTGTGGCTTTCCTGCAATGGAAAATTCTGAAACTCCTTCTTCCTTTTATATTAACAACATAAATAATGAAGTTTGCCATAGTGTCCTTAATTTGGCTAAAGAAGAATTGGCTATCATCAACTCTGTTTAGCTGCCCAGCGACAAATTTTGCTGTTAAAATGTGCTGCAGTGTAATCTGCTCTCTCTGTTCTTTCCTATAGTTTTCTTCACTTTCTGAATATATATTCAACTCAGCATAAATTATTATTTCTGGTCCAAACATGTCTCTTTTCCTTAGAAGATGGTTTCATCCATTTCCTCGTCTCTTGGAACTGTAGATGCAACTGGTTATTTTACTCTGTGTTCTCTTCCAGTTCTAGACGCCTTCAGGAGGTTACAATAGAAACAACAGAAACAACAGAATATTTCAGGTGGAAGTGACACATCATGATCATCTAGTCCATCTGCCTGACCAATTCAGATCTGACCAAATGTTAAAGCATATTATTAAGGGCATTGTCCAAATGCCGCTTAAACACGGAAAGGTTTGGGGTATAGACCTCCTCTTCAGGAAGCCTGTTCCAGTGTTTGACCACCCATTTGGCAAAGAAATGCTTCCTCGTGTCCAGTCTAAACCTCCCCTGGTGTAGCTTTGAACCACTCCCACATGTCAGCTATCAACCTGAAAAATTCGTATCTAGTATTAACATTAACTGCTGCTAATGGCCTTTTAAAAAAAAAAAAAATCTGCATGACAGTCAAATTAATAGCAGGATATAAAAACAAGATCATTGTATAGTAGTTGTACTGCAAAATAGTTCCAAATATCTCCATAGCCAGTTCTCATAAGTATTGAAGGCTCTCAGTCTATTTTTGCTTCACATTCAACATATTGGAATAAGGTTTTCACTTTCAGTGCTGCAGTTGTATTTGTTATGATATTTTACAGGAAATATTAGTTGTCGTTCACCATCCTCGTTTTTGCCCCTACTGTTATTGGAAGAAGAAGAGGAGAAAAATCGATTCTGAGATCACCCTTAACAAAGCTAACCTACCATTCCTCTTACAGAATGAGGAGTTCATATCTCCAGCATTCATGAGATACTTCCCTGTTTTAACTGATTAGTTAAATCTGTTGGAATGTTTAATTTACATCAGTGTCTGTGCCGCTGCTCATGTATCCTCTTTCTATACGTATGAAGTTCCTGCTCAAGTTGTTCAGATTTCTGTCGTTACTTGTTTTGCTTATGGTTGTAAATGAAGAGAGAATAAGAGCTTGCAGCACACTGCAATACTCCAGTGATGGTGTGGTTCTGCATCAGCCTAGTTAGGATTATGGAACTAGGCTTTTAAAAGAGTTGGACTGTTGACTATTTGCTGCTGGGCTGATTAAGTATCACCTACAGGTTTTCTTTCATGTTTTCTGCACTTCAGAGCATCTTTGTCTGAGTTCTACTGCTGAAGAATATACTTCCCTCCTGGAGGTTTCTTCCCACTTCCTATAATATTTACAATGTGACACTTTCTATATTTAAAGTTAATATTGTTTCTTTCAATCATCAACTCAGATGTACATTTTGAAAAATAAGTCTCACTAAGCCCTCACAAAATAACAGAACTCAGGCTACTGGATGAAGTTTGGACTTGAGTTCCATAGATGAGACAGATACACAAGTTTATAGAAAGCACATTCAGGTCAGTGATTATAAATAGCCAAAATTCGGGTCATCAATAATTAATCACAATGATTCACATGCACATCTGTTGCTTAATATTTCATGGCTCGTCAGTTGGGTTTTCAGCATCTACAGTATCTGATTGATCAAATCAATGACTTTGTTTACTCGATTAAATTGGGCACATTTCTTTGATCACTGTGAAAAAAACAAGGATGTGCTTTGCTTTAATATTCAGTTCAGTGTAATGGAATAATTATTGGTTTGGACAAGATCTTCACGCAGTTAACTGGACTCCTTTAAGTGGCCCTGAGTTCACTTAAAATTGTTACATCTAGAACTTCAAGGCCTAAAATGGGCTTCTGCTGAGTCTTTGTGTAAGTTCCCTCTCAAAATCTCATTTGCTTAGAGATGGCTTTCCAGATGGAGAAAAAATGTTGCCTTTTGCCTTTACAGCAGGCATCTGGAAACCCTGAAAGCTCTTGTTGATGTATTTTTTAGGTCTTAAGTTTTCTTCTTGAATGACATTTGTATTAACTTCAAGTGAAGCTGGTGTGCAGACGTCTCCAAGATATCTTGCAAGACAGTAGCAAAAGGGACAGCCTTTGAGCTGTGTGAAATCACCACCATACAGCAGGGAAAATGATAAACTTAATATTTACAGATCTTGTTGTTTCTTTGCATGGAGGCAGACAAGTGTTCCGAAATGAAAATTAAATTATATGCCATTCCAGATATTTATTTGTGATATTTAAATTCTGATTCTTGAATATAAAATAATTTGGGTTGGAAAAGACCCTTAAGATCCTTAAGTTCAACCATAAACCTAGCACTGCCAAGTCTACCAAATCTCTAATGATACTTTCTGTATAATAAAGATCAGTCACAAGCAAACACCATATTAACAGGCTTTCGAAGTTTCCAACTGCTTTTCAGTGTTCAAAGCCTTTACTGAATTTAGCCAACTTCTCTCTAGTCTCAGGTATTGTTTATCTTTATTTCTGCCATAGTATGGTTGTTCTGATCTTTATCCATAGCAACAATACTCATAACAGCTACTATTTTCTTCAAAGGGATATGTGTATATTAGATTTATCTAAAGATCAGTTTTAGGTTTATTCTGTTTTTCACACTGCACAACTTACTGAGTTTTGAATGTCTGTGGCTATATTTTTCAAATTTAGCTAAGCTAACAAGACATACCTAAGTTTTCATTTTTTTGTAATGAGGAATTCCCACTCAAATATATTCCTTTATAAAATATAAATGTTCTTTGATAATAACAGGGATGGCTAAAAAATGTCATCCTGAAACATTTGTTCAAAGGCTGAACTCATATTTATGATGTCTAAAAGCAAAAGATAATCAAATAAAAACATGGAGAAAGCAGCACCTACTTCATATCTTAAAATTTCAGTAGTGAATTTTAAAACTTCTATTATTTTCATTATAGAACATGGTAAGACTGGGCTTTTTTTTCCTCTCATTTGTGACTCCCATTTTCTCAGTAAATGAACAGATACATACTATTCTTGCCAGATTCTTTGTGTTATATGGATCTTAAAATACATTTATTTAATCTCTAAAAAAACCTAATAAACTATTGTTATTACTTATATTTAGAAAGAGTCAGAGTATGCTTTGTATTCTATAGAAGTAAATTTGCCTTGACAACGTGAGTTCAACCAGTCATAGAAAGTTAAGCACTTGGACCATTGTCATATAGTGATTTTTAATGGAATTTACTAGGAAACTAGATTTTTTTTTTGTAGTAGAAAAGAAAAAATAGTGTATAGCTATTTTAATCTTGTACTAATATTTTAACTTTGCCTTTTTTAAAAAAGAAGACAATTCTCTTAAACTTTAATCCTTAAAATTTCTCGAAATAAACATTAATTTTGGTAAAAACACTGACTTCTAATAGTGATCTATTTTTATCAAAAAAAGACAACTACAGTGTAGTACTGTAATATCATACAACTCAGGGTTTTTAATTGAAAAATGGAAAAAAGTTTTAATAAAATTTAAAAGAGGAAGTATTTATTTTGGTTCAAAAATGTGTTTTGTGAGACAATGTTCAAAAATATTTCATACATGTCTAGGATTTTTGTTGGCATATGTACTAGCATGAACTGCATGTATTCATAGTTTAAGAAGCATACTATAGAAATATCTTGGTCTCATCCCTTTTTACTATAACGCTTAATACTTATTTAGTAGCTTTTATTTCCTAGGTGCTCTACAGATGTTGGTAAACTAAGTCCAGGGTTTTACTGACCCACTTTTGGTCATGTCTGTGGGCCTATGTGAAGTCATAGTGGTTTGACTGAACTTCTGTGACATGTGGATCCACTTATGCTAATACTACTTAAATTTTGGGGACAGGTTCACTGATATCTGTGGAGAAACTTGAAAGTGAAATATGATTTAATTGCCCACAGACCCTCTGTTCAGTTTATTCCCCAACAGAAAGGACCAGTACAGCCACCTTCTCCCCCTAACCAAAGTTCACAAGCAAGTCAATAAAATCAAGATTATTTAGCAAAATTTAATCCACTTTGCAGTGACACTTCATTTTCTTATACCTTCTAACCAATTTTAAGACATGTTCATGTGTGCCATCTTGGATAGTACCACAAGAGCCAAAGACTATCACCACCTCATTACACCTAGTACCTGCTTGTTCTTTCTCCCAAGTTAATACTGTATCAAACTGTGGCACTTCCACATTACTACTGAAATGTTTGAGAGGCCTCAGTATCATAATCTGGAGAAGAGAAGGCTCTGGGGACACCTTGTAGCAACCTTGCAGTACCTAAAGGGGGCCTACAAGAAAGCTGGAGGACATTTGCAAAGGCATGTAGTGAATAGGACAAGGGGTAATGGCTTTAAACTGAAACAGGGTAGAATTAGATTAGATATAAGGAAGAAAATCTTCCCTCTGAGAGTCAGATTATGACCTGGTGGCAATTA